>CM052901.1:86132034-86206724 GCA_028534135.1 Potos flavus | reverse complement strand
TTTGGCGGTCCACAGCAAGAACTTTCCTCATATTTGTGTGGAGTGCGGGAAAGGTTTTCGTCATCCGTCAGAGCTCAAAAAGCACATGCGCATCCATACCGGGGAGAAGCCGTACCAGTGCCAGTACTGCGAGTATAGGTCCGCAGACTCTTCTAACTTGAAAACACATGTAAAAACTAAGCATAGTAAAGAGATGCCATTCAAGTGTGACATCTGTCTTCTGACTTTCTCAGATACCAAAGAGGTGCAGCAACATGCTCTTATCCACCAAGAAAGCAAAACACACCAGTGTTTGCACTGCGACCACAAGAGCTCGAACTCAAGCGATTTGAAACGACACATAATTTCGGTTCACACGAAGGACTACCCCCATAAGTGTGACATGTGTGATAAAGGCTTTCACAGGCCTTCCGAACTCAAGAAACACGTGGCTGCCCACAAGGGTAAAAAAATGCACCAGTGTAGGCATTGTGACTTTAAGATTGCAGATCCATTTGTTCTAAGTCGCCATATTCTCTCGGTTCACACAAAAGATCTTCCGTTTAGGTGTAAGAGATGTAGAAAGGGATTTAGGCAACAGAATGAGCTTAAAAAGCATATGAAGACACACAGTGGCAGGAAGGTGTACCAGTGTGAGTACTGTGAGTATAGCACTACAGATGCCTCGGGCTTCAAACGGCACGTCATCTCCATCCACACGAAAGACTACCCTCACCGGTGTGAGTACTGCAAGAAAGGCTTCCGCAGACCTTCCGAAAAGAACCAGCACATAATGCGACATCATAAAGAAGTGGGCCTGCCCTAACGATACCGCTAAAGACGTTTGTGGAGATGTTGGCCTTGAAGCAGAAATATCATTTTAAAGCCAATTGATCTCGTTCACATACAATACTGTATATTGATTATGCCGTGTACAAATAGAATTATTGCTTCTAGTTGAGTTGGGGTTTTTTTTTGTTTTTTTTTTTTGTTTTTTTTTTTACATTTTGTTTAATAGTGTGTTCTGAATTCTATTCAGTTTGTTTAATAAATGGGGGAAAGCAGCAACAAGTAAGTTGCTTTTAATAAAGTAATCCCTGATCCTATACTGAATTTTTCTATCTTAGAAGTTTTATATTTATTTAAATATTTACCTTGCTTACCTTGATGGTACTCTTCTAAGACCATTTAACTTAAAGTTAAGGTAACTTTAGATTGGTAACTCTGAAAGGACTCATGTTGACTCATTTTTTTTCCCCATAAACTTCTCACAATAAAATTGTCAGAGACATCTACTAACATAAATGGGAGATTTTACAGTCAGGTCTTATTATCCTAACACGGAAGTCGTTTGCTTGTCTTGCTTACTGTTTTCAGACCACATGACAATGAAAGTTTCCATTTGAGCTTTTGCGTCCCTGGCATCGCTGAGGAGAGAACAGTGGCTGGGTTCGTGTTTCCTTTCCGTTGTGTTTAGCAGACAAACTGTACTTCTTTGGGGGCTTTCTGTGGTGTATTGACATCTTTTGTCAGCATAGCAAACTTTTAGAAAACTTCCTTGACAAATTTCACTGGATGCTATTGTATTTTGATTATTCCGTCTGTGCTGCTTTGTGTTGGAATGGTCGTGTGCTACAAATGAGATTATCGAGGACTGCATTTTGGAATCTCCTAGAGGTAATTCGTGGCTCGTAGGATCTTTTGCGACTTTATATATGTAAATGTACCCTGAATTATATATATGCACATATATAGAGAACATGTATCTGTGTGTATTGCTTATTTTACATATTTATACACACAACCCCAGTAGTAGTTAAGATCTATAATGAAAAGTATTAAATTTACGATAACATGAAAGATGCAGGGATGCATGAGAGAGCATTTTGTGAATCATGCTCTTCAGAGAGACTACTCAGGTGAAGAATTAGAAGGAAAATAAGGACACTAGTATTTTTAAAGAGTAAAGGTATTTTCTTTTAAATATCTTTGGTAATTGAAAAAAATAGACGTTAAGATGTTTCTAGATAGAATGTTTTCATACAACTTCAGCTCCATGCCTTTATATTTTTCTGAAAAGCTAATGAGTATCCGGACATAAGTCCCTCCGTTCTCTCTGAGAAGCCCATGAGGGAACCCTGCGTCACCCAGCGAGGGGGATTAAGGAAACCACAGCTCTGCCTGCTCTGTTACTTCTTAGTTACAGTTAGCAAACTTTTAAAAACTGAACGCTCAAATTGGCTTTGGTTAGAAGATAAAGGTGTGTTTAAGTGCATGAGGAAAATCAGAGGCCTTATTTGGAACATCACCAAGTCTTTCACAGTTTTGTTTTTCTTTGAGAGCCGACATTTTTTAAAGAAACAGTTCTGAATCAAGAGTCAGAAATGCATAAAATGAACTCGGTTAATGACAATTAGATTATGTTAAGATGGATCTTGGAAGATGAAAAACACTTTTTGGGGTCCTTTAAATTGGCTGTCAGCATATGAGTATCTGGCACGTTGTAGGAGATTTAGGAATTTTCTTCCCACTTGATAGC
Source organism: Potos flavus (assembly GCA_028534135.1). NCBI lineage: Eukaryota > Metazoa > Chordata > Mammalia > Carnivora > Procyonidae > Potos > Potos flavus. The sequence continues at coordinate 86,204,206 of CM052901.1, read as the reverse complement.
TGCCTTGCCACTTCATTATGGTGCTCCATCCCCTCTGTGCTGTTAGGTTTTGACCTTTCGTCTTTCTCTTTGCCATTGATATTTGTATTCAAGAAGTATATTTCTAGGGTTAGAAATCTAAATATTTGGTGGTTGGCAAGCCTCTGAAGTGCTAGATTGATGTCGTCCAGTTGTAAATCAAGTGCTTTAGGCTGGTATGAACTCCAACCTGAATGCCAGTTAAAGCCAAGGCATGGGCCTATCCTAGTGGGAGCTCCTGTGCCCTCTTGGCTCTCATACCTGCTTTTTTTTTTTTTTTTTAAATAACTTAAACAATTGTGCGATTCATTGCCCTGCAGTACTATCCTTGAAAGCTCTGTCTGTTTTTTTGTGAGAACCTTTAAAATCTCCCTTCTTCTTTTTCCCCACAAATCATGTAAAAGAAGACACTTAAATGAAAGTGAAAATTTATTACCTTTAAAATATGCTGTAAAATTAGTACAGAAAATATAAATAATTGGTCATTAACTATATTTTTTTAAATAAACTGAAAGATAAAGAACACAACACTCTACACACTTTATATTTCTCTTACATAGTCTGGAATCATACACAGTTACTTTCTTTTTAAAGCACAATATTGAAACCTTTAAAAGGTATTTAAGGGTTTGGTCAAGTGAATATGATAAAATGTATTTGTCTGTATAAAGAGAAAATGAAATTGTAGTCACTGTTATGTACTGACATTAGTTACAACCTAGTTTTAATTCTTAAAACAATTTTGATTAGCAAAGCTAAAAAAAATGGATGTTTCAGTTAAATGTTTTAAAGAGGTACAGATTTTTACAAGGACATAATATAAGTTATTGTTCTGTAGAAATATCCTATTAAATATTGTATGTCCCTCCCTCTGTACACTTTGTAAAAAAAAAAGTAAAATACATAAAAAGAAAATCATATAGGGATGTGTGACATTATTGTAATTGTGTACTTGAGAATAACGTGCAAAAATAAAAATCAGAATATTTTCCTGTTAATGGATGTTTAGTCTATTTGATACCAGTACTAAGTTAATGCTTTTTCTTAAGGAAAAAAATGTACAGTTTTTGTAAACCTAATAAACATCAAAAGCAGTGGATTACTTTCATTTCCCCATTTCTTAATTCCTTTTACGCAGCAGTGGATTGCAAAATGCTTGATTGCTTTGACTTTTGTGACTCGATGCAAATACTCCTCATAGTTCAGCGCTGCGAATTTGCAAGTAATATATCAGAGAACTTAGGAGATGATTGGTGAGTCCTTTGATGAGCATGTCCTTGAAGTTCGTTTTTTTCCCTTTTATCTTCATAAGGGATTTGTTTTATTAGCATCTCCAATTCCCCTGAGACGAATTTGCCATGCGTAAAATGCTTTCTGAGAGCACTTAAAGTTCATTTCAGTATCACTGCACAGCACACTTAATCACCGGGTGTTGTCCCCACCTCCACAGCAGAAGCCCTGCCCTAGAGTGACGCCTTTGTGCCTCTTTTGGAGGGCTTTCCTTCATAGACGCTAACACGCTAGAGGGTGGCCGCTGTTAGAAAAATCGGAAGTTAGGTAAAAGCGACCAGGAGTCAAAAGAGAATAACATCGATTTGAGCCATCTTTGATTTTTAAAGATGAGATCCTTCAGATCTTCAGCTATGTAGGAACAAGTGTTTGCCTAATAGTTGAAACAGTAAATAATCAAAACTTGGGGTCAGCGGTCAAGAGAACACGGTGACGTCACTGCCCAGAGCCATAAACCACACAAAACCGGAGCGTGTGAAACACTTCGTTGTAACAGAATGCCTGGTAGACAGCCTCTTACTGGTCAGATCCCAGGCAGGCAGGTAAGGGACGGCTCTCTTCTCTGGGAATCTCGGTTTTAACAATCTTGTTGCCCACAAATGCTAGGATTCACGAAGGAAAAGGGGACCGGTCGAAATGTTAAAGGGGTGATATTTTAGAGCAGAGGTTTTCACAGTGTGCTCTGCAACAGTGGCAGCATCATAATCACCCGGAACTTTGTTAAAGATCAAAATTCCTGGTCGCGCGCCTCACCCGCCGAATCGGGCAACCGGGCACGAGACCCGGTGACCTGTGTCTTAACATGTCCTCCACGTGATTCTGATGCGCGCTCGGGTTTGGGAAACCGTTTCAGAGCGCCCGAGGAGCCAGAAAGATCACTGGTGCAGCATTTTGTGTGGTAGATAAGAAAATCTTTCACACACACACACACACACACACACAACCCCAGAAATAAGCGGTGAGGGTAAAATGGGACTTAGTTGACACCTTTTAGTTTACCTTTTTTAAAGTGTGAGCCCTCCAGACAGTCAGTGTATCCTTTTTGGTACACGTGTAAGTGGCCTGGATTTCATAAATCTTGTATGGCCTCCTCTAAGTTATATTCCTCGGAGGTTAATAGAATTCGGAGGAAGATTCAGCAAGTAAAGGAGAAAAGCTGAAAAGTGTGTTTAATTGGCCCATCATTACTTATGTAATTCATATCTGAAAAACCATTTTGCCACATTCTGCAGCTGTTCAGATCAAGTCAAAATTAAGTTTGCCCTTTTGGATTTTGTTTTATCTTTCATGTATATATTGTTTGCCTTTTTCATAAAATAATTCTTGGATTTGTTATATAACATTTCTGTTATTTTTGACATCTTTGCTATTGTAAATAAATTCCTATTTTGTTTTAAGTTACCCTAGTGGAGTGTTGGCTATAGACAAGGCATACACCTACAAACAAACACACACACACACACACACACACACACACACACACACACGGAAATGAAGAGGTTTAAATCACAAAGTTAATAGATCCCCAACAAAGCGTAAACTGGAAGTGATATGACCCCTTCATTTCTAGCATTTCTAGCATCAGTGAAAACAACACTGTAGCATCTATCTGCTCCTAACTCTGACTCTAAAATCATTTTCATGACTTCTGAGGGAAAATCTTAGTTTGCCACGTTTGAGGTCAACGTCAAGAATTACTTGGTTTTTCCTGTTCCTTTGGGCTCATGTTACTCGTATTGCTAGTATTGGCGAGCACAAAGGATTGGGCGTTGTGACCTGCTGCTACGGTAAAGCCACTATGATACTTTGCTACAGAAAACCTGCGAAGGAATTTTAAATGGCATTTCTTCTTTTAGGATGTGTATTACCACAGAAATATCGAAATGCATTGATGAAAACAGAATAGCTAACAAGACCTACGTTATGTTGCCTTCCAAGAGAGGCAAGTTTCTGCTTTTCCTGTATGGTTGTGTTTGGCTTTAAATTCAGAAGCCATTTCTTTTTGTCTGAGCTGCTTTGAAATAAGGAGAGTTACGGCAGAGCCATCCGTTGGGGTTTTGCGGATTCTAATCCCACCCATTCTCCTCTTTGACTTCTAACCACATTGGAAATAGACAGAAACCACCAGTTGAATGTGAGACTTCTAGTAAAGTTGAATTGGGAGACCCAGAGGCCAAATCTCTCTCCCCCTAGTCGAGGCCTGGACTGATGCAGCCAGTCACTCAAAGTCCCTCCGAGCTACTGGGAGTGCTTGGTCTCCCACCAGAGAAATGGAGCAAGTGGGAGAGAATGGCTGCGGTATCCTCGCCAGCTCTCGCGGGCCGGGACCCGGGGAAGGCGGAGAAGACTTCCTTCCTGCCATCTTCGTAAAATAGTAAGGCTAAGTCCAATTCCGGGCTGCCCCTGGCATTAGCCCACTGACAAAATGTGAGGTTTTTACCTTTAGCCTTAAATATTTGCTGTCTTTCCCCAATTCACTTCTTTCTGTTCCCTCTTGAGGTGGTTGTTGTGACAGACTTTTAAAGGTTTAGTTCCTGGGGTGCCGGGGTGGTGCAGGCGGCTAAGTGTCCGACTCTTGGTTTCGGCTCAGGTCGTGATCTCCGGGTCAGGAGATGGAGTCCCACGTCGGGCTCTGTGTGACGGGCACAGTCTGCTTAAGACTCTCCCTCTGCGCCTCCCTTCCACCCCCTCCCCCACCGCCCCGGTCTCTCTCTGAAATAAATCTTTAAAAAACAATAATAAATAAAGGTTTAGTTCCTGTTTCTTCTAGTATGCTAGAAGTTTTTCTTCAGAAAAATAACTTTTCAAGGGCAAATTTCCTTACATTTAAAGCTGATAACTTTGCAAGTTACTTTTATTACATATTTTTGTAACAAAATTTAGAAAAATGATCACCCACAATGCTACTTGCTTTACTCAAGGAGTTCATCTTTGTTCATCTTCCGGTCTTAGTCCGTACATGTAAACTTTTTATCTGTCTTGTTACCATAGCATCGATTCTAAGTACAGGAACTTTCATTTCAAGCATCAACTATTTCCCTATCTGTTGTCTTTAAAATTTTTTAATGCGCATTCTTTTTGGAGCGAATATGGAAAATTTGGAATGGTACTGAGAAGAAAGTAAACTGCCTTTTTTTTTCAATCCCATTACCTAGAACACACTATCTTGTGCTTTTTTCTTTTTTAAAAAGCTTTTATTTAAATTCCAGTTGGTTAACATACAGTGTAATACTAGTTTCAGGTGTATAATATAGTAATTCCACACGTCCATACATCACCTGGTGCTCCTCACGACACGTGCCCTCCTTAATCCCCATCACCTGTTCCCCCATCCCCCACCCCTCTGGTAGCCATCAGCGTGGTCCCTAGAGTTAAGACTGTTTCTTGTTTTGTCTCTTTTTTCCTCCGCTTTGCTCCTTTGCTTGATTCTTAAATTCCACATGAGTGAAATCATATGGTATTTGTCTTTCTCAGACTGACTTATTTCACTCAGAAAACCTGCTCCATCGCTGTCATTGCAAATGGCAAGAGCTCATCCTTTTATGGCTGAATAATATTCTATTTTGTACACACACACACACACACACATCTTTATCCATCCATCAGTTGATGGACACTTGGGTTACTTCCATACATTGGCTATTGTATAAATAATGCTGCCAGAAACATTGGGGTGCAGGTATCCCTTTGCATTAGTGTTTTTGTGTTCTTTGACTAAATACCTAGTAGTGCAATCGCCGGATCATAGGGTAGCTCTATTTTTAACTTTTTGAGGGACCTCCATACTGTTTTCCAGAGTGGCTGCATCAGTTTGCCTTCCCACCAACACTACGAGAGGGTTCCCCTTTCTCTGCATCCTCACCCACACCTGTTGTTTCTTGTGTTGTTGATTTTAGCCATTCTACCGGGTGCGAGGTGATAGCTCATTGCAGTATTGATTTGTATTTCCCTGATGATAATTGATAGTGAGCATCTTTTCATGTGTCTGTTGGTCATCTGGATGTCTTCTTCAGAAAAATGTTCATGTCTTCTCCCCATTTTTTAATTGGATTATTTGTTTTTTGTGTGAGTTTGATAAATCTTTATATACTTTGGATACTAACCCTTTATCAGATATGTTATTTGCAAAAATATCTTCTCCCATTCCGTAGGCTGCCTTTTAGCTGTGTTGATTGTTTCCTTTGCTGTGCAGAAGCTTTTTATTTTGATGATGTCCCAATAGTTTATTTTTCCTTTGTTTCCCTTGCCTCAGGAGACCTATCTAAACGAACATACTATCTTTTAAAGACTATTTTTTACTGAGTTTTAATTTTATTAGATTTTTTAGTTGCTAAATACATGTTATTGTAACAAGTGTTGTACAATACAAAAATAAGTATTAAGACAAGCTTGAGCTCACCTTCCTGCTTCCTGCCAGCCATTTCCTTGTGGTCATCATCGTTAACAGACTGTGTGTTTTCCCTCCATACTCATACAAACCTGTACAAAGATAGATAATGGAAAAAGAGTATGAGGAAGCTGGGAAAACAGGGGAGGCAGAGATTTCACTTTTTTTGACCAAAGTCCGATTATGTATCTTTGCAAGTCATTTAATATATCATGTGCATCTCTCTGGGACAGGAGACCAAGCTCTCTTTCATTCTAATAGCCGAATAACTTTCCAGAGCTTGAACCCGCCATAATGTGGTCAACCATTCCCCTTTTAATGGACATTTAGGTTGTTTCCAGTTTTCTGCCACTACAGGAATGCTGAAGTAATTGTCCTTGTGCCTATAATCCTCACATACTTGTGCTTCGACTTCTGTCGGATGGATTCCCCTACGAGGTGATTACTAAGTGAGAGGGTATGTGCTATTTTTAAAATGTCACCTGAGGGGCGCCTGGGTGGCTCAGTGGGTTAAAGCCTCTGCCTTCGGCTCAGGTCATGATCTCAGGGTCCTGGGATCGAGCCCCGCATTGGGCTCTCTGATCAGCAGGGAGCCTGCTTCCCCCCCCCCCCCAGCCTACTTGTGATCTCTCTCTCTCTGTGTCAAATAAATAAATAAAATCTTTTAAAAAATAAAAATTAAAAAAATAAATAAAATGTCCCTCGATATTAGCAAATTATATTTTGTTAGAATGTAAATTCCAGGAGCGCAGGGATTTTTGCCTGTTTTATTCATTGCAGTTCACCTAGAACAGCATGGTGTATAGCGGATACTAAAGAAATATTTGTTGGATGTTGAGGTTTTCAGGGTTGTAGCTACTCCTCTCAGTCTTACAAGCAGTGGCTGTGATACTGGGCCAATATCGCAGATAAGATTATATGTATCTCTGTATGCCATCATTGTTCCAGTCTGCCTTGACCTGCCTGCTGGTGGGGTTAAGTAATGCTTTCCCATGGCTAAGAGCCCTTTGAGTTTTCTCTTCTGAATCGTCCGTTCAAATGCTGTGCCCCATTTCCTATTTAGTCCTTTGACCATCTGGCCTATTAGCTTTTTAATACAGTTGCTGCACAGTTTTTCAGTCTATGGTTTATCTTGTTATTGTTTACATTCTCTTTATATACATAAAAATCTGTAATATTTTTTGTGTAATCAGATATGCTTATTTGCCCCCTTTATGATTCCTAGCGTTTCTTTTCCTACTTACAAAGGCCTTTTCTAGCCCAAGTTTCTACAAATACACACATAGATTTTCTTGTGATGTTTTGATTTTGTTTGGATTTGTGTACGGTTCGAGTTATTTTGGTATACGTTATTTGGTAAAGGGCCTAGTTTCCCTTTTCTCTTGGATAGAGAGCCAGTTATTATGGTAAGTCATCCTTGACCCCGATGAACTGAAATTACACTTTATGTACTACGTTCATAACTTAACCTTGGCTTCATTTATGAAGTGCATTCTGTTTCAGTGATCTAGTCGCTGTTCTTGTGCCAAAGCCATCTTGTTTTCCTCGCGGTACTCTGTGCTGACTTTAGTATCAAAAGGCAAGTCCTTTTCTTTTTCACTGTTTTCTCAACATTTATTCTTTCACAGGAACAGTAAGATCATTTCACCTGGTTTCCCTTAAAAGACCCATTGGAATGTTTTTTACTCCAAATTGTGTGAATTTTTAATATTAAATTGAGCCCGATATGTGTATCATATTGTCTTTACCTCCATGTTCCTCCATTTATTCTGGTTTTGTTTTACATTCTTTCATAAAATATTACTTTCTTCATATAGGTCATATTTATCATAAGTACATTATAATTTTTTAGCTACCTAGAGGCTGCTAGAGTAAAGCTATTGGTTTTTATATATATTCTTATGCACCCAGCTAATTTACCACATTATCTTCTCAATTCCAATTGTGCTTTAGTCATCTCTTGAATTTCTGTGTGTGTAGTCGTCACAAAAAGATGTCAATTATTTCCTTTTTGCGTCTTATCTTAGCTAGAACTTCTAAAACAATGCTGAAGACTATAGATTATAGCAGACATTTCTGTGTTATTTTTTTGGATGGCCATACTTCAGTATTTAACCCCTTGGTATAATGTTTGGTTGTGAAAGTAGCATTTACCAAGGTTAGTTGCTTTCCGTTATTATTTGACTTAGAGATTTTGTTACGAAACGCTAATAATATCGCATACCTTTTAGCCACCTATTGATAATAATTACTTGATTTTTCTCTTTTTATTTGTTAATGTCATGAAGTACACTGAATTACATTGATAGATTTTTTAAAGTTAAACTGTACTCAAGTTTCTAGGGTAAAAGTACTTAGGCGATTTTTGTTGTTCTTTATACTGTTGGTTAGATTGGTTAGTATTTTACTCAGAATTTTTGTATCTGTGTTCATAATTGTGGTATTTTCTTGTTTTGTACTATTGTCATCAGGTTGGAATGTTCATGTAACACTAGCTGCATAAGATAAACTTGGAAACTTTTCTATAGTTGGGAATGGTGTAAAAGCCGGAGGCATTATCTGATTTTTAAGGGTTAGCTAGAACTCAATTGTGAAAACATTTGGGTCTGATAGTTATTTTTTTTTTAATGTTCACCATTTTGGAGGGCACCTGGGTGGCTCAGTCGTTAAGCGTCTGCCTTTGGCTCAGGTCATGATCCCAGGGTCGTGGGATCGAGCCCCGCATCGGGCTCCCTGCTCAGCGGGAAGCCTGCTTCTCCCTCTCCCACTCCCCCGCTTGTGTTCCCTCTCTCACTGTCTCTCTCTCTTTCTCTCTGGCAAATAAACAAACAAACAAATAAAGTAAATAAGTAAGTAAAGTAAATAAGTAAATCTTTAAATGTTCACCATTTTTTTAAAAATTTATTTATTTATTTATTTATTTATTTATTTGAGAGAGAGAGAGAGAGGGAGAGAGTGAGCAGGCGGAGGGGCAGAGGCGGAGGGAGAGGGAGAGAGAATCTCAAATAGACTCCCCACTGAGCACGGAGCCGACTCAGGGCTCTGAACCTTACGACCCTGAGATCAGGACCGTGCAGAAATCAAGAGTTGGACGCTCAACCAACCCACTGTGTCACCTAGATGTCCTGGGTCTGATGTCTCTTTATAAATGGTAGGTCTTTACTTTTCTGATCTCGTCTACATTAATTAATTAATTAATCCATTAGGTTTTCTTCTTAAATACATTTTCGTGTCTATATTTCCCTTGGAAATTGTCCATGTTCTCAGTCAGTACCTGTCATATGTTAATGTGCGTCCACATCACCTGGGAGACACCATGAAAATGCTCATCCTGATTCTGCACGTCTGGGGCCCAAGATTCTGCATTTCTTTTTGTTTGGTTTTGTGGGGGTTTTTTTGGTTGTTTTTTTTTTAGATTCTGCATTTCTTACAAGCTCCCTGGAGATGCTGCTGCTGCTGGTTCATGGACCACATGGCTCAAGCCCTGTAAGGATTTAGTGGTTCTAGATTTTGGTTGACCATGAGAATCACGTGGCCCAGCCTTTGTCTTCCTCGTGCCCAGACCAATTAAATTAGAACCTCTGGGGTGGGGTTCAGGCATCAGTAATTTTGCAAACTCAGGTGATTATAAGGCGAAGCTACGGTTGAGAGCTAGCCTTCTAGATTTTCAATTTATTGCCCTAAAGATAGAATAGACGCAGTATTCTTATGATTAATTCTCTTGCACTAAGGGTTTTATCTCCTTTTGCATCCTGAACATTGTCTATTTTGCTTTCTCTATTTTTTTAAAGATTTTATTTTTAACTAATCTTTACACCCAATGTGGGGCTTGAACCCACAGCCACGAGATCAAGAGTCACACGCTTCACTGATTGAGCCAGCCAGGCGAACTTCTCTGTTTTTCTTTAAGCAGGCTTTCAGAGGTTTAGCTATTTATAGATATTATCAAAGAAATGGCTCTTCATTTTGTTTATTCCTTATATGTTTTGGTTTTCTATTTAATTTCCTCTTGCATTATTATTAGTTTTCCTATTTTCTTTTGATTTATTTTGTTATCTAGTTGAAATGTCTTATGGTTCATATTTCATTTATTTTCATTTCTTATTAAATGAACTCCTTGAAAGCTATGCATTTTATTTGGTATATGACTTTAGCTGTGCCCTGTTGCATATTAATTGTTCTTTTTCATAATTTTCTAGATAGTTCTACATGTGAATTTTGATTTCCTCTTTACAATAGTGTTTAATTTCTAAGTAGTGAAAATTTTTATTAATTTCTTGAGTGTTGATCTCTAGTTTTATTGGTTTGGGTTCAAAGTATGGCCTCTAACCTCCACATTTCAGGGGAATGTTTAAAGTTTTCTTTTTGGGAGAGGCACAATAAGGGTTTTTTTGGAAATATAACACAGACATATTAGTATAATGTATACTTTTCCATATCTGGTATAAATTTATAAATAAAATCAATCTTCATGATATATTTTCAAACCCTCTATATCCTTGCTGATTTTTGACTACTTAATTTTTGAAAAATATTAAAATCTTCCCCCATAAGGGTGTTTTTTGCAGTTTCCTTGTATTTCAAGTTTTGCTTTATATATTTGGCGTCTATATAGATTTTTGTTGCATAGATGTGTGACTTCTTCATGATTGTGCCTTTTACAGAGCATCAATTCCGTCCTCTTCAACGTATTGTGTCTTGAATTCCGCTTTGTCGGATACGTTTTCTATTTCAACAATCTTTTCTTATCTCTTATATTACAGACTGCAGTCATGTTATCATAATCGATGTAGATGTAAGTGTGCACTGCAGGATTTATTGTTATTGCTGTTTCTTAGTCATTTTATCTTCCCCATTTGACATCTGTGTGCTGAAGAAATTGTCGTTTGATTGATGTAGTCCTCTTGTTTGTTCCCTCATGCCTGCCGTGTGGGTGTATATTCTTCCTGAGGCCTTGACTACCCCCAAAATATCTCCTTTGCTTTGACAAACGATATCTTAGTGGACAGGTCACAACTTCAGGTCACAGTCCCTTTTCTTCGACAGTTCATAGATGTTTCACTGTTTTCCAACGTCAGTGTTCTGAGAAGTCTGATGCAGGTGTGGTGTTTTGTTTTGTTTTTGTTTTTGTTTTTGTTTTTTTAATATATTGCCTGTTCTTTTGTTGCCTGAAGGTTATGGGATTTTTTTTCTTTATCTTCGGAATTCAGGAAGTTTGCCAGGATCTCTCCTGTATGTGTGTGTGTATGTCCTAATCATGTCTGGGATTTATTTGTTGAGCCCTTTCTTCCTGATGAGTCAAATCTCCATTCAGCTGAAGCAAATTTTCTCATATTTGTTTTTATTACTTCTCTGATTGGTATTTTGCTCCTTTGGGCGTTCCTGTAAATCACATACAAGGTCTCTTGGATTTGTCTCATCATCCTAAAATGGCACCAACAAGAAAAATCCCTTTATTCCCACACCCCAGTGTTTGATCGCTATTGTACTGAAAAATTGAAGTGTTCGAAACCCAGTGTCTCTTGAAGAAAGAAGCCAGAGAATAGTAATATTTGTAAACGTGTAGCTTCTCGTGATGGAGGAAGAGCGCTCCTGGGATATTTTTCTTTAGTAGAAGGAACTTTAGCCGGAAGTTTTCCATCAAAGAATAACAGCCTTCTGGGCACCCCTTTTGCCTCAACTTTAAAGAAGCGTGTGAAACAGTCTTAACTTAATGCTTAGCATATAGGCAGTGCTGGCTCCAAGTTCCCACACCTTTCCCTGCTGGAATGCTGTAAGTCTTGTTAAGCCGGCAAGAATGAGAGCTAAAATAACCGGGGCCAATGGCTTATTCAAATTGCACATGCAACGCCAAGCTCTGTTTCAAACCAGACCAATTTACAAAACCCACCAGCAAAATCTGAAAATACGGTTTTGGTGAAGATGGGCAGCATCGTGTGAGAATTCTTGTTGCTATGCACTCTCACCAAAGCATAATACTTTTAGACTTTTTAGTTTTGCCAATTTTATGCATGTTAAAAAAAAACTAGTGTATTGAGGCTTCAATTAGCATATCCCAACAATGAATAATATTGAGTATCTTCTCACATGTTTATTGATGCTTTGTGTTTCCTCTTTTGTGACATGGCTGTATCGGGTTTTTGGGGCCCATTTTCTGTTGGCTTGTTTGCCTTTTCCTTGTTGATTCATAAACATCCTTTATATATTCTTGGCATTGGTCCTTGATATTTAACAATCCCTGCACATATTTTCTCTGGGATCTGTGGCTTCCCTTAAGACTCTTTCTATTGTGTTTCCTGATGAACAGTTCTTCATTTTAAAGTAGTAAACTTGAGGGGTGCCTGGCTGGCTCAGTCGGTGGGGTATGTGACTCTTGATCTCGGGGTTGAGTTCGAGCCCCATGTTGGGTTTAGAGATTACTTACAAATTTTTTATTTATTTTTTTTTTAAAGATTTTATTTATTTATTTGACAGAGAGAGGGAGAGATCACAAGTAGGCAGAGAGGCAGGCAGAGAGAGAAGAGGGAGCCTGCTTCCTCAGCAGGGAGCCTGCTTAGCAGAGAGCCCGATGCGGGGCTCGATCCCAGACCCTGAGATCATGACCTGAGCCGAAGGCAGAGGCTTAACCCACTGAGCCTCCCAGGCGTCCCTGTACAAATTTTTTTAAAAATAAAAAAATAAATAAAGTACTAAAGTTAAGATATTTTCATTATGATTAGTGCTTTATGTGTCTTAGGAAAGGCTTCCCTTCGCTACAATAAAGAAGATATTCTCTAATATCATCTTCTAAAAGCTCTATAGTTTGACTTCCCTTACTGAAGTCTTTAATCCACAGTTGGTTTTAGGAAATATATGAGTTAGGCATCCAATTTAGGTTTTTTCAATTTTGAAATGGTACAATTTGAATTCCATCAAAAAACCCAATACTCCTCCCACCGATTTGTGGAGCCAGCTCTGTAATATGAACAATATTCCTACATATGTGGGTCTTTTTCTCTGTTTTGTTCCATTTGTCATTTGTCTTTTTCTGTAAATATATCACACTGTTTGACTGTTTTTTAAAAAACATCTTTATTGAGATATAATTCACATACTATAAGACCTACCCATTTAAAGTATACAATTCAATTCTTTCTGTATCATCAAAGAGTCACAACCATCACCAAGATCTAAGTTTAGAATATTTCATCACTTCAAAAGAAATCCCGTACTTATCAGCAGTCACTCCATAGTCTCCGCCCTTCTCCCAGCCTCTGGCAACCAGTAAGCTCCTTTCTTTCTCCATGAGTTTGCTATTCTGATCATTTAAAAGAAATGGAATTTTACACTATGTCTACTATCCATATATCCTCTTTGTTTTAGTCTCAGTTAATGCATTTTGCCCATTTTTAAAGGAGTTGTTTTTTCTTTCCGTCGGGTTCTGAGTTTATATATTCTGGATACAAGGCCTTTGTTGGGCTTGGGACTTTCAAATATTTTCTTCTGGTCTATAGCTTATCTTTTTATTTGCTGTATTAACATCATCTTTTGCAGATCAGAAGTTTTAAATTTTTTACAAAGTCCAATATTTCATTTTTTTTCTTTTTATGGATTATGCTTTTGACATCATACCTGAGAACTCTGTCTAACCCTAGATCAAGAAGATTTTTCTCCTATTTTATGTATAGTTTTACAATTGAGATTTATATTTATGATCCATTTTGAGTGAATTTTTGTACAAGGTTTGATGTTTAAATTGAGGTGCTTTTTTTTTTTTTTTTTTTTGCGTATGGATATCCATTTGTTCCAGCACCATTGGTTGAAAACACTATCTTTTGGGGCGCCTGGGTGTCTCAGTGGGTTAAAGCCTCTGCCTTTGACTCAGGTCATGATCTCAGGGTCCTGGAATCGAGCCCCGCATCAGCTCTCTGCTCAGCAGGGAGCCTGCTTCCTCCTCTCTCTCTGCCTGCCTCTCTGCCTACTTGTGATCTCTCTCTGTCAAATAAATAAATAAAATCCTAAAAAAAAAAAAAGGCACTATAAAAAAAAGAAAACACTATCTTTTGTTCATTGAATTGACTTTGCAGCTTTGTCAAAAATCAATTTGTCGTATTTATATAGTTCTCTTTCTGGACTGTCAATTCTGTTCCATTGATCTATGTGTCTATTCCTCTCTAATACCACATTGTCTTGATTACTGTAGCTTTATAGTAAGTCCTACAATTGGACAGTCTGAGTCCTGCAACTTTATTTCAAAATTGTTCTGACTATTCCAGTTCCTTTGCTTTTCCATATAAATTTTAGAAAAAGCTTGTCTCTGTCTTCAAAAATTTCCCCCTGGATTTTGATTGGAGTTGCATTAGATCTGTAGACCGATTTGATGAGAATTGCCATCTTAGTTTTACTGAGTCTTTTGATCCGAGAACATGGCATGTCTCTCCATTTATTTAAAATTTCTTTTATTAGCATTTTGTAATTTTTAGCACCCATATCCTGTACATGTTTTGTTAGATTTATACCTAAGTACTTAATTTGGGAATTATTGTGGTGATATTGTGTTTTTAATTTCTGCTCCCAGTAATTGTTCATTATTATCATATAGAAATACAATTGACTTTTGACTTGACCTTGAAATTTGCTACCTTTATAAATTTGCTTATTACTTCTAGGAGCTTTTCGTTGTTGATTCATTGGGATTTTCTACATAGACAGTCATGTCATCTGTGACATGTTTTTACTTGTTACACTCCCATCTTATGAAATTTCTTTTTCTGGCCTTACTAGAGATCCTTGCCTTTTTCTGCTCTTTAGGGTAAAGCCTTCAGTCTCTCAGTAATAAGTCTTATTTTAGCTCTGGATTTTTTTGTAGAAGCCTTTTCCTTTTTATATATTGTTGAATTCACGTTACCAAATTTTTGTTTATAATTTTCTCTTGAACTAGAGTACCCCTTCATCTGCGTAAGGAAACTCCTGGAGTATTTACAGTTAACATCAATCAATCAGTTAACATCAATCTAACTATAAAGCTACAGTAATCAAGACAATGTGGTATTAGAGAGGAATAGACACATAGATCAATGGAACAGAATTGACAATACAAGGCTTCTATTGCCTTGGCTTTGTAACCCCCAGGGTCTAGCTTTGGGTCCTGGGGACACACACAGTTCCAAAAAATACGACTTGTTTGCATCAACCCTGGATCACTACTCTTTTCTGAAATTTGGGGAAATCCCATGTTATTGACAAAGGGAAACAAATAGGAAATCATAGCAGTGAAAGGCGCAGGAAGCAGTCCTCTGGGGCAGGGCCCTGATATGAGGCATATGAATGTGTAAGTTATTCAGGGCCATCAGCAACCCTGATGTTCTTTGACAGGAAGGAAATACTTTTCACTTGGGTGGGAAGGGAGGTATTATCAGGTAAAAATGTCTTTCTCACTGGGTAGAAATTCCTGTGCGGCATTACTGAGCTCCTCCCTCCACCCACAACCCAGGTTGAGCGGTCCTGGCCTTTAGTCCTAAACAGCCGCCAGGACATTACCCGCCGAAGCTGCTTTAAATGGACCTGCTCCGTTCACACACATGGCCTCGGATTGCGGACTCCAGGATTTGCCTCGAACACCTCTCTGTTTCTCCCCCACTGCTCCCCGTCACCTCTGATTCTTCAGCTTCCTCTTAACTTTGCGCGTACTTCCCCCTGAGATCTTGCCTCAGACACCTTGAGATGCCGCAGCCCACACTGTGAACCTGTTGGCTCAATTGATCCTGTTCTTGATATTTAGACTTTCTAGTTATACAAGCCAATGAACGTCCTTTTTTATGCGTAAATCCTTCAGAATTGGATTTTTAATCTTTCAAAACATAAAGAGCCCCGATTAATACAGAACTATTTTATAAAGTGTATTGAGTGCCGGACTAAGCAGTTTGAATCAATAGTCAATAGGGAGAGGGAGCCCTTGAAAACTTTTGAGTAGACAAGTGGCATCCTTCTGTTTATTTAGTCAATCAAACATTTATTGAGTGCTACCATGTACACTGTGTTGGATCATGAGTATCCATTGGTAAACAACATGATCCCTGTCCTGAGGAACTCACTGTTCATTTCATTCAGCAAATAATGTTTGAGTGCTGATTATGTATAACACGCTGTGGTTAGTGCTTGTTGACATAAGGCAGTTAGTTCAAGGTGGTAGCAAAAATGGTGCTGCTGGAAGGTCGAATCGGTTTGTACCAGTGTACAGGTGCTCTGGATGGACTGGACCCAGAGGAGGATGCCATTCGCGGGCTACGGAAGGAGCCCGGCTGTGAGATAGGAAGGACCTGAGCTACAGCAGGGATGCTAGGAAGGGAAAGCAGGGGCAGCCTTGACACCAGTGAGTGGAGAAGGAAAATTGAAGACAAGTTGATTGATTACATGTGGGAGCAGACATAAAGAGAAGTAAAAAATGGGTTTTGAGGATGACTCGAATGGTGACGCACGAATATTGGCAGAGCTATGGAGAGGAGAAGCTGGTTTGAGGGATGGTGAGAATTTTTGTATCTATGTTCATGACGGATGCTGCTTTGTGGTTTTCATATTTTGTGATGATTTCTTTTCTTCTTTTCCCTAATCCATCTGGTTAGAGGTTTATCAGATTTATTAAAATTCTCCAAGGGGCAATATTTGGTTTCATTTACTACTTTCTTGGGGTTTTTTGTTTGTTTGTTTGTTTGTTTGTTTTTTGCATTGGTTTCTGCTCTGATCTTTGTATCATCTTCTGATTAGTTTGGGTTTAATTTTCTCTTCTTTTTCTAGTTTCTTAAGGTGGAAGCTGAAGTCATTGATTTGAGTCCTTCTTCTTTTCTAATTTAGTTATTTAGTCCCAAACATTTCCCCTCTCAGTACCACTTTAGTGTTGTCTTACAAATTTTGAAATGCTCTGTTTTCTTTTTCATTTAGTTCAGTGCACTTTCTAATTTCCTTGACCTGTGAGTTATAGAGAAGTGTGTTATTTAGTTACCAAATATTTGAAAAGAATGTGTACTCTGCTCTTGTTGGGGGAGTATTCTGTAAGTGTCAATTAATTAGGTCCAGGTGGTTGGTAGTTTTGTTCAGATTTTCCATATCCTTCCTGATTTTCTGCCTACTTCTATAAATTATTGAGAGGGATATTGAAATCTCTGACCACAGTTGTGGATTTGTCTTTCTCTGTGCAGTTCTTTTAGTTTTTGTTTCATGTATTTTGGAGTTCTGTTAGTAGATGCATAAATGTTTAGAATCTTCATGCCATTTTGATTAACTCACCCCTTTATCATTATGAAATGCTCTTCTTTATCGCTCATAATAGTCTTTGCTGTGAAATAGGCTTTGTCTGAAATTAATATAGCCACTCCAGCTTTCTTATTTGTATTAGAATGGTATATCTTTTCCATCCTTTTAGTTTTAACCAAGTATCTTTATAATTAAGGTCCCTTTCTTATAGGCAACATAGAGTTAGGTTGTCCTTGTTGGTAATCTAAATTGACAATCTCTTCCTTTTTAATGGGGTGTTTAGACCACTTACATTTAACATGAATATTGATGTGATTAGGTTTAAGTCTATCATCTTTTGCTAATTTTCTGTTCATCCTATCTGTTCTTTGCTCCCTTTGTTCTCCACCCCTCAGCTTTACTGAGGTATAACTGACAAAAATTGTACATGTTTAAGGTGTAAAATGTAATGTTTTGATCTACATGTACACTCTGAAATGATTACCACAATCAGGCTAGTTAATATATCTATTGCCCGACATAGTTCCCTTTTTGCGTGTGTGTGGTGAAAACACTTAAGATCTACTATTTTAGCAAATTTCAAATATTGAGTACAGTATTATTAACTATAGTCACTATGTTGTACATTAAATCTTCAGAACTTATTCATCCTACATAACTGAAACTTTGTACCCTATGACCAAAATCTTCCTATTTCCTCCACCTCTCAGTCCCTGACAACCACCATTCTACTCTCTGCTTTTATGAGTTCAACTTTTTTAGGTTACACATATAAGTGAGATCATGCAGTGTTTGTTTTTCCATGTCTGGCTTATTTCACTTAACATAATGTCCTCCAGGTTCATCCACGTTGTTGCAAATGGCAGGATTTCCTTTTTTTTTTCTCAAAGGCTGAATAATGTTCTAGTGTGTGTGTGTGTGTGTGTGTGTGTATACGTGTGTATATATGTGTGTGTGTGTATACTTATGCTACCTTTTCTTTAGCCATTAATTCATTATAGGCACTTAGGTTGTTTCTATATCTTGACTATTGTGACTAATGCTGAAGTGAACATGGGAATACAGGTATCTGAGATCCCATTTTCCCAACATCGTTTATAAAGAGATTATCCTTTCCCCACCGTGCAATGACTTCTTTCAGCTTTTATAAGTTCGAAAAAGTCTTTATACCTTCATTATGAAAGATTTTCACTTGGCATAGAAGTGGACTTTTATTCTTTTAATACACTAAAGTTGTTTCTTCACTGTCTTCTTGCTTGCATCGTTCCAAAGAGAAATATGCTGTGTAACATGTTTTTTGATTATCTGGATGCTTTTAAGATTTTCTCTTTATCCCTGGTTTTAGCAATATGATTAAGACGTGCCTTGTAATGGTTTTCTTCATGGTTTTGTGTGTGTGTGTGTGTGTGTGTGTGTGTGCCTGGATGTCACTGAGCTTCTTGGATCTGTGAATTTATAGTTTTCTTCATATTTGGAAATTTTTTGGCTATTATTAATCTGTTTTAATATCCAGTGTAATTTCATCTCAGACATTGTAGTTTTCATCTCTTGAAGCTTGATTTGGGTGGTTTTTTTTAAAAATATAACTTCCATATCTTAACTTTTTGAACGTATGACATACTGTTATAACTCTTTTAATGTTCTTGTTTACTAATTCTCACATCTGTGTCATTTTAGGTTGGTTTCATTGATTTATTCCCCACCACCACCTCATTTTAGGTTGCATTTTCCTGCCTCCTTGCTTGCCTAGTAATTTTTTAATTGGACGCCAGACATTGTGAATTTTACCTTGTTGAGTGCTGGATAATTTTGTGTTCCTATAAACATTCTTGAGTTTTAGTCTGTGACACGGTTAAGTCACTTGGAAACAATTTGATCCTTTCAGATCTTGCTTTTAAGATTTGTTAGACAGGACCAGAACAGTGTTTAGTCTAGGGTTAATTATCTCCACAACTGACCCCAGATTCTTCTGAGTACTCTGCCAAATTCCCTGTGAATTTTGAAGTTGTCCAGTCTGGTTAGTGGGAACAGGCAGTATTATTGGCCTTGTGTAAGCCTGAGTACTGTTCCCTCTTCATTTAGTTTTTTCCCTGGCCTTGGGCAGCTTGCTAACATGCTTGTGCTGATTAGCACTCTGCTGAATACTCAGGGGGCCCTCTGTAGATAGTTGGAGTTCTCTCTGTGTCTTTGCAGTTTTTTCCTCTCTGGAACTCATTCCAGCAGATTCCACCATTTTGATCTCCCTAGATTTTCGGCTCTATCTCTTCAACTTGGAGAGGTTGCCAGGATATGCCTGAATTTTTTCCTGGGAGCTCAAAACTCAAGGTAGTGATGTGGGGCAGTCGTAGGGATCACCATTTTTGTTTCTCAGTTCTCCCCATCACTGTCATTTGTTGCTTAAAGATCATCGTGTCTTGTAATCTAGTTTTTCCTTTTTTTTTTTTTTTTCCTATCTTTTGGTTGTTTCAGATGGGAAAGTAAATTCAATCCTCTTACTCCATCTTGGCCAGAATCCTTCTAATAATTTTTGATGGAATGTTTGACATCGTGTTTAAAAAAATATAGAGATAACTTGATTCACTGTAGTGTTATTTTTCTTATAGAATAGTTTGTTGTTGTTGTTGTTGGTGGTGGTGGTGGTGGTGGTGGTTTTTTTTAGCTTCAGGCTAGAAGCTGAAAGGGACACAATTCTCCTTAATATAATCAGGGATTAAACTGATTTGAATCTGGGGGTAAGTCTTTTTGAGGGCTTATTCATTTCTGATTCATTCATATTCCTAATATATGGTCCATCAGAGATTTCAGCTGAAAACATGAGGTGTTTATCAGTGTCCCTTTTCCTTAGTGGACCCTAAACTCTTTAATTTCCTCCCTATCCCTTTGAGACTATTGGAAGCACTGCTCAGTTCCACAGTTTATGAGTCATCGCTTTTGCTAAGCTTTTCAGCCTTTCAGCTGCTTTTTTAGAATCAGTAAATGCCTCAAAGGGAAAAGAAGTCAGCAGTGCTTGTTGGTCTCATCTTTGTATGTTTATCATCTCTGTTTTATCTTGGCTTTCAAGTCCTCATTGCATTGGCCCTGATACCCTCAAACAGATTTTGAAAACTGTCTTGCCTGGTGCTTCTGGTTGTACTTTGTGAAAGAGTTTGTGTACAATAAGTTAATTTACTCTTGCCCCAAATAGAAAATATACCGTCCATTTTTTATGGGTTACTTTTTTTTTTACTTCATCAAGGTGTTTGAAATTTGCATTCTATTCTATAAACATAATTTCTAGTTTAGTGTTAATTCTAAATTTATATTTAATGTCCCTCACCCATTTTACCACAGCAGTGCCATTTTTGAGCTCTTTATTTTAATTCCACATTTGGGTGGTTGGGTTTATTCACAGTTTTTTTTTTTTTCCTCTGGGATCCTCCTTTCCCTATTTCAACTGGGCTTGGTTTCTCTCCCGGTCTATTTGTGCAGCTGCTATTCTTGAATTATTTCTATTTATTTTCCCGGTTATATTTACTGTTTCTTTAATATTATGTCTTTCTCTTTCTAGGCTTACACGATCACATGCTGGAACACATCCTCTAAATTCCTGAAAAGGGTTTGGGAAGGTAAACTTGGAGTCCTTGCATGTCTAAATATGTCTATTCTGTTCTCATTCTTGAGAGTTGAAGCTGTATTATTTCCTTTCTTATGGTATTTAGAGGCCGTGATGAGAATCTGACAATAATGTTATTCTAGTTCTTTTGAAGACAATGTTTTTCCTGGTTGGGAATTTAAAGGACTTTTTTTTTCTTTATTCTTGGTGTTCTGATATTTCATCATAATAGATCCAGATAAATATTTTTAAAATTATCCTCCTTGCCATTTGACTGACTTTTTAAATCTGAAAGCCAGTGTCTCTTTTTCACATCTGGGGCATTTTCATCTCATTTCTTTTGTTATATTCTCCCCTCTATTCCCTTTAGCTACTCTGGAATTTTCATTAGATCAGTGCAGATACTTCTAAATTTGTCCTTGTTCTCTTAACTTTTCTTTCACATTTTTACCTCTTTTGTTCCCCTTTTGCACTGTGTTCTGAGAAAATCACTCAGAAAAACTTGTTCTTCAGCTAGAGTGTTTTCTGATATTCAAATTTTTATTTTCCAGTCTTTAATTGGTTTATTTCTTAACAGCCAATTCTTGTTTTATGAATGTGATAGCCTCTCTAATCTTTGTCTTGATATTAATAGCTAGTTCTAAGTCTAATAATTTTTATTTGTCAGGACTTCATGTGATCCATTTATTGCAAGGCATCTATCCAAAGAAATCTAGGTCAGCAGCCAACATTCACGATGAGTTAATTTACAGCTTTACTTGGTCTCTTGGGAAAAACCAAAAAGAAAATTCATTTAATGCCTACCTAACATATTAAATATTCCTTCTCCTTACTGCTGCTTCTCTAATAAACTTTACACTGCTGGTGAGAGAGCTCTGAAAATCTCATCCACTGTCACTTTCCAACCTTCTCAAATCCCCCCAAATATCTAGTCCATATAGCTTATTTTCCCCCTCTTTGCTCCTCTTTCAACTTGGAATCTCTGTATTCTTTACTTCTTTTTTTTTTTTTTTTTATCTCTTTGTGCCTTACCTGTGGATTCTCCTCAACAAAGGAAAACCCCAGAGTTGCCACATGAAAAAGACTCTTTCTCCCTTAGAAACTGAACTTAGTGAGGGAAGAGAGTTCATATCATAAAAATGCTCATACTATAAAATTGTTGTCCCTCTTACACTTTTCCTGAGGAAGTATTTGAAAGTTTCTGTAGAGAGAGTCCGAGTATTTGATAGTGGCACCCAAAGAATACTTCTCCAGTTCAGTCTCCATCCTTCTCCTGTTGCTAGGAGTTTAATTACTTTTTTTGGCGCTGTGGAGGCCAGGCCAGGCTGAGCCTGACTGAGTTCATCTGGATTTCTTGTCACCTACCTTAGAGCCAGAGAGTGGCACACTCCACAGTTTCTGCCCTATGTGATGTGAAAATGAGAAGACGTTCACCAAGTAGATATCTTCATGTTTGCAGGCTGCTTGCTGGTGGGCGGTCTTCCTTAACAATGTGAAACAAACCCGGGCCATATAGAATATCCCAGTGTTTGGAGGTAGCATTTTAGGTTTCATTTAGGTTCATTTGTCCAAGTTTCCAAAATGCTAGGGGGTATGAGTGGCTAAAAAACTCCCTGCCAGGCCTGTCATGATTCATCCTATTCGACTGAAAGCAAGTAAGTATGTAGAATCCCCCAACAGAACTTTGGGGAGGGAGGGGCCCTCCTCAGGTTTCAGACCCTGCTTTATCTAAACCACTGGGATCTTGCTTATCTTGGGTCCAATTTTGTATTTTGGGTCACTTCTTCCCCCTAGATCTACACCAGAATCTTCAGTCTGGGCTTGATTATTCATTCTTGCTTTTGGAGAACCGATATGAATGACCTTTTTCTTATCCTCAGATTAGCTTCACCAACAGTGAGAATTCGGAAAATCGTGCTGAAGCTAAGACGGCTTAATAAATCTTGACTATAAATTAGGATTACAGGCTTTTCATCTGGATCGGAGGTTTTCGACGCGAGCTGCACATTAGACTCACCTGGGGTCGTTTGAGAACATTCCCATGCACAGGCCTCAGCCCCAGCCAGGAGAATGTGAATCTCTGAGGGAGGAGCAAGACATCGGTATTTTTAGAAAGCCCCCCAGGTGACTCAGTGCATAGCCAAGGTTCAGAAGCTCCGCTCCCGGGGCTTCTGGCCCTTCCAGACTTGCGTCTTCTTTCCCAGGATGGGCCGGCTATGACAGTCCGGAGAAGTAGGCAATGTCCTGTCCCCGTCTCACCACCACATGCTAATAAATTGGGCCTGTGAATTGTAACCATTGCCCATTCTGCTCTTCTCTCAAGGGCTGTGAGATGGCTCTCAAAAACAAACACAAAGCCGTTTTGGTGACCTAGCGTCCATGAACAGCCCTAGCACGGGAGTCACTTGATAGCTGCTCTGTTCTTGTGCCTTCCGCTTTTGTCCCCTTTCATCAGCATCTCTAATCACAGATCAGTCTCTCGATCTGGTACCTTAAGAAATACTGCTCACAAAGTGATCGTGTTTCTGGTAGCAAGTATTCGATACCAGTGACTCTAAAGCCTACGTCGTCACCAGCCTCACGGAGGCTCCCGGGTCCCAGGGCGCTAGGGGCACTGGAGGAGCTTAGGAGGGCCCTGAGTGAATGCAAGCCTGGTGGTCACAAGACCTCTGTCCCCATCCAGGAACAACTTTAATTTCTTCAGAGAGTAGACATCTGTGGAGGTTATGTTTGAAGTGACATCTGATTTACAACTTCAGACTTGCTTAATTTGGGAGACTTACATAATGTGGCATATGTTTGGTTTCTCTTTAATATAGCAGTTCCAACAGCATACTCTCCCCCAAATTTGCCACTTTGACTTCAAATCGCACAATGTCCCTTTTGGGGGGGGCTACCTGGGGTGAATGTCAGAGCTATTACCGTTTGGGTCTGGACAACTCCTGTTCTTTCTTTCTTTTTTTTTTTTTAAAGACTTCCTTATTTATTTTCGAGAAAGAGAGAGAGTGTACAGGCGGGGGGAGGGGCAGAGGGAGAGCATTTCGAGCAGACTCCCCTCCGAGCACCAAGCCCACGGGGCTCTCTCTCACAACCCATGAGATCGTGAGCTGAGCCGGATGCTTAACTGACTGAGCCACCCAGGTGCCCCAACTCTTGTTCTTCAGCATCATCGTTCTGAGAGTCTGACGTTTATGGTGAAAATGTTTTCTTGTTCAGGTTTAAACAAAAGTTTCAATCTAAAGTCCAGCTGAATATTACACCTTTAAACACAAGGATGGCTGATAGTGCCTCACAATGCAGTCTAGGCTTAGTGACTTTTGCCTTGTTGGGGAAGGGGCGGGATGGTCAGTAACTACCCCGTGCGTGAGCTCTTCCTCTTTATCTTCTGCTTGAGAGAAAGCAAACCTTTGTGAGGAACTCGAGAGGTAAAGGATGTAGCATACCCACACCTCAGCCAAGCAAACACACGACACTGGTTCCTTACTTCATAATCCAAGCCATATGGGGTCTAAAGAAGAACTTGGCAGGTTGCCCTTATCCATTCAACCCATCCCGTGCGCCTGCGTCCGCTTGTCCCGCTACGAACACCTTTGCTTCTTCCCCATATCCCTTGATCTTGTTATTACTTCCGGTAACGGCCGTCAGCTGTACTGCACTCCATCCGTTCCCCTCTTGGATGGAGGAGGAGAAAGCTTTAGGTCCTGCAGTGGAAGCGGACAGTGCAAGAGTTCAGTGTGGCGAGGTGACCTTCGCGAGAAATGGTTACAAAGCAATCAGACATTTCTGTGGTGGATAACTTCCTGTGGGTGTATATTTTGAAGCTAATTGTGCTGAAAGAGCTCATGACTCCTCAGCCTTTAATTTCGTTTTTAAAAAACCCTCCTCCTATTATCCCAGCTTTGAGATGTTTCAGACTCCTCCAGGTGGAGTGGAAAGAAGACAGACAGACACACACACAAAACTATCCCTCCATAAATACCAGAGGCAACTCTGATATTTCCTGTGTTGGTTGAGCTTGGTGCCTGTCTTTCATGGCAATAGATTCCCTCAAATGTTCCCTGAGTTTTGCACGTTCGTGTTTGCGTGTGAGGATTCCTGTTGTATGGCTGCGATGCTCGTTTTGATTATGGAGGTTGTTTTGAGGATTATCCGGCCGGAGTGGAGTGGGGGATGCTTTGCTGCCACTTTGTGTTGGGGATTCTGGCTTCCCGGGGTAGTTTTGGGCAAAGAGTACATGTTGCTGCTGTCCATTGCTCAGCACGAGCCCCTGGAGAACACGGGATGAGAGAGAGAGAAACAGAGACAGAGAGAGAAATCGAGCACTCCACATGTAGTCTTCAAATCAACCACCTAGAAGACCGCCCAGCCCCCATGGCAATGTCCCTTCTGATGCACTCATAAGTCACTTAGTATAGACTGAAAAACACTGCTGGATGACCCTTGATGTCTATAACTACCCGGAGATTTTACCCATGTGAAGAAAGGATTAAAAGCTAATTGATGGTATGGCCATTTTTCTGGAAGTACAGCGCTTTGTTAGACACAAATGGCCACAGGTTGCTGAATTTATCAGTTGCGATGCTGAACTGAGGTACTTTTATTTTAAAATGACTGCTCGCTCTGTACTAGTCAGATCCTGGCTTACATGCAAAAGCTTTCCATGTCATTGTGATATAATTTGTCACCATATGTGTCAAAATCTGCAACAAAATTTTAAAAAGACGATCGCAGAAATCACTTCAAATTATAGCAGAACCGTATTATTTTGCTTTGAAAATTGATCACCAATAGGTATAGATCATAATTCCCTGTTAACAAGATTATTTAACTGGCTGCTTAAATCTCTTCATTCCCAGGGTAGCTGTGTCAGAAGATGCTATTCTCAGGGGAGCAGATATGAGCTCATAGTGAAGGCTGCCATCTGCTGGATTTACTAGTATTCTCTCTAACACCAGGAACTGTCTTTCAGGACTCATGGAAACTAATATTTCCGCCATGCCTGGGGCACCCGCCCCCCCCCCACCCACACCTTACTGGCCTCGTTCTAACACAGCATAAACATAACACAGAATTCACATGGAACGGTTGTAGCAGCCTCTGATCTGGATCCTAACGCACTTGTCTCTCCTTGAGTGTGCTGCGCTAGTCACTTGCTTCTAATGAATAGAATATGACAAACATAATGGGTTGTCCCTTTTAAGATTGGGTCATAAAAGACTGTGACTTCTGTCTGGGTCACAACCGTCTCTCTGTCTGGTGCCTCTTGCTTGCTCGTTCTGATGAAGCCAGCTGCCGTGTTGATCCACACCATGGAGAGGTCCACACGGCAAGGAACTGAGGGCAGTCTGTGGCCAACAACCGGTGAGAAACTAAGGCCCTCCCTGGAACTAAGATTCGCAGTCCAACAGCTTGTGAGGAACACAATCCTGCCAGCAACCCCCTGAATGAGCTTGGAAGCAGATCCTTCCCCATAGAGCCTTCAGATGAGACGGCAGCCCCAGTCGCCACCTTGACTGCCGCACCGTGGGAAACCCGAGTTCCTGACCCACAGAAACTGTGAGGAAATAAATGCTGTTTTGAGCCGTTAAGTTTTGGGATAATTCGTTATGCAGCAGTAGCTAAGCCATTTGAGGGCCAAAGCTGGCTCACTAGTTTTGGTGGATTTTCAAAAGTTTTGAAATCTTCCTGTTTAAATTTGGCTTAAGCCTCATAAAGAAGTTCTGCTGTGCCTGCCTGGTTAGCCCGTTAGACCTTGCATCTCCAAGGGAGTACTGCCAGAAGCTTCTGCGGTCACTTGGTCTATGGTCCTACAAAAAGTCTGTTGCCAAAGGCAGGTCTTTATCATATACCAGGTGAGTGAGTGTTTTAAGGTAAGTATACTTTCCAGAGTAACAGGCATTATTTTTATTATTAATTTTCATTTGTAAGAATAAAACATTCTCCGAGTGAAAAAAGTACATTTTAAATAAAGATAAAGTCCTCTTTGACTGTAACCTGATCTAGGTCCCTCTCCTCCCCACCTCTCCACTCTTTATTACAATTTTGGAGTAAATCTTTACAGAACTTTAAAAATATGTATATAAACATGCATGTGCCTGTTTTTAGAAAAATAATACTCTCCCGCAGTATCATTCACTTTTTTTAATTCTCCTTACTTTTTTTTTTTTAAGACTTTATTTATTTATTTGACAGAGAGAGATCACAAGTAGGCAGAGAGGCAGGCAGAGAGAGAGGGGGAAGCAGACTCCCCGCTGAGCAGAGAGCCTGATGCGGGGCTCGATCCCAGGACCCTGAGATCATGACCTGAGCTGAAGGCAGAGGCTTTAACCCACTGAGCCACCCAGGCGCCCCACTTACTCTTTTTTTACTCAACCACCTTATCCTGTTCTGAAATCCCCGCTAATACACGTGCATCTAGTTCATTCTTAGGTATGAAATGATGAAAACACCACATTTCGCTTATCTTATACTGATGACCTTTAGGCTGTACCCAGACTTTCACTCTTATACACAATGCCAAGGTGAACATCTCCCATCTGTCTATTCCAGGGTGTGTTTCCTAGAGCAGATGCCAAATCATATAATATGTACATATTTAGTCTTAGCGACACCACCGAATTGCTTGACAAAATGGCTGTGCCAATTTATACTTCCTGCAGTAACGAAAGTGCCTCTTTGCCCTAAACTTTGCCAAAATGTCATATTTTCCAGTCTGGTGGGTGAAAAATGATTTCTTGTTGTCTTAGTTGCAGTCCCCTGGTTATTAGTGAAGTTGAAAATCCTTTCATATATTTTTTGGCAGTTTTCCCCCTTTTTTATAGGGCTTCTGTGAGAGCAGTTGTGTGGGGGTGTGGGCTGGATGGGTGAGGAGGATGTGGATGTGAACTTGGCTGCCAACTGTCTAGGGGAGTTGCATACCAGTTCCGAGAACATCAGCTGCCCACTGCTGATAGCACTGGGAGAGCCTGTGAGAAATTGAGATCATGCACAGCCGCTCCCTTTGTGGGGAGGAGGAGCCACTGGCTTTAGCTGGGACGTTAATGCAGAGAAGCCGCTAGGCTCATCCGGTACATGAACTGCTTGCCTCTCCCGGATATGACTGTGTGCAGGCAAAACAAGGGGCTTATGATACTGGCTTGATTACCTGCTTCTGATCAATACAGAATTGGTTGCTGCCACACTCTGGGGGTAGGGCAGGGGATGGCTAGAACACGGGGCTCCCCGGGGCGAAAGGTAATGGAAGACTACCGGACTCCTCAACAGGCAGGACTGACTCAGAAATTCAAGTTTGGGGCCCCTCATGCCAGCGAGGCAGGAGGAATTAGAGTTCTACGATGGAGAAGGGAAACTTCAGAACCGATGGCAAAAACAAGACGCTTGCTGATCCTCAAATTGTCTTCCTTGCCAAATACATATAAAGTTTAAAGCATTTTTCATCTCCTTGACGGACTCCTTTCTCAGCATAGATGAAGATGGATAACCTTGCCCTTTAGACCACGGGTTACGGGATTGTGCTGGAATTAGAAGAGGAACAGATTTGATCCAAAGATCTTTATCTTGCAGCTGGA
The DNA here is from genome assembly GCA_028534135.1 of Potos flavus. Classification (NCBI taxonomy): domain Eukaryota; kingdom Metazoa; phylum Chordata; class Mammalia; order Carnivora; family Procyonidae; genus Potos; species Potos flavus. The sequence goes on along the minus strand of CM052901.1, from coordinate 86,176,122 downwards.
TACAGAAACCGAGGAGACTTCAGTGTGTCTCTTTGGGCGGTGTGAGCGCATATTATGTTGTAAGGGATAAAACCACATTATTTTGGGCCACAGCATTGCAGGAAATGTATATTTGGGCAGATGAGTTGTGTGAATAATGAGGGACCAAAAGGGTGGATTGATTTGTGAGGGGAGGGGGCTCCAGCCGCACTGATGCATCCTTCCTATAAGAGCAAGCACGATTACTCCTGGGCAATTCCCTAGGCGTGTACAATCTTGGTGGAATGACAAATCGAGGATCTGGCAGAACTCCTGCTACAGAAACCGAAGGGGCCCCCGAAGGCTCCGTCTGCCAGATCCTTCCTCTCAAGTCTGCACTAGAGCCAAAGTGTCAGCGTGTTGCCTAAAGTATGTGAGGGTGACTCATTCTCCTGGAACTTTTAATCCTTTAATCCTAAACGGGAGTGAAGCAAATCAATTCATTCATTGCAGTGGCGGTGCTGGGAAAGCTCGGCAAGCGGCTCCAGTTAGAGACTCTGGAACTCCCTGGTTCCATTTTGTTCCACTGGATGAATATGCTTCACTTTATTGATCCATTCTCCATCAACAGCTGGGACCATCTCAAATACCGCTACTGTGAACATTCTTGCCCTTCTCTTCTGGTGCACACATTTGCACAGTTCTCTTGGGTCTATACCCGGGAGTACAGTTGCTGGGTTGTAGTTGTAAGAGAGATTCAACGGGCATCTTCCTTCATTAAGATCTAATGCTAAATGGTATTTTTGCCTACTTCCAGGACCATGCAAGGACCTCAGAACCTTCCATTTATACCCTCTCCTGACCTATATGCCATTGTAGTTGTGTATGTTAAGCCTCCCCCAAATTATTGTTATTGTATCGAACGGTCGATATCAGAAATGCCCACATATTTACCCTTTCACTTGTACTTCCTTCCTTTCTGCAAATCCAGATTTCCATCTGGGACCATTTTCCTTCGGCTTGAATGACACTCCTTACTATTTCCTTTAAGGAAATTCTGCTGGTGAGGAATTCCATCAGTCTTTTGTCTGCAAATACTCTTTTTCACCTTCATTTTTGAAGGGTATTTTCTTGACAATATAATTCGGGATGAGCAGTTGTTTGCCCTCAACACTTTGAAGATACCATTTCATTTTCTTCTTGCAGGTCCTGTTAAGAAAATTATTTGTCAGTCTTATAATTGTTCCTTTGAAGGTACTTGTCTTTTTTGCACGTCTTCTTTTAAGATTTGTTTGTTTGGGGGCACCTGGGTGGCTTAGTCGGTTAAGCGTCTGCCTTCGGCTCGGGTCATGATCCTGGGGTCCTGCGATCGAGTCCATCATCGGGCTCCTTGCTCAGCAGTAAATCTGTTTCTCCCTCTCCCTCTGCCCCTCCTTCCACTCGTGCATGTTCTCTCTCTCTTTCTCTCTCTCTCAAATTAATTGATTTAAAAAAAGATTTGTTTGTTTGCCTTCTGTTTTCAACATTTTGACTGTGATGTGCCTAGGTGTGCTTTTCTTTGTGTTTGTCCCGCTTCACACTAACAGCGGTTCGTGAATACGTGGCTTTTATGTTTCATTAGTTTGGGGAAATTGCCAGTTATTATCTTTTTCAAATATTGCTTCAGTCCCATCTTGCCTCTTCTTCCCTTCTCGGACTTTTCTGACCCCTTTGCTAGGTCTTTTCACCTATATGTCTCTTACACTATTTTCTAGATTTTCCTTTTTCCCCTCTACTTTGTCATGGATACTTTTTCTCCTGGCTTATCTTCCAGTTCATCAATTATCTCTTCAGCTGTGTGTAATAATGCCGTTAAGCCCATGGATCAAGTTACTGACTTCGATTACTGTATTTTTTTGTTCTGGATTCCCTCTTGATTCTATTTACCCTTTCTAATTTTGTTGCCAAAATTTTCAATCTTTTAATTTTTGAGCATATTAACCAATTTTTTAATTTCATCTGAGAGTGAGAGAGCGCATGTGCAGGAATGGGGTGGGGGAGGTGGGAGGGGCAGAAGGAGAAACAGACTCCCCACTGAGCAGGGAGAACAAGCCGGGGCTCGATCCTAGGACCCTGGGATCACTACCTGAGCTGAAGTCAGATGCTCAACCAACTGAGCCACCCAGGCGCCCCGTTAACCAATTGCTTTTAAATTATTATTTAACAACTTCGTTATCTGGATTGCTGTGGCTCTGCTTCTCTTCTTTGTTATTTCACATTTATTCCTGAAGGACATTTTCACTGAGTGGGGATTGTTAGGCTGGCTGTTAGTCTCTTTCAGCTCACTAAAATTACCTCTTTATTTTCTTCTGGCCTCCGGTCTTTTTGCAGCAAAGTCCACTGTCAGTGTGTTTCTTCTTCGTAGGTAATAGATCGTTCTGCAATTTCTCTGGCAATGTCGACCTTGGTCATTTGGCTGAGGTAGTGCTTACCAGCTTTACTTTCCTTCCTTTCAGTACTGTCCTTTTTGGAAGCTAGACTCAAACAGAGCCCACAAGTAAGGGGTAGGTAGCTTCACCTCTTTGACAGGAGTATGTACAGAAATTATTTGGAATTCTTCTGTAGAGGAGATTTGTCTCTTCTCTCCCATTAGTCTTTCTTCCATTGTTTATATCATTAGGGACTCATGGATGTTTATTTTATAAACATAACTTTAGGTTATAATTCAATTACTTTACATATTGTTTCTCTTGCCCAAATTGTCTCAGCTTTGGTCATTATTAGCTCCTTGAGGTTGTCTCCTGTGCTCCTTTGAGATACTCCTATCGTTTTTGTTTTTGAGCACTTCCTTACTTTCTGGCACTTCAAGACGCTCTGGGCTCATCATGTATTTTTCCTGCCCCAGTTCTAGAAACAATCATTTCTCCAAGGAGCCCTGATTCCTTTTATTGGACAATAGCATTAGAAACCAAGAAAGATCACTTTTTATAGTTTTCTTCTTGCGGGTATTTTCAATCATGTATTTTATTTCTTTAAATGCAGTAAGGATTTTTTTTTTTCCCAATTAATCTCTGTCTGACATTTTGCTAAGTTTGATTCTGCAGTCTGTTTTATCTGGTTCCCACTCGTGGCGACTAGTTCTCCTATATGTTTGATTATTTTTTTTTCCTTGATGCTGATTACTTTATAATTGAAAAATTGTTTTGCTGGAGATTCACTGAAGCCCAGGATGAAGTTGCTTTTCTTGACAAAAAGTTCTGCATTTGCTTTTTCTTCTTGGCTTAGTCCCAATCTGGAACCACTTTAAATCAGGTACACAGCTCTAATTTCCCAGAACTACTCGGGCAGTGTGAACCTGAGCTGCAAGTTCATGGTCACAACTTCACAGGGAAGGATTTTTTTTTTCCCCTGCTCTGAATATCCCCAAGCCAATGGCGTCCCAGCTTACCATGGGAAAGGCCTCCTGTTACTTTCTCTACCTTGGGCAGGACCTGGCATTGTTTTATGTCCAAACTTTCTCATTGAGCTGCTAAAAATCGAAGCACAAGTGTTCCTTATTAGCAAATCCCTTGGGGTAAAAGTGATTCTGTGCTTTGAAACTGTTTCTTTCTATAGGCTCCTGCTTCCTCTTGGATTTTGGCCTGGTATTTCCTTACTTTTTTATTCGTTTTTTAATGCTGTTAAGATTTTAAAAAATTCTGTCCATAGCTTTACTTGTTTTCAGTGGGATGCACCATACAAATAATACAGCTGATCTTCCCTGGAAATAATTTTTTCAATCTAGAGACTGTCTTTCTTCAGTTCTGGAAAATTCTCAGACATTATCTCCTTAAATATTGCTGCTTCCTGATTCTTTCTCACTTCACTCTCTGGAACTTTCATTAACTATGTGTTGGTGGCTCTCACTCTAATCCCCTCGCTCTTAATTACTTTTTCATATTTTCAACTTTTTTTTTTTTTTTAACCGTGCTGCCTCTGAGTGATTCCGCAGCTCGGTCTTCAAAATCACAAATCCAATTTTGCCCCCATTCTCGCTGATCTCATTATGTTGGGCGTTTGTCGGCGTGTTCTCTGACTCATTCCCCACCCGACTCTGCCCTGTTCCATATTGCAGGGAACGATGTCCCCCGGGATCCCTTCTGGGTAGGTGTAGCCGATGGGAGGTATTGGCAGATGGCTTGAGGGAGAGGGAGGGGAAAAACTGGGGTACTTCTCTTCTGTTTCGCTTTTGGGCAGTGTCTCCGGAAGTGGCTGTGTCTCCTCTGTGCCCCCATCTTCCGCCAGGTAGCCGCACCTTCTACGGTGGCCGCTCCTGCTATGGTTCTAGTTCTCGTCACGTGGCGCTACGTGCTGGGTTCTGATCGCAGAGTCGCCTCTGCTGTCCCTTGAGCCACAGCGGTGGTAGTGGCTTCCTGCCGATTTCAATCTCTGGGGGGCCTCACTAGCCCCTCTTGGCTTCTCAGTTCCTCTGTTACCTGTGTAATGCATTCCTTCTGTTAAGTTCCCGCTGTTGGAAATATCTAGAGAGATTTTTCTTTTTCTGACTGGACTTTGGCTAATATACCATCTAAAAATTGTTTCAGTGTTGTTGTTTTTTTTAATTTTCAAGCTTTTCATCTGTTCTTGATTCATAACCACCTGCTTTTCTTTGTTGATTTTAAATACACATTTGAAAATCTTTTCCAGATTGTTCTATTATTTCTACTTTGTTTTATGTGACTCTTCTTACATGTGGGCTTCCTTTTGTGGTGCTGGGTTTCATTGTGGCCTTTGTACATTTTTTTCCAACGTTCATCTTTATGGAGGCTCTTTTGTTTTGTTTTGTTTTCTCTCCCACTCACTGTCCCCCACAGTGGTGTTAAGATTGCCTCAGCCCAGTGCCTTGGGGACAAAAGTCAGTGGCTCAGGGCTTTTGGGCTGTGGGTGTATCACAGTTCTTGCCCAGGAGCTCACGGCAAATGTATAGCTGCTGGCTGGTTGTGCAGCTCTCTCCGCTTTCTCGTCCTGTCCTGAGCGGGCAGTTTGTTTCCAGCTCTGGAGGACTTGGTCAGCCTGCAGACGGAGCTGGGGGACCGGGAGCTCAGGGCATCCGTTCCCCCACTGCGAGTGCTGGGGGGAGGGTGCGGTGGTTCCTTAGTCCTTGGCTGGAGTTGAAATTCCAGACTTTTACTGTCTGGGTCAGGTCCTTCCTGATCTCCAAGGGCCCACACTTACGGCTGTGGGTTTCCACTTCATTTTTGGTCCATGTTTTTTAAAATCATGTCCCTGAATATCTTCTGAAACACTCTATCATTTCTACATTTTTGAAACAGAATGAGGGAAGCTTAGCCTCTACTCACCCGGGGACAGCACAGTCCTTAGCCACAACATAGTCTAGAGTCTTGCTGCTCAAAATGCGGTTGGTGCCGTGTGTTTTAAATGCAGAATCCCAGGCCCACTGAGCCCTGCTAAAGCAGAAAATGCTCTTTAACAAAATCCCCAGATGACTCATGTACATATTAAAGTTTGAGGAGCACTCGGCTAAAGGTCAGTTTGCTTCTGTATAACCAGCCTGGACAAAATTAGACCCTTAGAAGCTTTTACTGCCCTCAACTCCACCCCTCCCTTGCTCTCCTGTGACTTCCATGTTGATGCATCTTGAATTTAGTTACAGTTTGGTGTTAAAGATCGTAATTTTTAATGGCAATCACAATTTAGTTTTACCCCATATTTCACTGACTTCTTTGCCTTCCATCGCTCCTTCCGTCCCATTACTTGTTTAGTCACATTTTTCTCCTTGTTGAAGTTCTCTTGGAGCATCTGGTATGACAATACTTTTGATTCCTTATAATCTGAAAATGTTCTCATTTTGCTTTCATCTTTGACAGTATGAATGGATATAGAATTCAAAGTTCAAATATGTTTCCCCTCTATTAAACAACTAAAGGAAAAATAACAAAAGAAACCTGTTTATTATGAAAACACTCGAATCTTACAGAAAAGCAGAGGAAATAACAAACTCCCAAGTACGGGATCGCTTCACGTCGGCAATTATCGATAGTTTCGCACCTGTTTGCCTGATGGCACATTCCATGTCAATTGCACTCTTATTTTTTTCACGTCTTTTTGTTCTAGTAGCTTTAGGTGGCACCCTGTCCTTCCGTTCTGAAAATTTGTCACAGTGTCTCAATGTAGGTGGTGGTTTTTTTTTTTTTTTACATACTGATATGCCCTCAGAGTCTCTCTCAATCTAGGGACTTGTGTTTGGTTCAGTTCCGGGAATTTCATGACTATTGTTTTTTCGAATGTTGCTTTGCTTATCTCCTTTTGGAAATAACTTAAAGAGGAAGCTTGTAACTACTGAATCTTGCCTCCCTGTGCGTTTACAACTCTCTGCTCCTTTTGTCCCTTTATCTCTTACTGCTGTGTCCTGGGAGGGCTGTCGGATGTAGCCCTTCCGTGCCCTCACGTCTCCTTCAGCTGTGTACGGGCTGCTAATGACGCATACATTCAATAGCAGCACGCTTGGCTTTTCATATTTTAGGGTTACAGTGCTTGGTCATGGACTTCTCTTCCATAGGAAGATTCTCCTGGGTGCATGCTGGGCGGGAGTGATTTTCCGGTGGGCTTCATGTGCAGAGGCTCTGGCCACCCAGGCACGTGGTGGCTGCATCGAGAGCCCCGGCCTTCCGGTGGTGGGGGCCTCAGGTGCCGCTGACAGAATCCAATGGCTACTTTAAGCAGAAAAGGGATTTTATTTCTACTTTTTATTGAGGAACGGAATAAAGTACTTACAGGGCACTAATACACTAATCAAAGTATCTCGATTAACTTTCCCATCTGTATATACTTGTGTAATCACCACCCAGATCAAAATATAGATTATCCCCAGCATTCCGGAAGTTCTTTGTGTCTCTTTCCAGTTGATATTCATCCCCTTCCCCCACTAGAGGTAACTGTTTCCTCTGATTTCCATCACCACTGATTAGTTTTTCCTGTTTTTGCACATTATATAAATGGAATCACACCACGTGTATGTGTCTGACTTCCTTTGCTGAGCATAATGTCTACGAAATTCATCCTTGTTGTTGAGTATATAAGTTATTTGTCCTTTTATTTATTTTTTTTAAAGATTTTTTATTTTTTTATTTGAGAGAGAGAGCAGAGCTAGTGAGGACACGAGTGGGCAGAGGAGGGGCAGAGGGAGAGGGAGGAGCAGACCCCCTGCCGAGCAGGGAGCCTGCCGTGGGGCTTGATCCCAGGACCCCGGGATCATGACCTGAGCCGAAGGCAGATGCTGAGCTGACTGAGCCACCCAGGTGCCCTGTTTGTCCTTTTATATTGTAGTGTAACATTCTATTGAATGAGTAGATCGCAATTTATATATGCATTCTCCTACTAACAGACGTGGGTTTTTTTTCCTAGTTTTTAATTATGCTGAATATACTTCTACAAACATCCTTGCTTTTGCCTTTTGTTGAACATATGCATTCATTTCCTTTGGGTTCGAAGCCCAGGAAAGTGATTGCTGGGTCCTAGGTTGAGCTTTAGTCGATAGAGACAATTGTTCCAAAGTTGGTTATACCAGTTTGCATCCCTGTCAGTAACGTATGAGACACTTGCAGTCACTTCACATCCTTGTCAAAACCTAATGCTGTGAGTCCTTTTATTTTTAGCCATTCTGGTGGGTATGCAGTGGTGTCTCACTGTGGTTTTCATTTGCATTTCTCTGATGAGTAATGTTGTAGAGCACTGTGACAGATTACATTTTTCAGGTAAACTTTCAAACAACATCTCCCATGCCACGTGATCCTACAATGTAATTCAGACAACTCTTCCCATCGAGAGAGGCAGTCTCTGTCCCCTCCCCTTGAATCCTGTGACCGTGGTGGAAGTGGTACAGTGTGACTTCTGAGGCTCGATCATAAAAGGCATTACCCAGTTCTTTTGGGACACCCTCTTGGAGCCCTGAGCTTCCGCATCAGCGGTTCAACTAACTCGAGGTCATCATGTGGTGAAAAAGTCCCAACTAGCCTATATAAAGAAACCGCGTGGAGAGGCCCTGAGACTACGTGAGAAGAGAAAGATTCCCAGCCAGCCCCTAGCTCGAATCACCATCCAACAGCAACTGCATTAGACGCCCCAAGCCAGAGCCTCCCGGCTGAGACATTCCCCGAGACTTAGTTCTTTGAAGCCCACGCATCTCTGCGAGGGGAACTTTTGCCGCCACTGGGCATTCGGCGATGTCTGAAGATGCTATTTTCGGTTGTCCCAACGTGGAGGGGGGTGTTCTGGGTCGTAGTGGGTAGAGCTCAGGGGTGCTGCTAAACATCCTACAGGACGCAGACAGCTCCCCACAACAAACAATTATGTGGCCCCAAATGCTGACTGTGCTGAGATTGAGAAATTCCATTGTAAGCCACAAGATCCACTAGGTTTTAGGGCGATTTGTTCCATAGCAAAAGGATGAAAGCAAGCACAAAAGCAGAGAGGGAATTTATTAACGAGAATCACATAGTTCCCAGATCTCTGACAGGGACAGAGTGTGCGGCTTAAAGGCTACTCAGCCAGGAGCAGTGGGTAAACCATACCCCCAGCCGTTCAGTGAGGACCCCCGGACAAGACCCACCGCTCACCCCTGAGATGCCGAGGACCAGGTACCAGCACCTCGAACGCGGGAAGCCACGCTGCCCTCGCCAGAAAGTGGAGTCCACGCGCTCCCGGACTCTTTCCATTGCTCACGTGGGAAGCCCAGTCTCACTTGTGTGTGTCTGCGGGATGAAGCCTGAGTCACGTGCGAAGCTACCTGCAAGGGAAGCTGACAGAGCGAGCTTCCTGGCTTCTACCAGGCAGGCAGGGCCAACGTAGGAAGGGTGCTCCCCAGATACTGGGAAGCCAGAGGGTTGACAAACTTCCCTGCCACTATGTTGTAAGCCTGTCGTTGCCTGTGACGACCGCGCCACAACTTACCGGACACGGCCGGAGAGTTTGCTAGATATTCCTGTCACTTCCTTTAGATCATGTTCTGATGTTATCAGACCATCTGGGCTAGAAATTTTACTGTAGAGATTATAATCCCAAAGAAATAACTTTCAGAAAACAGTTTATTATACAAAGGTACTTATTATTTGTGACCACTGAAAACTATAAAGAGCTCAAGTGTCTAAAACCATGGAGATGATGGACTCAGCTGTGATACGGTAACACACTTCTTAGATTTCCCGGGATGGAATTAATTCCGAACATTAAGTCATGTGGTCTCCATCTGTCTATATTTATGCTCAGTCGGACCATAGGTCCAGTTTATCACATTCGAAAAAGGTCAGTGTGACTCTGCAATTTTATTATGGTGGAATATTACCATAAAAATAATGACTATATATTCTACTGGGCTGATACATGGAAAGCAAATACAAATGTTTTATGAAAAACTAAAACAAAACAGGAGTCTCAATATATTCCTCACGGCCATGTAAAATCAGTGTTTACATAATGTGATGGATCATAAGAAGGTTGCTTTTGAGTTTGGGTTTGTAAAGTTGTTTAAATATGGAAAAGAAAAAGGACACGCTCCAGTGTTTCTAGTAACCTGCCAGCATCTGAAGAGCTTGCCCAATAGGTGGCACTACCGGATAAGAGCAGAGAGAAACTTCTCCACGCTGCTCTCCGGCTGTGTTTCTCACATTTCGGTGGACATCGGAGGATCTGCTTCAAACACAGCTTGCTGGGCCCTTTCCTCACAGGCTTTGATGTAGCGGGTGGCAGGTGGGGCCTGAGAACGGGCCTTCCTAACGGTTTCCCATGTGAGACTCCTGCTGCTGGTCCAGGAACCACGCTGCTGCCTTCGTGCAAGGAGCTGGAAAGGGGCCTTCTCTCCTTCCTCCTAACGGTCCCCCGGCCCACTGCGCCGCCATGTTCAGTGTCCACAGAGGAGCTGGGGCTGCCCCGCAGAGGTGGGGGCAGGGTGGCCCGGCTTGACCCTGTACATCCCGTCTTTCATTTGGAGGGAGCAAATGTTCAAGATGAAGGGAATGCTCTTCGTCTGTTGATTTCTGGAGGCACTGAAAGACCTCGCTCACAGTGGGGGCTAACACTAGCCAACACGGCAAGTCACTGGTATCCCCAGTTGCTACCTGATGTAGCCTCCTTGGCCCATTCGGGGGTGCCTCCTGTCTTGCAGCAGGCATCTTGGGGTCCTTTGTGCTCTCCCACCCCTCCCTTCTGTGGACAGTGATGTTTCTATAAACGTGAGCCTTCAGGTTAGCTCACGCCGGGCTCTCCGTGTCCTGTGCTCTGGCCACTGGTGAAAGAGCTTGCCTCCAACTCCTAGAAATTCAAGCAAATCTCAGTACTGTTTTGTTTTGTTTTTTAAGCTCTGTCTTCAAACTCTCAAACCTCTTTTCTCCCCTGCACCCCCCCCCCCATGTTCACTCTCACCTGAGCTCAACCTAGCTTCCTAGTTCACTAAGCAAATGCAAAGAATTAGAAGTTCCACACATTCCCAGCCCCACAGCTACCCTCCTCCTGCATCTACTTCTCCAATAAGATGGGTGATTTGTTTATGCTCCTGGCCAGGAACACTCCCTCCACCTGTGCACTAGACCCCATCCCTCTCAAGGCCACGGCCACAGCAGTCTTCTCTCTTCACTGCATCGCCGACTTCCTCCTCTTCCTGGACCTCTCCCATCAGCATATACATGTGCTGTTCCTTCTTCTCTACTAAACACTCGAGTGCCATCAGTTCGCGGTCTCTGAAATCCGGGCTTCTGTTCTTCCAGGAGCCCGCCCAATCAGGTTTTGTCCCCATCCGTCTGCTGAAACCCCCCCAGGCACAAATGACCCCACATTGCTACATCCAACGTCACTTCTCAGTCGTCTGCAGTGACATCTGACACGTTGATCACTTTCCCCTTGAGCCACTTTCTTCCTTGGCTCCCACAATACCCCACTCACCTCTTTGGTCTCTTTTTTGATCACACTTTCTCGTCCCATTTGCTGGCTTCTCTTCACCTTCCCAACTTCCAAGGGTCCAGGTGGCCCACAGTTCGATCCTCGGACCTCTTCTCTCTCTGCTCTCACTGTCTGGGTGATGTCACGGGATGCCGCAGGACTCTGAACATCACCGATGTGCCACTAATGCTCCGATCTCTATCTCCAGCCTGCGCCTCCCTCCCCAACTCCAGCCCTGTCCATCCAACTGCCTGCCCGACGTCTCCACTGAGACAGGCACCCCCATTTTCTGTCCCAGAGTCCTTGCTATAGGGCGCCCCACGCCGAGCTAATCCTGCAAACTTCCCCATGTCCCCTGGGTTCAAGCCGAACACCTCAGTGCCTTCCTTGATTCCTTCCTTTCTCTCACAACCCATATCCAGTCTGCCAGCAAATCCTCTTGTATCCATCTTCAAACTATACCCAGAATTCGAGGACTTGTCCTTGACCTTTCTCCTTAGCCCTCACCGCTACCAGGCCGATGGGAGCCCCCGCCAGCGGCTCTCGGCGCTTCTGTTCTCGCCCCCCTGCAATCCTTCTCAACACAGCCGCCGGCAATCTTGTTAAAACCTAAGTCAGATCCCCTCACCCTTTGTTGAAACTCTGCCCTCTCTTCTGCTCAGAGCAACGCCAAGGCCCCACAAAGTCTGTCCCCTGGAATTCTGGTCTCTTCTCCATTTCTCTTCCCCTTGTTCACTCCCCTCCTGGCATATTCCCACTTCAAGGCCTTTGTACCTTTGCTCACCCTGTTTTTCTCTTTCCTGGATATTTACTTGTGTGGTTCACTCGCTTTCTGAATTTTCTTTTTCTCAAGAGCCCCCTTCTCAGTAGACGTTGAGCAAAGCAGAGCGCCCTCCACCATGTGGGTGCTGTTGCCAACTGGCCCCCGTATGAAGAGGCGAGGGGGTAATGAAGAAAGAGGTAGGCCATTCCAGATTTGGGTGGCACGTTTAATAAGCAAGGGAGCTTGCGAGGCTTGTCCTGGGTGCTGCAGGATGAGATCTCTACACCCTCCCCACTCCCCTCCAGAATATTAAAAGTTGATACAGAGGCTTTAACGGGATTCAGCCACGTATCCAGTCCAGATGGGCTTGGAAACACCTTACCCTGTCAAGGCTGTGTCCTCGACACTGGCTCCTGGTGTGGGACCAGTAAGCAGAAGGAACATTTCAAGGACAGGGGAGGGAGCGTGTGATTGCCCGGGGCCAGCTTGAGGGTCATCTAGCGGTCATGTCCTCTGGATGACCTCCTCCCACAGGGTGGGCTTCGTTCGATCAATTGAAGGCCTTAAGTGAAAACGACTGAGGTCCTCCCAGGAAAAGGAAAGCTGCCTCCAGACTGCCTTTGGCCTCAAAACTGCAACATCAACTCTTCCCTGGGACTCCAGCCTGCTGGCCTGCCCTGCGGATTTCAGACCTGCCAGCCCTATCATCACATGAGCCAGTTCCTTAAAATCTCCCCTGCTTTCCTCCCTCCATCCTGTTGGTCCCGTTTCTCTGGAGAACTTGGAGGAACACTGGTTTTGGTTCCCTGGCCAAGGTAACTAGAATTTCAATGTTCATCCCCTGACATTTCACATCCCCTTCTCTGCTTTATTTTTTCTTCTTAGAACAGGTCACTATCTAAACATACCACATATTTTACTCATTGATCTGTTGTCCGTAAACGACCGCGGTGTAAACTCTTTGTCAGTGTATCTGTTTGGGGATTGCAGAGGACCAGGGGTATATGTATCAGGAAAATGAAAAAAATACGTTTTATCTTATGTCTTCCATGTAGTGCTGAAGAAATACTGGTTAAACAAATGAATAAGTGAATAAATCCACGTAGGGATCACTGATTGAGTGGATGGCTGATAGGGAAGCGGCCCCTGCAATGGCGCCCACGCAGGCCTGTGAAACTTCCAGCAATTTGGCGGCGTGAGAGAAGGCCTGGCGCCCTTGCAGGGGTGACGCGGTTTGCTGCCCCTCCGTGAACCGCGCCTCGACCCATCGTGACTCCAATAGCTCAACTGAGTCACAGCCTATTCCCTTTTTAAAGGCCCATCCTGAAGAGGGAGGGGAGTATTCCCAGAAAAACAACTGTTAAACCCCACTTTCCTCTTTTTTTTGGGGGGGGTGCGTTTTAGAATCTGCTTTTTATCTCCTTCAAGGTCAGCCAACCGAGTAGCCAGACTGGCCGAGCCAACGGGGGGGGGGGGGGGGTGTGTCATTCCAACTCTCATGTTAACGGGGCTGCCCTCACCCAGCACAGAGGGCGCTCAGTCTCAGTTCTGAGCACATCTGAACGGACTGAATTCCGTAACAATCCCAAGTGATAAGAACTGTTACGGTCTTCCTGGTCCCCGGCTCCCGGGCAGGAAGCAAGAAGCCCAGAGCCTGTGGGAGCTCGCACGGCCACCACTGAGAGGGGACGGAACCGAGGCAGACCCTGGGCCGTGACTCTCTAGGAAGAAGGGGTCCTCGGCCTGTTACTGGCTAAGGGAATAGGTCTACAAGCGTCAGGGTGCACCGAGGAGCTGAGGGTCCTTGTGTTTTAGCATAGGACGTGACTGGAAAATCGCAAATCTGCCAACCAGGCAGTTACCAAATACCGGCCAAGCACCCACCATGTGTTTGAGAAAAAGGAATAAGCATCCGTCAGAGCAGTTCACCGGCTCCTTCTCTGCCCTGGACGCTGCTGAGACTCGCGGGCGTCTGGTGAAGTGAGGCCCCTGATCCCCAGAGCTTCCAACTCTAGTTAGGAAGACAGAAGCGACACCAACGACCCACATCATTAACATGTAGAGAGCAAGGCAGCAGTAACGATGGAGACATCCTGACAAACAAAGCGTAGTGTCCGCCTGTCTGTGACATGGTGAGTTTGGAAGCGGATTGGCGTGGCAGGCACACGGGGCAGGATTCGGTCGGGGCGTGCGAGTCTGGGCCTGGGCCTGCCTTAGTCGGGAGCAGCTGGAGAGCACAGCTGCGTGCAGGGAGGTTTCCTTAGAGCCCGCGCTGTGGACTAAAGCAAGAACAGCAGCTGCGGCCAAGCTGAAGTTCACTTTGAAACGTGGCCCTGGACTACGATCGTTGCTTCCAGTCCAGAGGCAGGAAAATCCTGAAGTCTGGGGTCCCCTTTTTTTGAAAGGCATCATGGCATGATAGGCCCGCTGGACTGAGGGTCAAAATATTTAATGGTAGCCAGAGTTTCAGGACTTATTAATCATGGGATGGTGGGCAATTCATTTGGCTTCACCAGGCCTCAGTTTCTTCATCTGACAAATGGGGAGGATAGCATGAACCACCTACCTGCTCACCAGACTTTGTGAGGACCGTATGGGCTAATGCTTGTGAAAATACATCATAATTCCAAAGCTGGATACGGCTTCTAGGGCATAGTATTCTAGTGACCAGCATGAATTTGTCCACAGACTTAAGGGTTTCAGCATGGCATGTCTCTTATTATTTCCAAACTCAATTAAGATGGACTCAGGACCCCAGGTGCCAAGTGAGCAGGAAATCCAGCATCAAACTCACCGGCTCTTGATGCCCCTCCAGGTGGTCTGAGAACATGGTGGGCCTCACACTGTCCAAACGGAGGCTCCCAGCTCGCTGGCGCTCCCTGCTGACACTGCCGCGGTGCTCCTTGCTGCCTCCTGGTGTCGGGAGGAGCCCCCATCCTCCAGCGCCGTGGCCACCCGCGCTGCCGGCCTCCCCGCTATGACATTTCCTGGGCCCAGTGTGGCGTGTTGTGCTTCCTCGGTGATTCGCTCACCCCAGGGCACTCAGCTCATGGCACACAGGCTTCCACAGGTCACAGTGCTTAGTGTCCAGTCCTGTCGGCACACACGTTGGGCCCCTGCGGAGCCCTGATGCCCCAGGCTGGCCCAGGGGTCCCTGCTTTGTGACGCTCACAGCTGTCGCCCTTTCTCTAGTCTTGGGGATGGCGATGGTGCCAAAGGGCCCTGCCATGTCCTCAGAGACAACAGAGGGGCCAAAACCTCCCTGAAGACTTCTAGATTGTCTTCTGCATTCTCCCCCACTGTACCGGCCACTTGTCTCCTCTGACCCTTAAACACATGAGACGGACTTTTTCCATTTTCTCGATACCAGCAGTTAGTTTCCTCCAATAAGACTTAGCCTTTCAAAATACAGTAAACTTATTTATATCCTAGATCCCCTCCTCCCTCTTTTGAGAATCATCTTCCCTAAGGTGGCTGAGGTGACTAGCCAGAGTCCAGAACTCAAGCTTACTCTCTGACAGAACGCTGTGCCTTATGTGTGTCGTGTGGGTTTTTCCTTCTAACTCTTCTCTTTCCTCCCTCCTTTGATATTTCCGCTGACGTTCTGTGTTTTATGGATTTTCTGCAGCCTGTTACTCTAACAAAAGCAGACACGGCACTAAGAACCTGGTGTGAATTAGCCTCGTGTGTTATCCCTTCTCCAAGACCAGTGACGTTTCAGAATTTGGTTCCAAAGGGAACAGCAATTTTCCACAAGGCTAGAGCTGAGGCTTTAAGCTTTCATATGGTGTACATTTTTAAAAAAATAGCAGCTTTCTTGAGATATAATTCACGCAGCTTATTATATACCCATTCAAAGTATACAATAGTTTTGGGACGCCTGGGTGGCTCAGTCGGTTAAGCATCAACCTCTTGACATCAGCTCAGGTCTCAATCTCAGGGTCATGAGCTCAAGCCCGCTTTTAAAAAAAATATACAATTCAGTAGTTTTTAATATATTCCGATACGTGCCACCATCACCAGTCAATTTGAGAACATTTGAATCACCCCAGAAAGAAACCGTGTATCCTCTGGTTAGCCTCCTCTCCCCATCCTTCCCAGCCCTGAGCAGCAATTAATCTTTCGGCCTCTGTATAGGTGCCTATTCTGGACATTCCACGTAAATGCAACCACAGAATATGTGGCCCTCGGTGACTGCTTTCTTTCGCTCGCCATCAGGTGTTCCAGGGTTGGTGTCATGGTGTGTGGGGAGTACTTTATTCCTTCTTATGGCTGAATAACATCCCGTTGTACGGACAGACCGTGCTCTTCTGTGGACGGACACCTGCCTTGTTTCTATCTTCTGCCTATTCCGAATAGTGCTGCTGTGGCCATGTTTGTACAAGGTTTTGTGCAGATGAACGTCCCCAGTCGGGCTGTGTGAGGAAGCCGTTACCGTCTGCCTCGCGGCTCCGAGTCTTCCCCGCTCGACACTGAATGTTCTTGCCTTCTCTTTGCTGTCAGGCTGTGAGGGAGTATCTCATAATTCGGGATCAGTCTCTTTGCCTTTTGCAGTCTTTTTCCAGCTAACTTCCTGTTATGTTCTCTGAAAATGGATAACAAAATTTGTTTTCTCTGAAAGTGGATAACAAGGTGTGTCAGAATTGTGTGTAAATTACACACTGATAAATATTTAGCTCCGTGAATCTTTGTTAAATGAATGCATCAGTGGTGTAAAGGAATCAGTGCTCCCTCGGGTCCTTCTTCCACGGACCAAAATGCATGAACATCGCGAAATAACTTCAGGGGCTCTGAGGCCCCTCTCGCGTCTGCCAGGGACAGTTGCGTTCCGGGGAGTTGAGGGCGCCAAGAGAGCAGCTTTCAGACAAGCACAGCATTGCAGTATCCATTGTTTTGCAAAAGGAAGAAGAATTGGAAAAAATTAAAAAGGCAGTTTGAAACCAGGATTCTGTAGACTGGCCGGGAGCTATCGGTGTGAGTCTGGGAAGTCAACCACCTCTCCGGGTCTGTTTTTGGGGTTTTAGTGAAGTAAGATTGGATTGGTGGTTCTTGACTCTTTTTTGCTTTGCAAAGTTCTTTGAAATTCTGACGAAAGAAATGAAATCTCTCTCCTTAGTAATGCACACCTACACAAAAATCTGTGTATGGTTTTCACGGTGTCCCTATAACCCATCCCCAACACCCCCCCCCCCATGTTAAGACTCTAATGTCCTGTCCCAGAGGATCACCATGGTCATTTCCCATTTTAAGTGATGGAAATTTCAGACATTTTAAATGTCTCATCAAGGAAAAATTTGAAGGGTGTAGACAGAGTTATTCCCAGAGCCCTTCAATTGTATGACTTCAGAAAACTACTCAGAAACCCTCTCCTAAATACAGTGTTTTAAGTTTAAAATGTAAAGTATGTTTCCCTACTGGGAGCCCAATTTACAGTTGTTAATTCTTTGAGGTAATTTTTACATGATAAAAAGGAATGCACAGCATATTTTTACATGTAATTCTAGAATCGACTAGTTTACCTATTGTGCCCAAACAACCAAATAATTACTTCACGTTTAAGGGGTTCTGTTTCTGAACCGAGGCAGCTGAATGAGAGGCTGAGTGTTGCACAATCCCACACACAGCCTTCTCTGTTCCTGTCTCCCTTCCGTCGTCCCCAATGCTCTAAACTCAACCTTAACCCGCTGCAGAGCTCCTTTCCAGGTGCGGGGGCTCCAGTAGATTCCGTGGGGCTACCCTCCAGGCCCTGGGTGTGGCCTCACGGGCTTGGCAAACCAGTTGTCTTGGTTAAACCAATCATGCTTGACCGATGGCACCCCTCCAGCAGCCTTGACCTCAACTGACAATGAATGACACCTTCATCTCCGGGGACAGCGCTCCTTGAAAGCTGTCATTTCCCAGGACTACCTGGAGAATCAGACTGACTTAAGGCAGAGCAAGAAAGGAAATTGATAAATCTAGCAATTTTGCTTCTGAATTCCAACCAGCAAATGGAAGGCCCAGCTCCTCTTCCAGACTGTGGCACTGAAGACGAGGAAGCAGAGTGACAGCAGGGAAGTCAGTGCCTGTAACGGGAGCAGTTCCTCAGTACTAGGCATTGCTCAGGACAATGTTAGAATGGAATAATGTGGAATTCAGTAGGAATGTACATTACATCCAGTGGAAGCTAGATGACTTCATCACAGCTAATGTTATTACAATGAATATAAAAGGAATTAATGATTCACCATTTAGTTACTTTCCTCCCTGCCCCCAACACCTTTTCTTCAGCTTTAACAAACTGGTCCGGAGCCAAGTGAGACATGAGTTTAGTAATGACTTTAAGCACCATTTACGCTGCTATCATGGCAATTTAAATTGTCACTTTCTATTAAAAGGTCTACCTCAGAATGGTTTTAAGTGAAAGCGTTCCACATTGACAGTGCAATTAAACAAGAAAAAAAAAAACCCTTTCTTGGGATGTCAGTGCAAACGCATTTTAAATAGTGGTTCAGCAGTGCCTTGCTAATTTAAACTACAGTATTGCTTTCTATTAAAGAATAGAAACTGATTTAGGCTTTTTTCCCCTCCCTGTACTGTGTGACAGTTTGAATTGGCATCGTGTCCCAGTCAGAGCCCTGATGTGCCAATGGGGTCCCCGAACCTAAAGTGTACCCCTCCCAAGGCAGGCATTAAAGAGAAATAATTTACCCATGTGATGGGGCAGCATCACCTTTCCCAGCATCGGCTTTTAAGATTGCCCTTTTCCGATCCAGTGTGCTTTTTTCAGACTGTAGGTTCACTTGCTTATCGGGGATGGAACTGTTAAGTTCTGGGTCCTGGGAGGGGGGTGACACAAGGGGCTGCTTGATCAAGATGACAATTTCCTGCTTCGAAAATGCATGATCGACTCTAGAGAAAATTTAGTGTGGAAAATAATTCTGAGTAGAGGTGTGTGAGTCTTTCTCTTTCAGATTTCTGAGTTTAGATCTCGAGGTGGTTTATGCATTTCCCCAACCTCTTCTTCAATTCAGCCGAGGAAGACAATTCAGGCACTTTTGTCTTTGAATACATTTTAACACATAAACGCTAACAGAGCACAAATGTTGAACGCGCCAGTACAAAATAACATGTTTTCCCCACCTCATTTGTCTTTTGGACTCCCGTAGCCCCAATAGTCCATAATTCCCCGGCATTTGGCTTAGATAGATTCCAGCTATCAGAGAGAATAACACAATTACATTCTTAGGTGTTGGTGCCTTAAATTAGAAGTTGAAGAATATTTGAACAGCAGGAATGGCTGGCATTTTATTTTAATGGTCTTGAAGCGTTTCCAGCCTCTCTGAGAGTACCTTATGTCATGAGTAATAGTCTTGCTCTGAAGCACATTAGCCTTACCAGAAGTAAACGAGGCATAACATTTAAGTTGCTTCTGTTACATTCTCAATTGAAAGAGTTATTGCTCTGAAGGACACCAAGATAGCATCTTGAGAAAAGTGTCCCAATGATGGTTATAGAGATGCAATTTTTTATGTCTACACAATTACATTTCTAACTTCACCACATTCCACACTTGACTGCCATGGAAAAGATGATCGATGTAAACCCAGTCCTTACGAGAATAATACATAAGCTACTGGGATCGAAACTCATTTTTATTTTACAAATTAGGCAAACTTTCTTTCAGTTCGATTTTCTTCCTGTTAATGTAACAGACATTTGTATTTCACCTTGGGGTGATTGGGAACAGAAGGAATGGCCTGCTGATTTGGGGACTGAGGGGAGGCAGGAAAGAGGCACCTCAAAAAGCGGTATCACTTATTGAAAGGTGGAGGTTTTTGAAGAAAGGGCAGATGAAGAGAGAGCCGGAGAAAATGGCCTTGGAATAATACGCGTAGAGAAAGTGGAGAAATCTTTCCAGACCCATAGGGGGATGCAGGGATGTATGCTCAAGGAGGGGCTCTGGAGGCAGCTGGAGTTACGAATCTTTGTTGGGCTAGTTCTTTCTACTTCACTCACCACGCACGCCGTCAACAACTAGATTCAAAGATCCCTGAGAACAGATTCTGGGTCTTTCTCGTCTTTGTGTGGCTGACAGCCCCTGGCCCTGGGTCGGGAATAGGGCGGCCCGCAGCATCCAGATAGCCCCTCCAGGTCACCTTCTCTCTCTGTGTAAGGGGAGACTCTGCCCCCTCGTGTCTGGACGGTGAGAGAGAGCTGGACTATTGAGGTGCTATGGGATACAGAAATAGAACTCTCGGATTTTAGTATGATTTTGTGACACTGCAGGCATCATTTCATGGAAATTTTCACACCTGGGGCTTGAATGGCTTGCCAAAGGTGACCTGGGAAGAGAACGCTTATGTGTAAATGTAGGTCTGAGGACAGAAGGGAAGAGAAAACAGTGGGGTTACTCTGGAGCTGAGATACAGGGTGTAGCCTTAGCTACAAATCAAGAAACGCATTCCAGTCCTAATTAGGGCACCTCCCAGCTGCGGAGCCCGGAGCGAGCCCCGTGGGTGTCAGTTCTCACCAACCCCCTTGGCCGGCTCCACCTCCTCCTCCCGTGGGAGTCTCACGTTCTCCCTCCCTGACTCCGGATTCCTCTAAGCTTTCCAGCAGCATTCGGAGGATGACATGGATAGGTTCTTTGAGGACCCTGGAGATGTCATTTATTGGAGGTAGAGGCCCAAACTTACTTGAAAATGGCACAATTTCGTTCGCTCATTGTCTTTGCGCCACAATCACCACAGTCAGTTTGAGAACATTTTTGTCCCTCCCCGAAAGGCACCCCATACTCTTTGGCAGTCACTCCCCAATCCCCCCTCCTCCAGCCCTGAGCAATCAGTAATCTACTTTCTGTCTCTACACATTTGCCCACTGGGGACATGACGTGTAAAACAGAATGATACAATATGTGACCTTTTAGGTCTGGCTTCTCTCACTTAGCATTGTTTTCAAGATTGACCCACATCGTAGCGTGTTATCAGGACTTCATGCCTTTTCACTGCTGAAGAATATTCCATTATATGGGTATACCACATTCTGTTTATTCATTCGTCATATAATGAACATCATGTTTGGATTGAACTGTGCCCCCACCGCCCGTCCCCCAGGGACGCGCTGAAGTCCTTATCCCCAGTACCTGAGAATGTGACCTGCCCCTGGCAAGGAGCATCAAGCCCCCATCAGAAACTGGAAGAGGCAAAGAAGGGTTCTCCCCTGGGGCCCTGGGAGGGAGCCTGGCCCAGCCAACATGCTGCTTTCAGACTTTTAGGCTCCAGGACTACAAGAGAATAAACCTCTTTGTTCTAAGCCACACAGTTTGTGGTCCTTTGTTACCGAAGCCCTAGGAACCTGATGCAACGGCCATTTGAGTTGCTTCTGTTCGAGATTCGGTTTTAATACCGTGTACATAGTGTGTACACGGGAATGCTCTGAGCCCATTTGAGCTCACTGTCTGAGCCACTCCACACAACAAGCGTGTGAGGCAGGTCTAAACCTTCCCCTTCTTCCATCAAAACCTGAGGCTCAGAGAAGATGGTACGGGACCAAGCCAGGATTTAAATCCGGGCTTCCTGCTTCTAGTTTCGGCACCCAAGAAACCAGAATGTCAACCAAGTTATTTAGAGCAGGAGGTAGAACTACACCAGATAGAACATCTTTCCCTAAGAAAGATATCGTAGCAGTGACAGTAGCTAGCATTTACTGAATATTTACGAAGTGCCAGGCATTGTGTTAAGTACTTCTCTCCCACAAGGCAGACACTGTTAGTTGCCTACACAGGATCTTCTCCCTTATCAAGAGAAGCCTAAGCTACCCAGGGTTGTAATCATGCTGGCTGAAAACTACATGTCCCAGGCTGTATCGCAGGCAGTGGTGATTCTAGGCCATACAACTGATGGAGAAGTCGCTATGGGTCTCCAGTGAGGCAGAGGTAGCTCTACCCCAGAGGTCCCTGCTCCCCTCCCATGGCCTCGAGATGTTGCCAAGAAGAACTGTTCATTGAGGGACTGTATTTTCTAGCCTCCTTTACATTTATGTGGACCCTTGCAACTGAAATATGGCCAATAAAATGTGTAACAAAAATCTAGTACCTCAATTCTAGACCTGATCCATTCTATACACTTTGCCACACTCTATCTTTCCTTGTCTACCAGCAGAATATTCATGCCTGGCTTGACCCTTGAAGCCCCATTTCTAAAGGGGCTCTTGCATGATTGCACCGAGCAAGGCTGCATCCTATCCTTTTCCCCTAGCCCCTACCTCCACTATCAACTGACCTTGGCAAGAGTGAGAAGTAAACTTCAATTGTGTTGCCCCACTGATGAGCGGGTTTTTTGTTGTTGGTTTGTTGTTGTTGTTGTTGTTGTTTTATCACAGCACTTAGCCTGCGCTGACTTAAACATCTGGGAAAGTTTTTGTTCTCTTGATTCAATCACTACCCCTTCCTCCTTTTTGCTGTTAAGAATATAGGCGTGATGGCCGAGGCCACAGCAGCCATCTTAGGATCATGAGAGAAAGATCACAGGAACCGCAAAGACTCACCTCGGAAATCTGTGAGCCCTTTACGCAAGGCCGGCAACTACCTACCCCTGGGCTTCCTAATAAGTGAGAAAAATGAATTGCCTGGTCTGCTGAAGCTACTATTTATTTATTTTTATTTTAATTCCAGTATAGATAACATATTGTGCTCTCTTAGTTTCAGGTGTGCAATATAGTGATGCTGAAGGTACTATGTAGTCAGGGATTCTGTCACTGGCAGTCCAGTACCATCCCTAACTGATGCAATCCATTCATGCGCAAACCTTACCCAGCTCTTCGGAGGCAAGTGCTGTTACTGTTCCTATTTTACGATAAGAAATTAGGGGCGCCAGGTGGCTCAGTCAGTTAAACATCTGCTTTCAGCTCAGGTCATGATCTCAGGGTCCTGGGATCCAGCCCTGAGTTGGGCTCCCTGCTCAGTGGGGAGTCTGCTTCTCCTTCTTCCTCTGCCCCTCCCTCTGCTCCTGCTCTCTCTCTCTCTCTCTCAAATAAATAAATAAAAGTCTTTTTAAAAAGAAACTAAATACTTTGTTGAAGGTCACACAACTGGATAAGCAGCAGAAACGAGGATATGAATCCTTAGGCCACAAAGCCAGAATATTAACCAATATACCATATGGCCTTTAAGGAAGACTTTTTCTAAATATGTTGCTTGTTCTATTTTGTGTGACATTGTTCCATAAAAACTGAAAATCCTACACCCAAAATTCAACCACTTACATTTTATTCAAATATATTGATGGGTCTGTTTCTATAGATTCACTACATGTCACTATTGGAAGACAGTGCTTCATAAAAGTGAGCATGAGGACCAAGAAACAGGCTGCTTCATCAATGCAACATTAAATCAGAAATATATTATCATTTGAACTTGCCATCTGAGCAACAAGATAAGATTGATCACATAACAAAAGAATCTCTTAGGGCTGAGTCATTAGATTTGAACAAATGACTCAAAGGCAACAACTGAAAATAATCCATCAAGCTTTCATACTTAATATGCACTTATTCTTTTCTTCATCTAATTCTGCTCTTAGAAATAATTTGTCATGCTTTGATGCTTAAAATACTCTTTTCTTGATCTCAATCTCTTCTTTCTGTGGCATAAAAGTGCTTCTCTTCTTCCCTTCCTTCTCTCCCATACTATGCCACTCAAATGCCTAGAAGCTTCCAGGAATTAAAGAATCAGCCCAAAGCCTGGATGCTCCAGAGGTAAACTAGTAGTAAGGAGCAAGTAGAAAGACAGCCAGGAGGAGATCAGGATGGGCATGACCTAGTAGATAACTTGAGGTGTCTCCCTTGCCAAAAAGCCAGCGATCCCCCTTGTCACCAGGAGTTGTCCCTTTAAACTCCCTTGCCCTTCGGGGCATTTCCAAGTGATACCCATTGGAGGGAGTGTTTGTACAGGTATTCCTATCTCGTTGGGCTACAGGCAATTGTCCAGGGTTGAGCAACTAACCCAAGCAAGGGCAATCAGAATCTCTTTCTCAGGAAATGTGAAAGTTCAATTCTGTGAGACTCAAGCTCCATGTGGATTCCAGGAGAGCAGAGATGTAAACGCTCAGAAACTATGAGTGGCAAGTGTGCAGAAAGCTGATCTGCAGAGAAAGAAGAAAGAGAACTATCCCCAGCTTTCCAGGGATTTCGGTTTCCTGATTTTAGTCCCTGTCTACCTCCAGCGCTTAGCTTCCATAACGCAGGCCAGAAGGCTTCTTGTGGATTTTCGTTTTGGTTAAGTTAGCTTAAGTTGGTTTCTGTACTTGTAATCAGAGCCCTAACTGATGCACATTATGAGAATGACTTGAGTGATAATTGTTTCAGCAATAGCTCATGGTCAGAGTGGACGCGTTACCTAAAGCTGACATTCCTTTTCTCAAAAGCTGCAATCAACGCTTAATCATGCATAGATACATTGCCTCTGATATGTATGACCCAGTCTCTTCCTTCTGCTCCTCTTTCCAGGTGTTCATTTGATGATTCCACAAACATCTGAAATGTTCCTAGTGTGAACCAGGTACGCTATTAGGGGCTCGGAACACACCGGTGAATCAGAGAAAGTCCTTTTCATCATGGAGCTTCAAGTCCAGTCGGGGGAGAGAGAAGACAAACAAACAGGTAAATAATTATGAGAAAGGAAATATACAGATGCTATGACAGATAAAATCATGGATAAAATCAGGGAAGTCCTTTCTGAAGAGGGACACTTAAAGGATGACCGACAGGATAAGGGTGCCAGCCAGGCGAGGCACCAGAGAAAGCCCAGAGCAGGGCAGAACCTGTCATGCTCCAGGAATGGTAGCAACCAGTGTGACTGGATCTTGGTGAGGAGGAGAGGGACACCCCTCATGGTTGGGACACAGCAGCGGGTGGATCTCATGGTGATGGTGAGGAGTTTGGATTTTACTCCACTTGAAATGGGCAGCTGCTGAAAGGCTTTCAGCAGAGAAGTGGTTTATAAACCGCCGTATGAAAAGATTACTCTGGCTGCTGGGTGTGGAATGGTTTGAATGCGTGAAAGCAGAGACGGAGGCTAACGCCGTGGGGAGGTAATGCAGCATGGAGCTGGGACTGTGACAATGGCTTAGAGCGGGCAGGTAGCTGTGGGCGCGGTGAGAACGCCGTGGGTGTGGTGAGAACGCAGTGACGTCATCGTGGTGAAAAGCTGGTGAATGTGAGTATTGTCCTGGACGCCGAGTTGATTAAACGTGAGGGCTGAGGGCGAGTGCAAGGGATTAGAAGTGAAGGATAATGGGAAGGAAAGAATCAAGGTTGAGTCCAAGTTATTGGTTTAATAAGAGAGTGGATTTGAGGGGCTGTTTCTTGAAATGGAGGATACTGTACAAGGACCAGTTTGGAAAACTGGGATATTAAGAGTTGTTGTTGTTGTTGTTTGCAAGGGCTCACGTTTTGGTGATTTCCCCCTGCCGAGGTTGAGGAGGGAGAGAGAATCATACTCACTCAAACAGGGGATAATGTATGTGTTCCAGAGGCCGGTCCACCAGGGCAGTCTGAACTGTCTGGGAGGTTTTCAGTCTCTAAAAAGATGGTGTGGACTGAAAATTATGTTCGCATCTCTGGGTGGGGGGTGCGGAGGTGGGGGAGGGTGCAGAGGGGGACACACACAGACAACAAAATCACACAGAAGTGAACATGATCCTTGCCAAAGATTATTTGTCATGGGCTAAGTTATCTCTGATTGAAGAACAAATTCTATTTAAAAGACAGGCAAGTCTTTTAAAAAAATGAAATCTTACCATTTGCAAGGAGGTGGATGGAACTAGAGGGTATTATGCTAAGCAAACTATGTCAATCAGAGAAAGACAATTATCATATGATTTCACTCTTACATGGAATTTAAGAAACAAAATAGAGGATCATAGGGGAAGGGAAGGAAAAATAAGATGAAATCAGAGAGGGAGACAAATCATAAGAGACTCTTAACTCCAGGAAACAAACCGAGGGTTGCTGGAGGGGAGAGAGATGGGGAGATAGGATAACTGGGTGATGGGCATTAAGGAGGGCACGTGATGCGATGAGCGCTGGGCGTTCTACACAACTAATGAATGGCTGAACTCTACCTCTGAAACTAATAATAAAAAAAATAAAGCAAAAAACACCACGGGCAAATATAAAACCAGTTGACTTACTGCAGTGTGCACAGTTGCCATGTGTGCACCCGATACACAACATACAGGTTTCAAAGGTTGTTTGCAGTTGTGATTTTCAGAAAGCAGTGGCTCTAATCCATGCTGCACAGGCGAATCTTCTGGAGAGAAGTTTAAAAAGACCAATGTCCAAGGTTCACTCAAGACCAGCAACTCAAAATCTTTGGGGTAGGAAACAGTTACCAGTATACAGTTTAAAACTCTCCTCAGGTTATTCCAAGTATAGCTCTGGTGTGAAAACCGTTGGTAAAATGCAATTTAAACATGGCTTATGACATTTAAGAAATGGATGCTTTCGTAAGCTGTTAGCCTTCAAGCAAGGATTCTAAACTAAGCAATATCTTGCACCCAGATAAGGCACAATTCGTCTTGATTTTTCTGAGCGCTGTTTCATACTACGTGGTATTGTGTCCATCATTCCACCGCAGTTTTTCAGAAGGAAATCTCCCTAAAGTAAAACCCACCATCCAATTTGTGTCCAGACTACCAGCTGATTTATGACTTCGTGTATTACTTTTCAGCTGACTGATTCTACTAGAGATGGAGCCATCACTAACCATGAAAAATGTACAAACTTTCCTCACGACTTTGTCACATGGAAGCTTCTGGTCGCGCTGTTTGGAACACTCAGAGGCTTGCAGAGCAAGCTGTTTTCACGGTCGAGTGTTTCACACAGCTTGGTTGAGGTCAGAGCCACATTCCTGGGAACTTTGCCCCTGCTGAACTATGAAATTTCCTGATTAAGGAAATGAGAGGAAATAAGGCATTAACTAGCACCAACTCGGGGAGTTCTTTTTTTCTTTCTTCAGGAGAATTAAAAACAGAAGATGCTGCTGTTACAATTCTCTGAAATGAGATGACAAAACCGAGGATGAACATTTAACAGCTGTTTTGGAACAGATTCTGGGAATAAACAAAAAGCTGCCTATGGTTTCGCCACAGTTAAAAAGCACAGATACGCTGTGATTCATACGGTCTATAGCTCATAAGCTGAGCCAAGGAAATGATGCCAAGAAAAGACAATGACAAAGGGAGAGGCTTAATCATCATGACAGTTGCAATTATAATTAAATGTAAACTTGAGAAGAGGATTGCTTCACTCTGGCAAGAAGGCCAAGGTTTGGGGGAAGTCTACAGCAAGTGGACCAAAGGCTGTTGTTACATTTCTCTCCCTGCTCAAAGAACTTGCAACTGTTACTTATTATTAATATTTATAAGGTACAAGAAAAGAAAATAATATTATTTTAATAGCTGGTATGAGATTTCCTCTTAGAAGCTCCCAGGTCCTCCCTTCCCCCACTCTCTTTTATTTTCTGCCTGCTCGCCTTCCTTAAATTAAAAAAAAAAAAAAAGCCTATTTAGAGTAGAGGCCGAGATGTCAGGGGGAGGAAGTGTGAGCAAAACTGCCTGGATGAGACGGAAAAGGAGTTTGTGTTTTGAACCAGAGAGGGAAAGGACAGAGCAAAGCAGAACGAGGAGAAAGTGGAATGAGCAAGATGGCCAAAGACCGGGGGTGCACCGTGTAACCCCCAAACCTTGAGCAAAGTTCCAAACATCCAAACTCGTGTTGGGGAGGTGGATGGGGATCTGGCACAGTTTCTGGCAACGCATCTGACCTTTGGCGAGGGAAGGAGTCAAGAACTCACACAGGAACAAGTCAGAACCGTGAAGGAGGGAGTTGAGCATTTCCAGGACTCAGGGGGAGGACTGTGGACTCTCATTGTGAAACTTGGGGTTTTGGCCAAGTTTACCTTAATCTCCCAAGGCCAGCCAGGCTTCATCTGGGATATATTTGCAAGAATTGGGAGAAGTCTTTCATTTAAGCTATGTGGCTATGAAGCCGTGCATGGTTTTCCAGTGAGTTCTCTGCACTGTATCTGAAAAGTCATACTTGGAAAGATTATCGAGTTTCTGTGGGGTGCGGGATTCCCTGGTGCACACCTCCCAATTCTGACCCATTAGGTGTCAGTCTAACGGGTGAGACAATATCCATCGTCTGACCAACCACCAGTCCACCCCCCTGGGAATTCTACAAGCTTCCCAAGTTTAAGGCACAGTGCTAGACGCTTGGGTGAAAACAAACATGCACAAGACATAGATCCTGATCTCGAGGACCTTAGTGTAGTAATGACAACTGTAGTGGGCTGAATTGTGCCCCCTGCCCCATTAGGGTGGACCCCAAATCCAGGGACCGTATCCATAAGAGACAGAAAAGGAGAAGACGTAGAGAAAAGACGGCCCTGTGAAGATGGAGGCGGAGGGAGACTGAGTTCCTGCTGCTCCAAGCCAAGGAGTGCCAAGCGCCGTGGGCAGCAGCAGGGGACGGATTCTCCCTCTGAGCCTTTAGGGGGAACCAGCCCTGTCCACACCTTGATTTGGGACTTCTGGACTCCAGAACTACAAGAGAATTGCTGTGGTTTTAAGCCACTCGGTTTTAAGCCACTCGGTTTGTGGTTGCTGTTGTTTTAAGCCACTCGGTTTGTGGTTATTTGTTACAGCATCCCTAGGAAACAAATACAGCCACCTGTACTGAAATAGCTAGGCGCCATGATCGAAAGACCAAGGGAAAACAGCAGGTGTTGATGGGGATGTGGAGCCGCTGGAACCCTCGTGCACCGTGGGTGGGCATGCAAACTGGCGCGGCCACTGTGGAGAACAGTATGGACGTTCGTCAAAAATTAGAAGTAAATCTACCCTATGATCCAGCAATCTCACTTCCGGATCTGTCTCCAAAAGAATTCAAAGCAGGATCTCGAAGCGCTCTTTGTACACCCACTGCTGGTCACAACATTATTCACGGTAGAAAAGAGGTGGAAACCATCCACGCAAATGTCCACAGACAGATGAATGGATAAAGAAATGTGGCCTATACATATAATGGGATATGAAAATTAATTAAAAAGAAGGAAATTCAGTCACATGCTACCACACGGATGAACCTTGAGGACAATACACTAAGCAAAAGAAGCCAGTTGCAAGGGGACAAATCCTGGAGGATTCCACTTGCATAAAGTATCCAAAGTAGTCAAAACCATAGAAACAGAAGGGAGAAAGGTGGTTACCAGGGGTGGGAGGAATTGGTGGTTAATGTCTATACAGTTTCAGTATTGCGAGATGAAAAAGTTCTAGAGATCTATTGCACAATGATGTGAATATACTTAACACTACTGAACTCTACCCTTAAAACCATTATGATGGTAAATTTAATGTTAAGCGTTTTTACCACAGTAAAAAATATAGCTGACAACCAGGCAGAAAGGGGGAAATGCCACAATTCAAGTACAGTAAGGTGCTTTGAAAATCTGGATGGAAAAGAGTTGGCCTAAGGGTGTGGGAGTGCAGGAGAGGAAACAGTTCAGAAAAGGGTTTTATGGCAATGGCAACAATTGTGATGGGTCTTCAGGGCCGAAAATAGGATTTTGACATTCAGAGATGGTGGCAGAGACGGACTAGAGAAAAGCACCTCCATGCACACGGCCAAGCTGAGCACCAGAGACTGGTGTGGGGCCCACGACTGCTGCAAGCCATTACGCTGCCTCTGTGCAGAGTGGGAAAAGATGCTGCTTTCTCCTGAGGGCCTGACGTGGCCGGCAGGGTGTGAGCAGGTTTCAGCCAGGGATCCCTTTGCCATTCACATTCTGCAGAATACAATTAGCTGTCGTAGGCCCACACACTAAGATAAGAAGCTCAACCTGGGAGAGAAGGCGACTAGCTCCTTTTGGGACATAGTGAGCAGGACATCCAGCTGGAAATAGGAATCAGGAAGCTGAAAATGTAGGACCGGTGCTTGGAGGGAAGTTTAGGATTAGAAGTGTAGACCGGGGAGTCACTTCCATCGTGTTAAAACTTTACTGTAGGGGCGCCTGGGTGGCTCAGTGGGTTAAAGCCTCTGCCTTCGGCTCAGGTCATGATCTTAGGGTCCTGGGATCGAGCCCCCCATCGGGCTCTCTGCTCGGCAGGGAACCTGCTTCTCCCTATCTCTCTGCCTGCCTCTCTGTCTACTTGTGATCTCTCTCTCTCTGTCAAATTAATTTTAATTAATTAATTAATTAAAAAAAACTTTACTGTAAAAAATTGGTCATAGGGTACCAGTTAATTCCCCATCTCTTTCTGATAGAATGCCAATGTGGCCACCAAGGGGGGGGCAGACAGCGCCCTCTGGTGGAAATATGAAAACACTCCTGATCAATATCACCCACCTTCGCTAAATTATTTTGAGCAAATACAATTCAAGATCATTCTTTTTGAGGGGACACTGTATTCCTGCTGAGTGTCTAGGCCCAGCAAGAAATCAGGCGCACCATTCACACTATTTCACACTAAGGTGCTGAGGGTGGCTGGACCAAGCAGAAAGCCCCCGAAGCCCAGTTAACTCTGCCCCTTACAACCTCGAGATCAGCCAAGCTTAGGGAGGCATTGTCCTAGCTTTTTTCCCTTGGGGTCTCACCTGCTCCCTTGAAGGCAGAGCCCCTCCCAAGAAGGAGTGTGACCAACCTGAGAGAAGAGGGGGAGAGGATCCACTACGGGAGGAGGGAGAGAACTTGCACCACTCCACTCCCTGGCTAAATGTTCCCTCACATTCTACTCCCTGGGGGAAAGAGGGTAAGTGAGGGAGTCCATTGTAATCATTTGCCCTGAAGCCTGCCGGAGACCCTCCCTGACACTGAGGGCAGCAGGTAAGGGCAGTGGCCCTAAA
Organism: Potos flavus; assembly: GCA_028534135.1. Taxonomy (NCBI): domain Eukaryota; kingdom Metazoa; phylum Chordata; class Mammalia; order Carnivora; family Procyonidae; genus Potos; species Potos flavus. The sequence continues at coordinate 86,145,608 of CM052901.1, read as the reverse complement.
GACTTGAGTGTAAACTGTCGTACATTTAATAGCTAGCTTCTTCTCCACCAACGATTCTGTGTCAAGTATTCTTTTTTCCCACTTTAGAGTTAGGAGACTGAAGTTCAGAGAGTTACATAACTTTTCAAAGGTCACGCCACTAGTAAAAGATGGACCCAAGCAGAGGTGTGTTTTTAAATTTGAGATATAATTCACCTACCATTCGATTTGTAAAATGCAGTGGTTTTTAGTATAGTCCCAAAGTTGTGCAACCAGCATCACTATCTCATTCCAAAACTTTCTCCTCACCCTAAAAAGGATCTCTCTACCCTGTAACAGTCACTCCCTATTCCCCCCTCTGCCCAGCAACCCCCCACCCCTAGCCACCAATCTGCTTTCTGTCTGGATGGATTCAGCTATTCTGGACATTTCATGCAAGTGAAATCATGCAATATGTAATCTTTTGTGACTGGCTTCTTTCACTTGGTATAGTGTCTTCAGGGGCCATCCATGCTGCAGTGTGTGTCAAAGCTTCATTCTTTTTTATGGCTGAATATTCCATTGTATGGATAGACCACATTTTGTTGGTCCGCTCGTTGGTTGATGGACGTTTGAATTGTTTTCACTTTTTGGCTATTCGCAGTAATGCTGCTATGAGCATTCATGTACAAATTCTTGTGTGAACACATGCTTTCAGTTCTCTTGGGTATGTACCTAGAAGTGGGACTGCTGGGTCCTACAGAAAACAGATTGTTTTCTAAAGTGGGTGCACCATTTTACATTCTCACCGGTGATATGTGAGCGTGCCAGTTTCTTCCCATTCTCCCAAGCAAAACTGATTTTCCAACTCCTTTTCTTCTTCCTTCTCTTTCTTCCTTAAAAATATATTTGTTGCTTACTACATACCAGGCACCATGCCCAGCTCTGGGAGTTCAAAGGTAAATGTGCCACCGAGTCCATACTCTAGAACTCCTCAGTCCAGGGGGGATACAGCGTATTTATGCTTGCACAAGGGTCTCTGTGTCATGCACTTTGCATGGTTGTCCCAGCCTCAAGTGTCACTTCTTGTAAAATAGAAAGAGGAACTGTAAAATTCACGCTAATTAAATTTTTTCTTTGTTTGGAATGACATTAAGTAGCAAATTACACCATGACATGTTGAGAGAGAAAGAAAGACAGACATATTGTGGAAGAAAAGAAAAAGCTCTATATATTTGAGCGGCTGTCATGGCACTCATTGGCTGCTTTTTGAACAAGGGGTCCCGCATTTTTGTTTCGCACCCATCCCCGCAAAGCCAGGCTCCCTACCTGGCCGAGTACTACAGCGGGTGGGCTCTACAGATTGACGTGGCAAAGGGTACGGATCCGGGGAGGGGTGAAGGATTGGGCCCTCTGTGTGAGTTACCACACCCTGCATCTGACAGCCTGGGAAAATTTTTATTTCGTGAGGCAGCAGGGAGTGGAGGCTCTCAAAATGCTCAGATCTTTAAAGTTTCTTCTTGAGAGTGGTAAAGGGTGACACTGGGTTCAGCAGGAACTGTTGACCATATGTAGATTCTGCTTTATGTTTATAAATGAAATCCAGTTTGGAGCCAACGGCTTATCTCTCCACTTCAAACACAGGAAAGTCTTAGCTGGTCTTGCTCACTGCAGACAGCATTGAGACGGTTGTTTTGTTAAAGGAGACCATAAATTATTCTGCTTAGAGACGAGCTTGAGCAGTGGGGCAGGCTGGCTAGAGGCAATGGTAGCGAAAATCAGAGAGAATGTCTGACTTCTTCCCTGTCCCATCGCACCGATAGTTCTTCTTTACATCAAACTTCCTTGCGATTGTCTTCTTTTGGTTTCCTCATCCAATTTCAAACGTTTTTCTTATAAATGGACTCAGAGATTTGGTGGGAGATGCAGACACATGCCCAAAGTCACTTAGCTAGTAACCAGAAGGCCCAAGGCTAGAATTTATATCTCCATAGCTTTCCTTTTATTTGGAAAGAGTTGCACTGTAGTTTTTTGTCAACTGTGAATCGGCTTTGCACATACCATTTTGGGGCGGCGGGTTTTTATTATTTTGGTCTTTTCCCCACTTCACTGAGCTAGAAGCCACTCTCTGGCCCCAAAAAGTTTCGTTCGCACAAAAACGTTATCATGAATTGTTTAAGACTTTGAAAAGGTTCTTCCTTGGCAAGTCTATTAACCATTAGACAAGAAATTAGAGAAACAAACCTGCTGCCTGCTTAATTCAGCTCTTCACAAGCGTTTCACTTAGGAATATGTGTTTCCATCCCAGAAATGATTAGTAGATGGTTAAATTACAAGAGCAGGGAGAATTAACATTTTGAATGAAAGGGTTTATAATGAGAGATTTTGAAGTGGAAGAAAATTGCTCGCCAAGAGATAGGATTTTGAATGAGACAAACTGGTCTAGCTCTTTATGTACATTACCAGTTTCAATCATTACATTTTGGGGTCCTTTTCACTTCTGGCCAGTCTTAACCGGCTGAATGCTTACCCTTTACTGCAGAGTTTTACTGGAGTTAACTGTTAAAAATAGAGATACAGGTATCCCCCGCTTTTCGAAAGTTTGTCTCGTGACACTTCACTTTTATGAGAGACCTACGTTAGGACCTGTTTTCCCTCACCAGAAGAAATCGGAAGAGGGTTTTTGCTTTTATGGAGAAAAGGTGAAAAGTGAAAATCGGGTTCAGCATTTGTGCCGCGGCGGCACGAGCAGCCCCGCCAAGCTCCTTCCCCGAAACTCCACTCAGCAGGTCAGCATCAATCCGCCGGAGCCTCGGACTGGGTCTGTGAGCATCCATGCTTTATCTGCATTTATTTTGTGCATCCGGCAACAAGATGTGCCCTGAGGTATCAGAAGAGCCTGAGAGGTTATTTTTGGGGTCTGAGAATGCTCAAAGAGATTTCCATATAAATGAATGTTAATTGCTTCCTCAATTTACACCATTTCAGCTTACAAAAGGTTTCAGAGGACCGCTCAACTTTTGGATGGTGGGGGAAACTGGTACGTTGTCCAGATAGTTTCCCATGAAGGTGTGCAGCCGGCGTGATGGTACAGGGGTGGGATAGAGCTAATCTGTCTTCCTTCTCTCTTTTATTCCTTTTCTCACTACTGGGCCCAGAATGCATCTGGTCTGTAGGGACATGTGCTTACTGAGGACCTTCCCCCACCCCAGGACAGAAAGTTCTACAGGCTGGGAGAGCCAGGCAGAACTCTGGCTAATTATTCACAGAAGCTCTAAGAAGCTCACAGAAGCTCTAAGAAGCTCTAAGGGCCTCCTTTAGGTAAAGCCAGGCAACCTGGTTGAGTGTTAGGTTTCTCACCATATCAATATGAGACAGCTTCTTTGGGACTTGATCCTACTAATGTGGGGACCACAGAAATCATTGAAAACTCTCAGGGGCAAAATGGTGAATTTTTTTTTTTTTTTTGTTTATCCATTCATTTCTGGTATATCAAGCAAATGCTTCCCATCGGCCAGGCAGGGACCCCGATGGGAGCCGCCCAGTCACTCTGACAAATCCACGCACCTGGCAGGGTGAGGGGCTCACGGGTGACCCTCAGTTGTGAGGATGGGCTGGTGGCTCAAGACTGTCCTCTTCTGGGGCTCAGGCGGACCATTCTGAGGTGGATCCGATGCGTGCAGGCCACCCTTACACAAGGGACGACTTTCCACAGGGACTACGTGTACATATGCTGTCACTGCAGGGTCTACATTTGGAGGGAACTGAAGCTAAGAGTCAGCATTTGCATCGGTTCAGAAAAACCGGAGGAGGGCAAGGGCATAACCGAAATGTGTGTGCCATTGGACGACATTGGCAGACCCAAAGCAGAAGCAGCCTGTCCCAAACACGTCCGAGTAGATTCCTCGGGATCTCCTGGTGCATTCGTGACCAAAATTATTCCCTTGGTGACGGATCCTGCTGTTCAAGGGTAGAGTGCCCGAACCTGTGTGGGCCTGGACTCTAGAGATGGACATCCTGGAGGCTGACCTAGTCTGCCCTTGGCCAAAAGGAGGGACTGAGAGAGCGACAAACAAGCCTTGCTGGCGGCTTGGCCATGATATTCCCAACTGAAGGTAAACAGCACTCACGGAAAGTCGTGTCCAGGGAAGGCCACTCTGTGAGCACTTCTGGAACTAGGCAGAGACAAGGCCGCCCTTAAACCAGGAAAACGATTAACAATCCCCCACCTCTGACTAACGAGACTCACTGTCGCTCCTTTCCCAGGGACAATTCTAGCCCTTTCTTAATTTTTCCACGTCTCTACTAAAAAGGAGGTCGCCCAATTATTGTATTGCTTCTGCCTCTTGACAACATGGAATTCAGAAACTGTCCCCACTTCCTCAAACTCTCCTTAGAATCCTTCAACCCTTGCCTAAATCCGGCAACCACCTCTCCCCACTCCTTCCCGCAGCGCCCCACGGGTCCGGACAGGGTTCTTCCCAGCTGCAGCGAGACACCTGACCTGGTCTTGACCACCGCTGCGTTCCTCCTGGTCTTCCCTCGTACGTGCCCGTGGGGGGCCTCTCGGCTCATCGCCAGCTGATTAGCCTTGGAAATGATGCTAGGGGGGAAAAAAAGCAAATGTCACCACTTAAAAATGTCTGCTGTTTTTTCTTCTCTCTCCTCTTTATCTGACATAAATCCCATCTTTGCCTTTGTCAGACGGAATTGGTCTGCTTAGTGGTTTCTTTTGTATACATGCAAAACAGTGTGCTCCTGGTGCTCTTATATGCGTCTCCGAGTCGGTGGGCACTGCGGTCCGGTGGTTCCTGGAGATGTGGAGGTAACAGCGGGGTCGCCACTGTGGCTCCCTAGAGCCGGTACCTTCCGTTCCCTGTTCCCTGGCGGACGTCTCCTTCCGACGCCCCTCCACTGTGTCTGCCGACTTGGGCTCCAGCTTTTCCTTAACTCTCTTCTCCTCTTTGCTGCCCACTGGAAAGCAAACAAACAAAAAGAATCCCTAAACCCCCAAACTCCAAAAACGACATCAAAAAAGCCTCCGACTTGATTTGGCAGCGTGGTTTCTCTCTCACTCGAGCCTCTCCCTCAACACTTTGCTTCTTTGCAGACCTAAAGGCTCATTAATGAATGAGCAATGAATACCCGATAATAGAATAGTTAAGCATAGCGCATCGGCCCTGTAGACGATCTTCCAGCTGTTAAAAGAGGCAATTAAGGTGACCTAGAAACAAGGAAAATTGTTTATGAAACAATTATTTATGAAAATTAAGCATCACGCAACAAATGGTGAACAGCATGATTACAACTAGGTAGCAATCATTTGTGTGTAGCTCAGGGCCTGAACGGGGGTACCAGGTGGGGTTTATACTAAGTACGATGTGATGGCGTGAGCGGTAGGCCTGTCCAGGCTCTATGAAAAGAGGGACAGAGGAGCCCGATGGAGAGGATCAGGGCTTGGGACTATGGTGAAGCGAGAGAGGCACTTGCACAAAATTTAACCGAGGGCCAGACAAACACACGTCAGTAATCAGGACAAAAAATATTTTAATGTAGTATCTTAAAAAATCAGAATTAAGGCAAAAAAAAAAATCCACAGTGAGCACAGTGTCAGAATTTTACCTGCTTTCGTATGGCCCGGAGAGGGAGTGCCTCACTGCCTTACCCTAATCCCAGCCCTGCTAAGAACAGTGACGAGCCATGTAGGGCCACTGGCCCTCTCTCACCTCTAGGACTGAGCTTCATTGAGCATCAGGGCTACTCCTTACCAACCGCTGAGGGAAGGAGAATCCAAATGCGCCCTGGGTTAGGGAACGGTTGATCAGAGGAAAGATGTTTTTGCGTAGCGCAATGTCAAATCCATCTTCCGGGGGCTTGGGCTGGGACAAGAACATCCAGCCCGTCTAAGTGCCCCACCACGCAACTCTCCCTAAAGGACCACTCTGTTAGAGTGACCTCGTTGAGTGACTCTTCGAGATTCTTCCCGAGTATGAAATGGAGGCACGTCTATGAGTCAGAAGCAGCAGAGGACATCACTATAGCAGCCTGGATCTCTGGGGTCCCACTGTCCTTGTAGGAGCAGAGGCTGAAGGGGGTGCGTTACGTTTGTGCAGAAATGTGTGCGGGAGCAACCAGAACGTCAGGAGCCAAAAGTCAGGCGTTTGGAGATGATGTCTCTGTACAGTCTGCGGGTTGGTGGCGGGGGTGATCTAGAGAGATGCAGGTTTAAAATTGTTGTAAACCTATCGAACAGCCAGGCTGGGGTGGCCTGTGAAAAATCAGATTCTGTAGGCACATATGTAAGGACTAGTGGGTAATGGCCCTAAACAGAACTAGCGTAATGGTTGTATGGAATCTCGTCAAGTTTTCTTAGTGCTTTTATGTGATCTTTTCAGTTAATAAGAGGGAAAATGAAGAAAGATCACATCCACAAAGTTACCTATGTAGGACCTGGCACAGTAACCTGGACTTGAGCAAACTTGAATGACAATATCTCACTCCATCATCTGAGCAGGAAATCCGTGGGGTGTTATCAAGATCAAGGTCATCGCTTTCCTAACGGTGTTCTTACTAGAAAATGCTAGGTCAGGTTCCTTGGAAGATCAAATGCCCGTAGGATGAGGCCTAAAATAAGCATCATGCATGTAACTTTAAAACAAGCTACCAATAACAACAAACTATGGCCGGTGATTCTAATGTGTAGCCAAGACCAAGAAAACCTAGGAGGCCAGTGCTGTCCAACGGAACTTTCTGCAGGGATGGAAATGGGACGCCTGCGGTGCCCAGTAGAGCAGAGTGGCTCTCGAGCACTGCAGTCCCACGGCTAGTGTGACTGACTTTTTAATTTTGTTCAGTTTTAAGTAATTACAACGCAACTGTGAAGAGCTGCGCGCCGCTCACGGCTCGTGGCTTGTGGGTACTGCATTAACGTGTTGGAATTTTGGCTGGCTTCGGAGCCACCCGAGGAACTTGGTAAAAGTACAAAGGGCCAGGCGACATCTCGCTTCAACAAGCCTGAGACTGTGTTCCTTAGTAGCTCCCCGGGAGACTTTCTGGACCAGCACTTGGCAGACTTCCTGGGGGTCTGGGCAAAATGCAGATTCTGATTCAGTAGGTCTGGGGCCCGAGAGTCTGCGTTTCTAACCGGCTGTCACTGGGGCCAGTGCAGCTGCTTGGGGGACCATGCTTTGGGTACGATGTCTCCAGATTTTGATTCTATTTATTTCTTTTTAAGGTAAATTCCAGAGTGCATGCTGTTAGCCATTTTTGAACAGTTTTTAAAAATTGAGATCCAGTTGATATATAACATGTTAAGTTTAAGGCATACAGCATGTCGATCTGATACATTTATATACCTTGGAACGATCACCACGGTAGCTTTAGCTGATACCTCTATCATGCCAGCTAGTCATTATTTCTCTTTTGTAGTGACAATATTTAAGATCGAACCCTCAGCAATTTTGAAGCCTATAATATAGTATTACTGAATACAGTCGGTAGGCTGAGCATTCACTCTCCAGAACTTATTTGTCTTCTGGTTGCAAGTTTGTCCACTTTAATAATATCTTCCCAGTGCCCCCACCAGGGGAAGAGATGTCTGGGACGTCGGCTCCTCTATGACTTCCCTCCTCCTGTTAGAATCGGGCCAGCTACATTTTACCACCCCCACCCCAGTGCCCTACACAGTGAAAATGCCAGCAACACCTTGAAGATTATTAGGAGGAGGTAGAAATCCAAGGTGACTGGGCATCCCGATCATGTCTGTATTTTGTGCAGTACATTTTTTTTCATAGTTTACTGGCTGTTTCAGAAAAAAAAGAAAGCCCCCCTGGTCTGTTTCTTTGTGTGTGTGTGTGTGTGTGTGTGTGTGTGTGTTGAGAGGGGCAGTCACTATGCTTAGTGAGAGCCCTGTTTCAAAAAGTTACTTATTGCCACAGATGCCCATGCCTGAACAATCAAAGCTCTGCACAGTTGATGGCACAAAAATGAGATTTGACCTGTATTTGCCAATATTAAATAGTTGTCTTTCCTATAGATTTTACTAAAAATTCCCTAAAATTATTGCTAGGACTTGACAATAAGTGTAGATTCCCAATTAGTCAATAGAAGGGAAAGGGGGATTTTTAGTGGGTCAGAAACATGACATTATCCTTTTTTTTTGAAAAATGATTTTATTTATTTATTTGACAAATAGCACAAGCGTGGAGAGGGGCAGAGGGAGAGGGGGAAGGAGGCTCCCCACCGAGCAGGGAGCCTGATCCAAGGACCATGGGATCATGACCTGGGCCAAACGCAGACGCTTAACCGACTGAGCCACCCAGGCGCCCGAAAAAATGACATTATCTTAACACGGACTGACTTTTTAAGTCTCAGGAAGTTAAATAGATCTTTCGATGTCCGCATACTGGTGTGTTCTGCAGTGTCACCCAAACGCTGGACAGCCTTCTTCACACCACTCCGCTTAGATAAGAGAACCTAATTCTGCACTACATCTCCATCACACTCGGCTACAAACCACAGCCACAGGAGAGCAAGGGTTGTGTGGAAAGGCCGTGGTCTCCCGTAGCTTCCCCGTGGGGAAGGGAATGTTGTCGCTCAGGTCCTGTCTCCTCTGACCCTGGAGCCGGCCGTGGGTGGAGTCTGCCCAACCACTGTTGCTGGGGTCACCTTTACCTGTATATTGGTTGAGACTTCCAGAAATTACCATTGCCCACTTTCCTGTTCTTCCTCTACTTCCTTGGCCATTCCTTCTCAGGTTCCCATTCCAACTTCATCTCTTCCCAAGCCAGAAACGTTGGCACCCTTCCGGCCTCAATCCTAGGCTCCCTTCTTTACATATTTAGCTGCTGTGTTGCTCCAGACGTTAATTATGCTTCTCCTCCACCAGTTCCCTCTCCTTCTTCATGGCCTATTTTTGCTTGTTATGTCCCCTAGATCTATCCTCCACCAAGACTCTTACCATGTAAGCTCCACATTTTTGTATTTTTGAGGTATTATGCTTTGAGATATTTCTTCCCTTCGCTCAGATTGCCGACTCTGGCTGCAAGAGCAGCTGTCCTCTAATTCTTCTGAGGTATCTTTAAGTTTGACACGACAGCATCTGGTTTCACAGAGCCTGTATGTGTGGGAAGAGGTGTCTGTGCCCAGGATGATCAGCTTAGCCTGGTTTGCCCAGCACCGTCCTGGTTTTAGCACTGAAAGTCTCATATCCCTGGAAATCCCTCAATCCCAGGCAGACTGGGACAGCTGGTCACCCTAATGCTGTACTCGACTCTCTTTAAATCCTAGTTTTATTTTTTATTTATCTGTCTTCTCTGGCAGTCCTGTTTTTGCTGGGTCCCTGCCCTGTTTGATCTTTCTCCTTCTGGCTGCTTGTAAACTCTGTAAGATGTCTGGTTATTTTTCTTTATCTACTGTACTGAGACCATTTGGGTCTCGCTGGTCACATACCAGGGCTTGAAACGAATTCAGTCATTAGCTTTTTTGGGAGAAAGAAAAACTTACAATGCCAGGGTAGCAAGAGAAGAGAAGGCATGGGTCCCTTTGCTCCTGTCATGCATTCGAGGAGATTACCAGTGCCACCATATCTTCCTGGATACACAGTGTGGGTTCACGTTCCAGCAGAGGACCCGCACCCTTACTGCTGTCCTTTCGAACTAGCGTGGGAAAAGGACCTTATCAAGGAAGGGACACACAAACTGCTTGGGTGGCACACAGTCTGGAGCTGGACACTAGATGTTTAAAGAAGTTGTCTGGGAATTCCAGCCTCTGGCACCTGAGGTCTATTGGGAGACACTTTTCCATGGGTTTCTCTTGTTTCTGCACATGCAGTGAGGAGAGGCACTGACAGCTTTTATTCTGAGCTAACTTTGCAAGAAAGTTTATGGAGTGAACAGCCTTAGGAGATAGAAACCGTGTCTCCATGTGCAGCCAGAGAAAAATTTGTTGACCAGTATGATGTCTCCGTTTAGGGCAAAAACTGGGCAGGTTTGCTTGCAGTCCTCTTTCGCTTACTGGTATTTCCTAGGCTTGCTTCCTCCCCTGCGACACACCTCCACTGAATGTGCAGCATCCGCTTGGGCCCACCTCTGTGTTGCCCCAGCGGGACGTGGGGGCAAGAGAACCAACGCAAACAGGAAGCACACGCTGTCTGTTGTGCTACGGGGAATCGCATCCTTTGCCTCTGACCCAATGTTCTTGTGATTTCTGCCAGCGTCCATGAGATTAAAGCTGACTCACTTGTTAGCTTGCAGGCAGGGGAAGGCTCGTACCCTTCCTTCCCAGTTCTCACTGGAGCCCATTAGAAGTGACATGCTGCCCCATCAGGAATCCTGCAGTGGAAGCTTCCTCCACTCTGCTCCAGCCTCAGCTGATTCGTGGTCCCAGCTAGCCAGAATGAGGTCACTTTGGGATAATTCTGCTGATTTCAGTACAGCAGATAACTGGCAATTCTGGGGTGGTCGAACATCTTTGACCTCTATATGGAGGAAGTCCCATTCTATGAAAGGTCGTCTTCTAAGTATGATTTATTTGGGGCGCCTCGGAGGCTCAGTTGGTTAAGCGACTGCCTTTGGCTCGGGTCATGGTCCCAGGGTCCTGGGATCGAGCCCCGCATTGAGCTCCCTGTTCTGCAGGGAGTCCACTTCTCCCTCTCCCTCTGCCTGCTGCTCCCTCTGCTTGTGTTCTCACTCTCTGTCAAATAATTAAATAAAATCAGGAAGGAAGGAAGGAAGGGAGGGAGGGAGGAAGGAAGGAAGGTAGGTGTGCCTGAGGTGACACTCCATAGATAATCTTAAAAAAATAAAGATTTTGTTTTATTTATTTGGCAAAGAGAGAGAGAGTGCATGAGTATGAGCAGGGGGGAGGGGCAGAAGGAGAGAGAGAAGCAGACTCTCCGCTGAGCGAGGAGCCTGATGTGGGACGATCCCAGGACCTTGGGATCATGACTTGGGCTGAAGGCAGACACTTAACGGACTGAGCCACCCAGGCGCCCTATAAGGTTTTTTTTAGGATTTTATTTATTTCAGAGACAGAGAGACAGCACGAGCAGGGGAGCAGGGGTGTGGGGCAGAGGGAGAGGGAGAAGCAGGCTCCTCGCTGAGCAGACATGGGGCTGGATCCCAGGACCCTGAGATCATGACCTGAGCCGAAGGCTCAGTGGCTAACTGACTGAGCCACCCAGGCGCCCCAACCTAGCCCTAGTTATCTCCAGACTGACCCTGTAAATTTCTTAAGCAGCTCCAGCTTAATGGTTAAGATTATGGGTTCTGGGGCCAGGCCATCGAGATTCAAATCCTGGCCCCTCCATTAGCTAGAGGAGTTACAGTACCCTCTCAGTTGTCTTGCTTGAAAATGGAGTTTACAACACTAACCACCAATAGGGTCATTTTGAGGATTAAATGAATAATGCATGTCTTGTAAGCAACTCCTTGCCAGGCTGCTGTGATAACCATTCAATAATCTGGCCACTATGTACAGTTTAAGCAAGCTTGATCATCACCTGTCATCTTGCTCTTATCAGAGTAACGTTAGCCTTGCTCTGCCCACTCAATTCTCCTGGGTGAGAAGGCCAGAGCTGTGGGGAGGGGTCTGCAGTTCTCCAGCCGTGCCTGGGAGCGGAAGGATGCCCCTACAACCAGGGAGCAGTATTTTGAACCTTGCTTGGCCCACATCTAAATTACATCTTCTGACATATGAGCATCACTTACACGGAGAATATATTGATGTCCAACTGTTTGAGTCTGAATCTCGCTCTCTTTCAGATGGTTCCAAACTCTGGCAGAGATGCCAGTTATTAGCCCCCCTCAAGCACCAACACATAGTTAAGTGACAGGCTATAATCTATCATTTCATCCATCTGCCTTGGGATCTCTCCAACCGTATGCTGAGCCCACCGTGGATGGGTCTATGTCTTGCCCTCAGTGAGGCAGTGAAGAGGGCAGTGTGGGAAAGGACATGGTCTCTTACCCCAAGAAGCTTGGGTCCAAATCTGGGCTCTAATAATTTATAGGTAGGTGACCTTTAGCTCCCAAGGCCTTGTTTCCACATCCATAATTGCACCTTCCTTACACAGTCCTTGCAAGGACTGAGTGAGTTACAACATGTACGACACAACAGTGCCTAGCATGTAGTTGCAAGAGTGGGAAGAAATCCTGTATTTTATAGCCTAAGTGTTTTTCAAGATGCAATGAAAGCAGTTAAGTACATTTTCCCTGTAGATGAAATGCTAAAGTTCTGGAGATGAAGGATTATTTTGTGAGAAAAGATATTTACCTGAAACACTGCTGATACTGTCAAGGATGTCCTCATCCTCACCAGTGAGAATAAACTCAGCTTCTGCTAATGAACAGGTAGCCACGGTGCTATTTCAGGAGGCAGCATACAACAAAAAACAAAGACAAGATTGGTATCGGTTGGAAAGTGGCAGAAGTGGGAACATGACCCTGAAGATAGCTTATCCAGCAAGGAACCTAACATGTTTAGTTATTTGTAAGAAAACAAAAGTTTCTTAGGAGAAGTGGAGGTTTTCCCAAGATTTTCTCAAAATAGAAATCGAGAATGGGATAATAGATTTTTTTTAACTTACGATTTATGAGTAAGTACACCTTCTCTGTGCAGATACACATCCCTGGAGTCCAGGGACCGCGCAATACTTTTTTATCTGGAATCTTATCTCCATCATCTTATGGTCTGTGTTCTGCCCTCTGACCTGTGATAGGGTGACAAGCCACTAAAATCTTGAGCCTTCTGTTTCTCAATCTCTTTATTACGTACTTATCTTTGCCTATGTAACGTGCATTGTTTCATTTGAGATTTTATCATACTGGGAATGTAGTTTAAATTGATAAAGGCTGAACTTACGTGAGTTGTGAATAAGATCTAGATTCTGAAGAGGCATTTTTCTTTTCTTTGGTATCTGTATTCTCCCCATCCCAGCTGGGGCCTAACACAGTACAAGGCATATGGTAGGTCCTCCCTAAACAGTTCTGTGAATACATACACACTCTGGGATTTTACTTCAAGGGTGCTTACCCTTTCCTGTTCATCAGTGTGGCAGTTGCCTCAAATTACCAATCTTGACAGAGATGATTAGAAGGAAATAACCATAGATGACCAACGGTAATTTGCGACAAACATTAATTTATTTACTTGTCTGGGAAGGGAGTGCAACACTACACAAGGAAAACTTCACCTATGTCTCCCTATAGTATGCTTGAACCATGAACAACAGATTTAAATTTCGCAAATCCATTATATGAATATTTTTTGAGAAATACCGTACAATACTGTTCATGAATTCTCTCTTCCCACTAATTCCCATAATATTTTCTTTTCCCTAGCCTACTTTATCCTAAGAATACAGCGTATAATACATATAACGACAAAATACGTGTTAGCCAACTGTTTAAGGGATCGGTAAGGCTTCCGGGCAGCAGTAGGCTAGTAGGAGTTAGGAATTTTTAGTTAGACAAGAGACACACACAGATTTTTGACTTTGTGGGGAGTCGGCGCCCCTCAGCCCACATTGCTCAAGGGTCACCAGTACCAAGAGGGCAAAAGGCAAGAAGTACCTCAAATTCAGGTGAGATTCAGAGGGCAGGTGTCTGCTTAGCAGA
>CM052901.1:86097201-86131534 GCA_028534135.1 Potos flavus | reverse complement strand
TCTGCTAAGCAGACACCTGCCCTCTGAATCTCACCTGAATTTGAGGTACTTCTTGCCTTTTGCCCTCTTGGTACTGGTGACCCTTGAGCAATGTGGGCTGAGGGGCGCCGACTCCCCACAAAGTCAAAAATCTGTGTGTGTCTCTTGTCTAACTAAAAATTCCTAACTCCTACTAGCCTACTGCTGCCCGGAAGCCTTATCGATCCCTTAAACAGTTGGCTAACACGTATTTTGTCGTTATATGTATTATACGCTGTATTCTTAGGATAAAGTAGGCTAGGGAAAAGAAAATATTTTGGGAATTAGTGGGAAGAGAAAATTCAGGTGTAGTACTGTGACATATATATCAAGTGTAATCTGCATTTAAGTGGGCCCACAGAGCTCAAACCGGTGTTGTTCAACTCTAATGCAGGGTGTCAGCGACTTAACCTGCGGTGGAGTAATGGGATGCTTCCCTCCTAGGCGAGCATTTGTGTCCCATCACTGTTTGGTGGTCTTTGTTTCTTTGTAATGATCCTTACCAAAGTGGGTACTTCATGGAAGATCCCTTTTGAGGATATCAACTGGCTCTGTTTCGCGAATTAACTTTACATTTATTTTGTATCTTGGGAACCTGGAGGCTCCTCTGTACCACAGGTCAGATTCATCATCTTAGTCTGAAATTAGATTCATGCAGTCTCTGTGTTCATGACTTAATGGCTGACCAACTTGCAGTGGTTGTGTGAAAATAAGTGGCCCAGAATGTTCCAACAGGGAGCAAAGAAGATGGTCCGGGAGATGATCATCTAGGAAAAGTAGATGGGGCCAGGATAGCAGGATATGTCTGGCAACTCTGGCCTCTGTCACAGGCAGGAGTTTGGCAACAGAATTGTATTTTTTTTCAAAGATTCTATTCATTTGTTTGACACAGAGAGAGTACAAGCAGGGGGAGTGGCAGGGAGAGGGAGAAGCAGGCTCCTGCTGAGCAGAGAGCCTGAGTACGTGGGGCTCCATCCCTGGACCCCGGGATCATGATGCTCAACTGACTGAGCCACCAGGTGCCCCCAGAATTGTATTTTTTTAAGGGTACTTGCAAGTGCAAAGAGGAGTCTGGCTCTAGGTCACCGCTGTCCGATCAAAATATAATGTGGGCCCCATATGTAATTTAAATTTTCTAGTTGTCACATCTTATTAAGTAAATAGAAACAGGAGAAATTACCCTTAATAATTAATTTTACTTAATATATTCAAAAAGATTATCATTTCTACATGTAATCAATATTTTTAAAAAGGTTTTATTTTATTTTATTTTTTAAAAGATTTTATTTATTTGAGAGAGAGAGAGAAAGCACGTGCGTAAGCATGAGTGGGGTAGAGGAAGAGGGAGAGGGAGAAGCAGGCTCCCCACGGAGTAGGGAGCTGGATGTGGGGCTTGATCCAGGGAATCAGGGATCATGACCTGAGCTGAAGGCAGATGCTTAACGGACTGAGTCACCCAGGCGCCCTTAAGATTTTATTTTTAAGTAATCTCTACACCTAATGTGGGCCTCGAACTCACAACCCTGAGATCGAGTCGCACGGTCCACTGAGACAACTAAGCACCCCTTATATCCTTAATGAGATATTTTACATTCTTTTATTTTTACTAAATCTTCAAAATCCAGACAGTTACAGCCTGTCTTAATTCAGATGCTACATTTTCATCAGAAATACTTGACCCGTACTTAGGTTCTTGTAAAATCTCTAGTTGAAAATATAGATTCACCTTCCAACCATACTTAGAAGTTTTCCAGTAACTGGATTAAGTACCAGCTTTTAAATTTGAGTTAGTTAAAAAAACTTAGTTCCTCAGTCTCCCTAGCCATGTTTCAGGTTAGTTGCCACATGTAGCTACGGTGTTGAACAGGGCAATTTTAGGGGGACGAGCAGCAAAGGAGATAGATCTTAGAGAGCCTCAGGCATGAAGTGGGTAACAGCGTTTAAAAAAAAAAGCAGGGGCCGGTCAGCGGAGCGCACAGTTGGAGTGGGAGTGATCATGCGGATTCTGTGTGCTAAACCAGAGCTCCCAGAAATCCTCACTTCTGGTCACCTAGGCCTGCAGCTGCAGAGCTGAGAGCAAGTGGCCCCAGCCATGGGGTAGGGAGAGTAATAGAAACTGGAAAACAAGGGTCAGCTCTTTCCCAGGCTCAGCCCTTCCATCTTCAAAATGCTAATGAGGAGGGCGGAAACCATCCCAATAGTTAATTTTCACTCACCTATCCTACCTCTGCCCCCCAGGAGCTTGGAACCTGCGGGAAATCGAGAGAGGAGACACACCACCTTCTCTTTCACTCCTCTTCCCTATTTTCTTGGTCTCTTGCTCTTCAACCCGCATGAAGCCAGAGCAACCCTGAGTTGGTAATTGTGGGAGCTGCAGTGTTGGGTACACGGAGGCTCGCCATATCATTCTCTGTGTTTTGGCATATGTTTGTAATTGGCTATATATATCCATTTGAACAGTCAAGTTCCTGATGTTCCCACAGCCCTATTACACACCTTGCCCCATCCCAGCCTTCATTTTGTGCCAAAGTCCTGCCAGGCTTGGCCCTCAGCTTGCCCTTCCTTCTTTCCTGCTGCACTCCCAGAGCCACAGGCAGCAAAGGGTGTGCGAGTTAATTGTTAAATTCAGTTCAACAAGTTCCTCATTAGGGACAAATTACCTGAGTTTGAAATCTGCTAATTTTCCAATCAGAGTGAGTGTTTGCACTTGTGATTTGGAAATAATTACCATATGGTAAAAGCAAAACCTATGTGGGGATTAAAGTAAAGGTGAGGGAGGACAGGAGCTTATTTTGGCATCTTCCCTGGTAACTCGTGTTAGCATATGCAGATTAGTTGAGGTGCCTCTGGGGTTTGGGTGGGAGAGCTCACCTGTAGTACTGTTTTGCAAAGGCTGTTTACTTCATGTGCTAATAGCCCCGAAAGGTGACCTTGGCCTTAAAGGGAGAGCTGTGTGGCTTATAGGCCTGAATTGCTTCTGGAAAGAGAAGAGGCTTTTGAATTTTAGCTGTTTGACTTAAAAATACATCTGTGCTTTTGCTTTAATTTGTCATCAGCCTAAAGCTTCTGGCTGAGTTACAAATGAAAACATCTCCTTGGGGGTGGAAGTGGTGAGCCTAAATGTCCTTTGGGTGATCTTAGGATGGATATATTAAGGAAAAGCTCATCTGAAAGCGTTTGAAGAAATGTGGGATAAGATCTGAAGTGTAGAAATCTGAGTCAGTAACTTTCAGTGTTTGTCCCAGTCCCTACTGTATTACTAGTTTGGGACACTTGAAAACCCACGATAAAGAATAGTCAAGGTTTCGGGTAATTTACAAGGCGACGCAGAAAAACTCCTGAGACTTTGCTTTTGAAATTTGGAACCCATGAAAGCTTGTCTTCTCTGAGAAGGCAGTGTCCGTCTTCCTTTCTGGTAACTGGAGTTGTACTGGTTTCCCTTTACACCTCAGCTGACAGGAAGCTCAAAACCAAATTCGAATCGGAAATCACCATGTTTATTACATTTATGGTTAGCACTTCAGCATTCCTTGCTCTTTTTAAATTTTTAATTTCTACTTTAGTAGTTCTTTTTACTTGTCTTTTGTCATAGACTACTTCAAATCTTTTGTCAAAGAAACTGGCAATGAATGCCTCCATACAATCATAAACCAATACATAAATAGCAGCTTCTATTCATTTATATACGCTGCCTCTAATCTTAATATCGTTGCCCATTAGGTATTACGGTCTTCTTAGGACGGAAGAAAATGAGGGTCTGATAGGACTGGCCTGAGTCAATAAAGGTATTAAGTGGCAGAGTTGATATTTTCTGTCTCCTTCCAAATCCGTGCCTGGGCCTGGGTACATGTGACTGATGTGTTGACAGGTCTCAGCTCGGTGGTGGACTGTGTACATGAAACTTATTTTTGCCAATCACTGCTTTCAACTATGTGGCACCAAGCCTCTTTTCCCCATTCTTTCATGACACCTTGGGCATATCTCCCTAACTGTCAGGGTTACCTTGGTTGGTAAAGGTGACCAATCTCAAGTACAATTTCAGTATTACATCCTCTGGGAGATAGAAGACTTCTGCGGATATGGCCCTCTTCCGGCTCTAATGCCACGATCTAGTGAGGTGCCCTGTAGGGGGGTGGGGGCGGGAGTCTCCGCACAGGGGCTGTTCTGTTTTTCATCTGGGCTCCTCCTTACCTGAGGCCTCCCTCAGCCAAGGGCAGATATGCCTGCTGACTTCCATGCCCTTCTCCCATTTTTGTCTCCCATCTCCTGGACAGCCCTCTAAGTAAGCCCTGTGCTCCTCCTTATGGAGCCTGGGGAACTGCTAAGGTCCCTTTTTCAACTCCGACGGC
The DNA here is from genome assembly GCA_028534135.1 of Potos flavus. Taxonomy (NCBI): domain Eukaryota; kingdom Metazoa; phylum Chordata; class Mammalia; order Carnivora; family Procyonidae; genus Potos; species Potos flavus. The sequence goes on along the minus strand of CM052901.1, from coordinate 86,127,167 downwards.
GGGGAGTGATGGTCCCATCTCTTGACCACAAGGGGGCACCAGACTCCAGGTTCACGCACAACACACCACTGAGCTATTTGTTAAGTCAGGGCAAGAATTTCCCCACCCACGGCTCCCATGGCCACAGGGTGGGCCTGCGGATCTGTGCAGCTCGGCGAGGGTTCAGGCAGGAAACTGGGTGCCAACTTTCCTGGCATGCAGACCTTCCCACTGTCCTCGAGCAGCTCTCTTGGGGTTCTCCCTCCCATGTCTCTCGATTTGGGGGAGCAGGAGGGCACCGGTGTGTCTCCTCTCCCCGTTCCCATTCTGCCCCCCCTCCCCTCTTTGTGGACATAGCGTGGTGGGTGGTGGCCCGAAGGGTACAGTCCGAGCTGTAATAGGGCCAGCTGTGCCATTTCTCAGTACTTTTCTGAGAGTATGGGTCTGCTGGCTTGGAAGGTTGGAGCCCTTCTTCAGGTTGCAGGAGCCGCCGATGCTGTTTCCAGCTTCGGCTTCAGCAGCTCTGGGACAACAGGAAGAGTCCTGTTGCACGCACGCGCGCACACGCACGCACCCACAGCTTCCCAGCCTTCTTTCGTCGTCTCCATCTAAAATTTCTGGCTTCACCTTCCCAATTTCCAGTGGGAAAGGGCAGAGGTCTACAGCTGGTGGGACACTTTCTCAAAGGACTGTCTGGGGTGAGTTTTCGGAAGAGTTTAAGAGTTGAGTAAGAAGTCAGCGGGGGAGGGTGGGGGCAGCTCCGGAAGCTTTCGCCCTCCACCCCTATTATCGCTCTGGAGGGGCATTCTTTGATAGGGAAGTGATCTTCCCTCAGAGTTGTGTAAAGTGGTTTGCAAAAATAGCTTCAAAACAAAGCCCCGCGTGCCCCGCCCCCACTTGGGCTGTAAGCAGCTCTTTACGGAAGTGTTGGAGATTCTGTGCCAGAGGTGGAGGGGGGAGGGGGTGATTTTAAGAAGTATTGTCTGACGCGATGCATCTTCCTCATACTCTGAGAAACCAGTTATTTTGAAACTTCTTTTTTTTGGGGGGGGGCGTTGTTTGGAGAGTGTGGCATTTGAAGTTGAGATTATGGAGGCCTGTGGTTATCAATAGTGATGAAGTCTAGGGTAAAACCATGAGAGTGGTGAACACAATCATTGGAAGAGGAGGTCAAGGAGCCCAGGGGCCAAACTATTGGAAGGCTCATCTATCTGTAAGGATAGTGAAATCACCGAGAATTCTTATGTTACAGTGATGAATCAGGCCCTAGAATCTTCAATGTATGCAGGGGAGTTGACCTCCCACCGTGGGAAAGAAAAATGGTTGGTTTTAGGGGTCAATTAGATCAAGATATCCCTTGATACTGGTTGTGGGAGACTTCTTCAATGTCATCTTTTAAATACTGAGAGCATGCTTACATTGCAAGGTCTTTTGCTTGATACTTTGGAAGAGGAGTAAGGCACATTCTCCATCTTCAGTGGGATTAAAGCTTATTTAGGGAAAACAGTTTGTGACTACGTGAGGTGATAGACGTTAACTAAATTTATTGTGGTCATCATTTTGTAATATATACATATGTCAAATTATTGCGTTGTACACCTAGAATGATACAATGCTATATGTCAATCATATCTCAATAAAACTGGAAAAAATGAAGTCTCTCAGAGAGAAGGGAAATACACAAATGACTATAAATCAAGGAGACTATGGCAAGTATCGTTAAAGATAAGTCTTTCCCGAAGGAATTGGGAAAGACCTCACAAAGGAGATGACCTTTGGGTGGATCTTGGCTTGGATTTTGATAGGTTGAGATGGGTGTGGGAAGAGGTTTTCTTAGCAGAGGGACGCTGGAAGATGATGTGTGCAGAGCGGGGGCTCTATATAGCATGGTGTGTGGGCAGAGGGGTAGTGAAGGATAAGGCCGGAATGATGGATTGGCTCCATATCCTAGATCTTGGTAATTTATATGAAACAAAGACTTCACTATTTGAATAAGGAATCCAACAGGGGACAGATTTATAACACTTTCGTGCCTGAAAGGAGAGAGAGAAATTCCAAAGCTCTTCTTCCACTTAACAAAGAAAGCTGACAGATAAATTTGTCACTTTCTGGGAAACAGAATTGACAATTTAAGTATTATTATTAGCAGAGCGACACGTTATTAAGTAAGATGACCGTAGTTTCAGACCTTTAGGTGTTACAGGTTCTATTTTACAAGACATGGCAACAAATGCTGATATTCAGGTATCTTAAGAGAGACGTTTCCTTACAAATAACACTTTAAAGGACAGTTTTATAGTAAACGGAAAACAAAACAGGATCATGGCCTTTCACTCAAACCTCCACGCTGGCCAGGAGAGTGGGACAGACACTTGAGTAAATGTTCCCAGTTATGATTTCATGACATGACACTGGCTTTGTGCCACACAATAGTGTCTGCTTCTCTGCACCTGTAGGAAGGGAACATTTTATCTTTTGGAGATTTTTCACCAGCAGTTGGCTGGCAGTTTTAAGTTGAAGCATTGAAATTCCAAGAAGCTTAAATCTTAAAATAAGAAAAAGAAAAAGGTTATCGAGTAGATTAACAAATTAAATATGAAATCGATAATACTAGGGTGAACCATGTGAACGAAAATTGCTGATATTTGACCATTTTTGCCCAATTAAATTGGCAGTTTTGTATGGTTCAATCTAGTATCTCCAGTTTCAGTCTTGAATGCCAGGTGAGAACGAAGTTAATTCAGTTAATACTGGGGAGCCCCCCACCCCCCGAGGAAAGTGCTGTGATTGGAGCTGTGGTTAACACAGTTGGTCTGGCAGGAATGTGAAGGATTGGAGGGGTAGAAACTAGATTCAACGTTACTTTAATACCCACCGTACTTGAAATATACCCCTAGATCTGCATCCATAGTATAAATCAATTGAAAAGCTAAATTAGCAGTAACCTTCTAAGTTAAAGATTGAGAGTTTAAATGTCTCCCCAGTGATGGGCTACAATGGGCGGCCTGTAAAAATGGGTTTTTATGCTCCAGTAGATCCAAATCTTGGCAAACTGTTCTATCAACTTGATTAAAAAAACAAAAACAAAAACGAACACTCGTCTACCTACATCAAGGGGGGAAGGAGACATCTTCAAATCCATGGCTCTCTGTGCTTGCCTTCCCATCACGCAGATCCCACACTTCCTGCTGAGACAGCCTTCCTCGAATCCTCCAGAGAAACATAGCTTTATACCTACAGATAATACTAGGAATGGCAGTTGCAATTTTTACTACTTTTTCGAGGATAAGGCAGACTGACAAAGGAATAAAATCCCATGAGAATAAACTCATAGAACTTTGGGGGCAAGCCTCCAAGTCACAGAATAGGCTCAATAGCCGGGAATGCTCTTAACTTCGTTGTTTCTCAAACTTTGGTGTACATCGAGAATCACTGGGGGTCTTGTTCAAACACAGACGGCTGAGCCCCACCCTCTAAATTTCTGATTCATAGAGCTGGGTGGATGGGGCCTGAGCATGGGCATCTCTAACAAGTTCCCAGCTGAGCCTGATGCTTCTTCTGGTCCTGGGACCACAGTTTGAGAACACTGCTCTGAGGAAAGGCCTGAATATGCCCATGAGAAGGGGGTGCTGCTTCTGAAGAAAGAGATGCATGAAAGGTTAAAAAAGAAGGATAGAGGGCGCCTGGGTGGCTCAGTGGGTTAAAGCCTCTGCCTTCGGCTCAGGTCATGATCTCAGGGTCCTGAGATCGAGCCCCGCATCGGGCTCTCTGCTCAGCAAGGAGTCTGCTTCCCCCTCTCTCTCTGCCTGCCTCTCTGCCTACTTGTGATCTCTCTCCTCTCTGTCAAATAAATAAATAAATAAATAAATAAATAAATAATTAAAAAAGAAGGATAGAATAAGGATGGCATTCTCAGGTAACTGAGGTCTTCCAGGTCAGTCACATGAGTGAGCCTTGAGAATTAGCATTTCTAAAAAGTTCTCAGATGCCTGCTTCTGGGCCAGGGACCACCCACGCTTTGAAAAGCGCAGTCTGTGCACCGGTTACATGGCACTCCTCCAGGGTGAGTGCCCTATTTCCAAATTTAAATCTGAACTATTTTTGGAGGAGACCCTTCAAAATTGTGGGTTCTCTGGGCAGAATGCCGGTTGTCTTGCGGTCTTATTACCTTTATCTTAGTGAACTGGGTAGTAAAGACAGAGAAGGACCCTGTGGGAGGGGGGAGGACGCAGAGGAGAGCAGTTTCATCAACTCATAGTCTCTTGCTAGAGACCCACTGGTTCCTAAGTCGTCAGATCTCCAAAGCTAAATATATATCCACATGAGTATTTTAAGCAATAGAGAAAACAGGAAAATATCAAAGGCGATGGTGGAGCTACAATGCTATTAATATTCATTTTAAACCTGCCGCCTGTTTATTAAAACCTTCCGAAAGAGAAAAGGCTATGATCATTATTCTTGGACCTGGACATTCTTGGAAACAGGAGGGCCTGGCTTTTACAAGAATCAACCTGCCTTCTGGAGTACCATTTACTTCATAAAAATACCGTGTGTGTTTTCTTTGCTATTCCTGGGGAGGGCGTGCCAGTTTCAAAATCCCTTCCTCTAGTTAAAAATGATGTTATCAAAAAGCTCCTTAATCAGTAACTGTAAAATGCTATGTTATTATATCAAGAATGAGCTTGGAGACCTCAAGATGCCAAAGATAGTTATGGTAGAGAGTGAGGGCCAGAGTGAATGGAGATAGAAAGGCACCTCTATTTGTTCACATCTTGAAATTATAGGGTTGTGGGGAAAATATTATCCAGTCTTCCTGAGAACTGGCAGTATTCTAGTTGCTTTACTTTTTTTGATGTGTTTTTGAAGCAAAGCTTAAGTATAGTCATAAGGATAGACTCTGGATCTTATTTTTTTCAATTCCCATGATTACTTTAATGTGGTAGTCATTCATTGAGGTGATTAAGGGATTGAGTAATTAAAGGGGTACGGTTTGCCTTAAAACCAGTAGTATGACCCACAGATACCATTGCTTCCTGCTATAGTCCTAGTACCTGGGACCATGCTCCAAGTCCAGAATTATCCTTGACTAAATTAGACTCTCTGGACTCCTGCTTCCCATTTCCCATCAGAACCTGTCTATGGGAGATGGATTCAGTTGCAGAGAAATAAGTATCAGTGTATGTATGATAGTACAAGTTTGTCTTGTTAGTCATCAGTTACATTGGTTTTCTCAGCCATTATTTCTCTGAAAATTATCTTCAGAAAAAGAACATCAGCCAGGTGCCCTTTCTGGCCAGTATAAGGTCAAGTCTGTTTCCTCTGGTCCTGGGTAGAGAACCTTTTAATCAAACTTCCCATTGGTGGAGTCAAGGTCAGTGCACTGAGAATCTGTAAAGTAGGGTTGCCAGATTTAGTAAATAAAAATACAAGACACCCAATTCAATTCGAATTTCAGGTAAACAACATATAATTTTTTAACTATGTCCCATATGCAGCTATTCAAATTTAAATTAATTAAAATGTAGAATGCAATTCTGCAGTTGCACTGGCCACGTTGCGAAATGCTGCATGTGGCTAGCGGCCGCTGTACTGGACAGTGCAGGTTCGCGCCCAGCACAGAGCATCTCCAGCACCAGAGAAAGCTCTGTCGGCCAGTGCTGCTCACAGTGAGCCAAATAGTCCTGGAGCCAGGTCCCCAGGCAGATGGTCTGGATTAGCAGGCTCTTGACAAAAATACAGGTGACCGCCAGAGATCACAGGGAAAGGGAGAGTCCAGCCCTGTGCCCATTCGTGGGGCCGATCACTCAGGGTCCGGGCAGAATCAGTTAAATTCTCTGCCTAGCATTGCTCCCAAGAAAAACAGAGCCTTCATATTTGTGTGGGGCTTTGTGGATAACCGAGCGCTTCCAAGTCCGCGTGGGATTTTATCCTCGTGGTAACTCTGGGTGGTAAGCAGGCCTATGAGAGAAATGAGAACGGGAAAGTGAGTCCGGTGCTGGAAGGAGCTGCCTCATGCTGGAGTGCAGGAGTTCACACTTGAGCAGGCGTCCGAATCCCCTAGAAGCGCAAATTGCTGGGCCCCACCCTCAAAGTTCCTGGTTCAGTAGGTCTGGGCTAGGGCCCAAGAATTTGTATTTCTCACAAGTCTCCAGGTCCAAAATGCCAATCCAGGAACCACACTTGGAAAACCACTGCTATTGTGCTATGGTCCTACTCCGGCCTGGTGATACGATGAGTTAGGGTTTTTTGTTTTCTCTGACCTGGCTGACTCCTCACCCTATTAGGGCCCCTTTGACCAGCTGTATCTGTTTACCGATTTGTATCGTTATCACGTGTATCCTTTGGGCGGCTTTTATCGGTCTGCTGGTTTGATAGTAAATCAGAGTGGAAGCATGGTCAGCCGAGTCCCAGTTGACGTTCTCCCCTGTCTCTGCATCGGACTGTGGTGTGCTCAGATTGTGGTCTGGCCAAGCTCACTGGCAGGTATTTGAAGTTCTCATTGACCTGTACACAAACTAAGGGTCAGGGTCACAGAGCCAGTGAGAGGTGGAACCAGGATACGAATCCAAGATTTCCAACCTCAGTTTTGGTACTAAGAATGCGTGGACATTTGTGAGAGTGTTCCAGGGCTTGTGATTTTTTCAAATGATAATGGAGTCTGTTATAATTTCAAACGTAAAGGCCTGAGATGTGGGTTAGGTGTTCTGGGCACTTTGTGGAGATCAGTTGGGGCTGTTTGGGGGCATCGGCCCCTCACTTGTTCTCTCACCCAGCTGAATACTTCACCTTATGCTGGTGGTTTTCACCATTTTACAGCTTTCAACGATTTTTTAAAAAAGATTTTATTTATGGGGCGCCTGAGTGGCTCAGTGGGTTAAAGCCTCTGCCTTCGGCTCAGGTCATGATCTCGGGGTCCTGGGATCGAGCCCCACATCGGGCTCTCTGCTCAGCAGGGAGCCGCCTTCCCCCTCTCTCTCTGCCTGCCTCTCTGCCTACTTGTGATCTCTCTCTCTCGCTGTCAAATAAATAAATAAAATCTTTAAAAAAAGATTTTATTTATTTATTTGACAAAGATTGAGAGAACATGAGCAGAGGGAGCAGTAAGTAGAGAGAGAAGCAGGCTCCCACTGAGCAGAGAGCCTGACATGGGACTCGGGATCCCAGGACTCGGGATCATGACCTGAGCCGAAGGGAGATGCTTAACCGACTGAGCCACCCAGGTGCCCCTCAACGATTTTTATTCACTTGTTTAACTTGTCCTCACAATGGATTATTGGCTAAAGAGAAGAGGCATCAAGAATATGAGTTAGAATAGAATGAGCTGCTGAACGATACACTTAAAAATGGTTCAGATGGTTAAAAAAAAGGAATGATCTATTTATGAGGAACATAAAAATGATAATTCTCAATTTTGATCTCAGACCTATAAGGTATATTCATATTACCATTTCTTAATACATCAGGGTATCTCTAGTTCTTCTAAACAAAAGTGAAAAAGAGAAATTTTTATCCAATTTGGCTTTTCCTTTATTGGGAATAAAATTATCCAAACCCACAGTGTGTTATTTCTGGAGAAGTACTTGCAAATAGCAGCCAGAAAGTGCTCGTGTCTCCTCTTTTAGAAACAAACCATGAAAATTATAATAATAAAGTAATTGATTTTTTTAAAGTGCAAAATTCAAGAATTCCAAATACCAGGTCATAGAAGCTGTTCGGAGGGCGGTAACACATAGTTAAATTTCAGTCTAGATATTAATACACGTTTGGGCCCATACACAATATTGATGTGTCATTTTGAATTCGTGGTTAAGCCATGCTCTTTCTTGCATACTGAATGTAAAATAATTTAAGCAGCATGCACCACTTAAATGGGGTAAGAGTCAAACTTTGTCCTTATATATTATGAATATTATTAAAGAATATATTAAAATAGAAATTATAATACAATCTTTAATAGTGTACTGATCTAGATTCATTTTTTTAAAGTTGCCTCTTCTTATATATCATGCTAAAATAACACCATGATTCAGCATCTTTGTGGAGGCTGGTGAGATGACAGATTTCTGTGAATGCACTTTATAAGGATCGAGACCGGAAGTGAGGGGTGACTTCTGTGGAGAGTCGGGTAGGTTGGTGTGTGTCTGACTGTGTGTTTTCTGTTAGGGCTTTTATGCGAACATCATTTCTAGTGCAAGTAATAGAAATCTAAATCAAGCCAGCTTAAGCAAAAAGAGGGGTTTATTGGCTCAGCAAACTGACAGGTTCTCGAGGGCTCTAAGACGTCAACTATATCCGAAGGCTCTCTGCCATTCCCTGTCTCCTCTCAGCTCTGTGTCTCTCTTTGTGTTGGTCTCGTTATCTCCTAGATATTCTTCCATGTAGTTGGGGGAGAGGGTAAAGCTCACATCATCCCAGCTTAGTTGACTTCAGAGAGAAGAGAGCTTCTCTCTTCTACTATCCATAGGTGGTGGAGAAACAGATGACAGGTAGGAAGCAGAATAGCAAAAGGATACAACTCCGGGAAGAACCCCATGTTCCCACCTCCAGTGGCTGGGGAGATGGGCTGTTATGAGTGACCGGGCCTTGATGACATGCCATGCGTGTCGTGGGGCGGGCATGGGGATAGAGAGCCGCACAAAGTGGGAGAAAGGCAGTTCCACCGGGCAAAGGGGCCTGCAGGAGGAAGGCTGCGGTGCTAGACAAAGACAGGCTGCAGATAGTGGCTCTGGTGTGTCTGTCCCCCGGATGTCTTCAAGGTCTCCAGACACCTTGAATGTCCCAGGAAAACAGCTGGAGCTCCTGAGCTGGACATTCCCCATTTGTCCCTCTGGATCTCATCTGGAGAATGCCTGCTTCTGGTTGCTGTAGTCAGTGCAGACACCAGCAAGAGATTGGAGGCAGGAAGCGAGAGGCATTGGGGGGTATATGCCCCCCCCAATTGCTTGCTCCCTGCCAGACCGGCTTGGACAGCAACTGTTTTCCCCTCCTGAAGGCCACCCCAGCAGCAGGCAGCCCTGACCCAGAACTACAGCTTCTGCTGGGGACTAGCTCCGGCCCTTGCCCCCTCAGGCCTGGGTGTAGGCGGCTTCCCCTGCGGCTGCCCCACGGTGTCTCACCACCTTGTTGATTGCCTTTAGCCCGGCCCTCCTGTTGGACGCAGTCTCCTCATCAGATTCCCCGCTTTAAAGTGCACCATCTCTTTCATATGAGTGAAATCATATGGTATTTGTCTTTCTCTGACTGACTTGCTTCACTTAGCATAATACTCTCTAGCTCCATCCATGTTGTTGCAAATGGCAGGATTTCATTCTTCTATATGGCTGAGTAATATTCCATTGTATATACACACTACATCTTCTTTATCCATTCATCTATCAATGGCTGCTTGGGCTGTTTCCAGAATTTGTCTATTGTAGTAATGTTGCAATAAACATAGGAGTGCATATCTGTTTTTGAATTAGTATTTTCATATACTTTGGGTAAATACCCAGTAGTGGAATTACTGGATCATATGGTAATTCCATTGTTATTTTCTGAGGAGCCGCCAGACTGTTCTCCAGAGTGGCAGCACCAGTTTGCATTCCCACCAACAGTGTAAGAGGGTTCCTTTTTCTGCACATCCTCGCCAACACTTGTTGTTTCTTGTGTTCTTGGTTTTAGCCATTCTGACAGGTGTGAGGTGATGTCTCATTGTGGTTTTGATTTGCATTTCCCTGATGATGAGTGATGATGAGCATCTTTTCATGTATCTGTTGGCCATCTGTATATATACTTTGGAGAAATGTCTCTTCATGTCTTCTGCCCATTTTTTACTTGGATCATTTTTTTTCTGGTGAGTTACATAAGTTCTTTATATATTTTGGATACTAATGCTTTATCGAATATGTCATTTGCACATATCTGCTCCCATTCAATAGGTTGTTGTTTAGTTTTGTTGGTTTCCTTTGCTGTGCAAAAGCTTTTTATTTTGATGTAGCCCCAATAGTTTATTTTTGCTTTTATGTCCCTTGCCTCAGGATACTTATCTAGAAAAATGTTGCTGTGGCTGAAGTCAGAGAAATTAATGTCTGTGCTCCCTTCTAGGATTTTTATGGTTTCAGATCTCACATTTAGGCCTTTCATCCATTTTGAGTTTATTTTTGTCTTTGGTGTGAGAAAGTGGTCCAGTTTCATTCTTTTGCATGTAGCTGTCCAGTTTTCCCAGCACCATTTGTTGAAGAGACTTTTTCCCATTGTGTATTCTTGCCTCCTTTGTCAAAGATTAATTGACCATATAATCATGGGTTTATTTCTAGGCTCCACGTCCTGTTCCATTGGTCTGTGTGTCTATTTTTGTGCCAGTACCATAGTGTTTTGATTACTATAGCTTTGTAGTATATCTTGATATCTGGGATTATGATACTTCCAGTTCTTCTTTAAGATAAGCAAGGGATGATCTTGAGTGAAGCCCCAGCCTCAGGGGGCCTCTTGAGGGTAGGTTGCACCCCAAGAGTTTATCCCAGATCCAAGCAAGGCAGCTGGGCTTTCCAATGCCCACGCCTGGCAGTCACTAGCTAAGCTCCACTCTGGGGAACCAAGAATCCCCGGCACATCTGCCCTCTGCACAATGGGCAAAGCGATGTTAGAAGCTGGGAGGGCAGGAGAGAGGCACACAGAACCATGGGGAGGGCACATCGGAACAGTGAAAGGGATAGGCCATTATAGGAAGCACTTGACATTATCCACTAAGTGCTTTGGGTTTTGCTAAACAGGGGCGAGCTGTTCAGTGGGGGTAAATTCATGACGCCGGAAAAAAAAAAATTCATGACGCCGATTGCTTGCTGGTCACACATCTGAGCAACAGATCTCAAACTTCCGACTGGAAAAGATCCTTTGAGAATTGTTTAAAATGGAGATTCCCGGGCCTCATCCGGAGACCTTCTGATTCAGCTGGTAGTGCCCGGGAAGTTCATTGTCAACATGCTCCCCAGGCAGTTCAGAGGTGGGGATCCTTGGGAACCACTGCTTAGTGGCTGGAGGAGGCTGGCAAGGGGGCAGCGAGGGTGGACAGGCAGGCTGGGTTGTGGGTAGGGTCCCCACGTGCGATCAGGTGTCCACTCAGCCACTCATGAACAGGCATGGAAAAGCCTGGAAACCACTTCCTGAGACCCCCTTCCTGAGGAGGCTCAAAGTGAGATGGTGAGTCAGGGAGCTGCAGAACAATTGTCCCAACTGGTCATTCTGTGAGCCCTGAGGGGAGGGGTGATGTGATTTGCACAAGTACAATTAGGAGGTGTTTTAAATTGAGTCCCCCGGAAGCCCTGAGACTAGGGTGCACGTGCCAGCGGTTTACATGGGAGGTGAGGCCAGGCAGCATCAGCAGGGAGGTGGGGAAGAGATGAGAAGGGAAGGCAGTCGATACACGGTACGTGATTGGTGTCACTGAGCAGGTCGCCGCTGTGGACCACCGACTCTGGACCACCGGCCACAGTCCTGCGGGGGACATCTGGGAGACCGTGTTGCACGTATCTCTGAATGGTCCCACTCGGCAGTGAGAGGCTGTGGTATTTAGCCATTAAATCCCTTTTATCAATGGTTGAGGGCTGCCCCTTGGAACTTTTGGCCTACTGTGGATTTGTGGGGAGAGCCCTCTGCAGCTGGAGAAGCCCCAGGCAGAGTTGCAGACCCTGGCAATAAAACACTATCTAGGTGCGGCACCTGGGGGGCTCAGTCGGTTAAGCGTCTGCCTTCGGCTCAGGTCATGATCTCAGTTGCTTGCCTGCAGAGCTGGTGTGAGGTGGGTCTGCTTGTGTGCAGCTGGAGGGTAAGCTTTGTCCCCGGCGGCGCCTATTTCCTCAGCTGCGGGCCCTGATGCCTGCAGTTGGCCTGCTCAGCCTGGCGGGGTTGCTAGGATAGTCTCAGCCAAAGAACCGTAAGAGGTCCTGTCCTCCAGTTCCTGAGATTCCAGAAGACTTGCGCTGCTGGTGCTCGGGAATGAGTGTCCCTGAGGTAAGAAGGAGGCCAGAGCTTCCACCCACCCCCTTGCCTTGTACATTTTCTGTTCACTCTGTCGATGGATTTTGGAGCCGCGCCCGGTTCTTGAAGGATGCATTTCTGCCTCCAGTGTGCCAGGCTGAGCCCTAGAGGGAAGCTGTGAGATGCGGCCAGCATTCGTGGAGTTCCTCCTGGAACTCCCTTTTCTATCCGTTTCTTCCTAGATTCATCTCTGGCCTCGATCATTGACCGCCGTCTCTTTGGTTTACCTTTCATTACCTTGCGGTGCTGATGAAGGCGTGAGAACTGACCCACCAATTCTGGCTGTTGTCAGGGAGGTGACAGTGAGAGTGATGGGAAACAGGAGAAAAGGGCAGGGACAATTTGACCTAGTCAAGAAAATGATCCCCAGGCGTGTCCCCAGAGTTTAGGAAAGAAGATTTGTAAAAACTTCAAGTGTAGGCATGAGCTCATGGCTAGAGAGTCCAAAAGGTAGAGATGAGCAAGAGAAGACGGCTGCTGAAACGGCCGTCGTGATGCCAAGCCGCACAGGAAGCCGCAGGAGAGAAACAGCAGGCCATCTGAGGCAGCCATCCAGACGGCAGAGAGGGCTCTCCAGGAGCTTTGATTTTAAAGGGATCCACCTAAAAGCCGAAACCTGGTGTCCTTGAAGGAGAAACACAAAGCACGCCATGAATTTATCAGAAATCAAAAGACCAGACCAAGCTCAGATCTGGAATGATACTAATGTAGCCGTAAAAAAGCTTTATGCTCTATTTGAGCCAGAAAGAAACTGAGGACAGGATGGGTCTGCTTGGGACAAGTGAGATGACAAAAACAAATGGCAGAGAGGAAAGGACCACACAACTCCTGGTGTGTTTCCCCCCTTTTTATTATTATTGTTCACTAAGGGAGTGCTCTTTAAACTGGAAAGGGTAAAGGACTCGCGGTTACACCAGAGGAAGGTGCAGAAATAGGAAAGAGTCACTGCCATGTGTGGAACAGGTTCAAGTCAGGCAATCTGTAGGTAGAGGGGCTGTCATGGGGAGTGGTGCATTCCGTTTTGTAGGTCAAGTTTTCAAAGAAGCGCTGTCACAAACAAAGGGAGAAGGTACCTGGGAAATGGAGGATCTGAAAACCATGGCGCACGAATGAAAGCTGTGTGAGCAAGGTGAGTTTAGCTGGGAAACGGGAGACTTGCAGGAAGTATATCCACGCGAGCACTACGCATGTGAATGGATGCCGTTTAGACACAGACTAGACTGTGCTCTGGTAGGCTAGAGAGTGCAGCTGAGCCTAGTGGGTTGACATTCTAGGGAAGCACAGTCCAGTTCCATGTTAAAACTTCCAAATGTTTAGGGGCGCCTGGGTGGCTCGGTGGGTTGGGCCTCTGCCTTCGGCTGAGGTCATGGTCTCAGGGTCCTGGGATCGAGCCCCGCATCGGGCTCTCTGCTCAGTGGGGAGCCTGCTTCCCCCTCTCTCTCTGCCTGCCTCTCTGCCTACTTGTGATCTCTCTCTCTGTCAAATAAATAAATAAAATCTTTAAAAAAAAACAACAAACTTCCAAATGTTTAGAAACAATTCCCATTAAACGTCTGCCTCAAAGCAACGATGTTACCACAACAGTGAAGTCCAAAGTGTGAGTAACCGAATTTGTCAAGGCTCTTGTAGACAGAGTTTTCTTACATGGTGTGAGGGTTGGGTTATAGTCTCGAGCATTAGTTCTTAGCCTTTTATAGGCCATGGAACCTTTTGAGAATCTCATAAAAAATAGGGATCCTCTTTATTCAAAAATGCTCGTATGTGCCAACACACCACTTCTTACGTTCACTTTCAAGGAGTTCCCTGTTCCTAAAGCAGGATCATGGTCCCCAGGTTAAGAAGCCCCCAGAACTCAAGGGATTCTTCTGTTTCTAAAATGCAGCGATTCTTAAGTCCTTTCCCTAGAAGTTACTTTTTTCACAGATCTCTCCCCAGTAGACTTTTGTAAACATTTTCATGGCTTCACACACACACACACACACACACACACACACACACACGGGGTGCTGATTTCATGAAACCAGCTGAGTGTTCAGGACGTCCCAAGATTTTTTCTGTTTCCTGATGTATGATTTCCACCTTGTGGCAGCACTTTATCTCAACACCTGTGTGTTCAGTACTTAATATATATGAGCCAGTGCCTAGTCCCAAATATTTAACTCTTTAAGTCAGGAAAGGACTGATTCCAAGTTGTTTGCCTCTTGCTTCCAGCTGTGTCTGCATCAGGTCAAAGCAATGCTGTAATACATAGAAGCACCACCAGATGGTACCCTTGGGAAAGTCTTGCTTTGCAGTTGATGTCTTAGCTCTGACGTCTATTCTAAACATAGCCTGGTAAAATGCTTGGGGAAGAGGGGAGAGAATCTGTTAGGGAGGAGGAAAAACACCAATGACAGGACAGCCCTTGTACTTTCCTGGGTTTTGATATACAGAGACAAGCCTTGATTACTTTCTTCTACTTCTTAATGATCAGCTTTTGGAGACTGACGCATGGATTTATGTAATATATAAGCATTTCTTTCATACACATACATACATTTTCTGCCTCTGCTGATGCTCCATGTGATTTAAAAGCTGCTCATAATTTGGAGGAAGAGCCTGTTATCTTTTTGGATTGTAAACTTGCACATTCATTCCTTTATTGCATCTGTCCCCTACTTTAATTCCAGTAAGAATATTGAGTTTGCACGGAAACATCACAGAAGACCTTTCTGGGAAGGGAGAAGCTTGGTTAGATCAGCTCTCTCTGCTGTGAACACTAGACCAACTGGAAAGAAGATCAAAGGGAAAGGAGAGGGCCGAAGTGGGCTTGGGTGGAAAGCAAGATTATCTCTGAAATTGACATATCTGTTCAATCTTCTCTCTTGGTCCTTCCAAATTCTTAAAAGAGTTTTAAAAAACCCACATTCTTGCTACATGAAGCCTCGTGTTTTCATTTCTTACTTTACTCCTAGGCGTGGTGCTTGCTGCCAGTTGGTAAACTTACTTAAGAGAGGGAACAATGTTGCTTAGAATATAGTTATCTTTGTTGAGAAAGAAGGTTCCCTTGGTTCGTGCTCTTTAGCAGGCAGCTAGCAGAAATAAGAAAGCTCAGAACAGATGCCATATTTCTTTGGGGCACGGCTTTGGCCAGCCGTCATTTCATTTTTGTACCTGCAAGTGGAAAATCACCACTTTAATGAGCCACGTACCCTGTGGAAAAAAATGTTTGAAATTACACAGTAGTGGAAAACCTTTCCAAGCGTGAGCGGTAGTGCAGAACCCCACCAAATTCAAAATGGGGGATTCTTTTCTTCTTACATTTTCTTTCAAAAATAATTCTGCTAGAAACCTGCCTTTCTGAGCAGAGAGGCATGAACAGAATTCCAGAGTGGTAGAGCCGGGAGGAAGCAGGCTTATTGCCATTTAGAGGGTATCTTTCCTGGCCTGGCTCTGCCGGGTGTTACAGGGAATGCAGAGATTAAAGAGACACTGTTCCTCTCCTCTAGGAGCTTGCAACCTGGTGGGAAAGACAAACATACAGAGACCCTATGTTATGCCTGGAATTAGACTTGAGTGCCAAAAGCAAAATAAAAATAAAGTACGGCTCTGCTTGGCTGCGCAGGGCTGCAGCAACTGAAAATCCACAAAACGCAGACTGTTAGTAAAGTCAAATTACCCTTTGTCCTCACAATGTAAGTAACTGGCTGGATGTGGGCTATTTTTCTTCTTTTTCATACTTCTCTGTTCTTTGTAAAATTTCTAAAATAAGCATGTTCAGTTTCCCTCCCCCCCCATTATAAAAGCAAGTGAGAGTCTGAAGAGGAAAATGTAAACTTTTTATTTTTTTGGCAACACTCATACTATGTTGACAAAAGCAAACGCTTATTTGGTGGTTACTCTGGTACCAGGTACGGTTCTAAGTGCTTTTATGTACGAACTCATTTAATCCTCTCAGCCACCTTATAAGAGAGGTACTCTTCTTCAACCTGTTTTATAGAGGAAGTAATGGAGGCACAGCAAGTTCGGTAGCTTGCCTGGGTTACACCAGGATTTAAGTGGTTGAGCGGGCTGGCTTCCAAGTGCGCTGCCAAGTTTAGCGAACATTAGGGAGCAGGAGTTTTTCCTCCTAAATTAATTTCCCAGGTGACTGAAGCTTGTCAGTCCGTCCTGGGATTGGGCTGGAGAATGACCCATTCCTGGAGCAGGATGACACAGGAAGGGAGATGCTGGGATTGGAAAGTCAGACACAAATGGCTCCATTACTTGAGGAACCTCCAAGTGGAGACCAAAGAGTTTCCAGGCAGTGGGCTTTGCCTGGCTGAAAGAGTTCCAGGCAATAGTAATTCCTTTTCTAGAAAAGCTGCTGCCCTGGGAGGGAACAGGAGGGAGGCGTTGCTGCAGGTGAGCAGAAGACCCTAGAGAAAGGCATTGGGGTCGGGGTTGGGGTTGGGATCGGAGTCATGTGATAGATTTTCGGGTTAGAGTGCTGGCTAGAGTTTAGTGTTTGGATTAGCGTTAAGGCTTCGGGTGAACATTTGAATTAGGGTTTCAGGTTAGTGTTAAGAGGTTTGGATGAGGGTTAGCTGTTAGGAGTTAGAGTAAGGTTTAGGGTTAGAGGTTATAGATTAGGCTTAGGAGTTATGGTTAGTGTTAGGGTCAGGGAAAGCTGTCAACATCCAGCTCTTCTGAGGTCTCTGCAGTCAAATGCTCTACCACTGAGCTATACCCCCACTTCTGAGGTCTCTGAAAGTTCTTGCCACTTGCTGGGTCTGGGGGAAGACATGAGACTCTGGGAGGGTGATTTTCCAGACCCCAGACCAAGGATGCCCCCAGGATTCCAGCCCACCATGTCAGGTCTCCTATCTAGGCAGAGCTTGGGCGCAAGGAGCAGTCTAGGAACCCTAGCTAGCATGCACCCACAGTCAGGTGGTCTGTGCAATGGCCACCTCGAAAACTGGGCCCTGGGAACTGAAGGCAGGCTTAAGCTACAAGGTGAGGTCTAGGGTAAGTTTCTGTAATTTAAGTTTTTTTTTTTTTTAAGATTTTATTTATTTATTTGACAGAGAGAGAGATCACAAGTAGGCAGAGAGAGAAGGGGAAGCAGGCTCCCCGCTGAGCAGAGAGCCCGATGCGGGGCTCGATCCCAGGACTCCGAGATCACGACCTGAGCCAAAGGCAGAGGCTTTAACCCACTGAGCCACCCAGGCGCCCCTGTAATTTAAGTTTTAATAATGATTGTGCTTATCAACTGGCCTGCCAAATTTCTGAGATATTAACAACTGGCTCTTGTAAGCTTGTGCAAGTCAGCTATGGCACTGGTCTGAGCCCATATCTCATTCTTTCATACTCACCATAGCTCTGTAGATCATGGAAGCTTCTAGTCACATCTGAATATCTGGGAGGAAATTTGATTCTTAGATGTCACTCATTTAGAAGGGAAACAGCATGTCAGTCACAACATTCTAGTTATGGGCATTGTAGAAACAGGTATCCTACAATTTAGTAAAAGAAGGAAGGGTGGCTCCTGGGTGGCGCAATCAGTTAGGTGTCTGACTCTTGATTTTGGCTTGGGTCATGATCTCAGTGTCATCGGATCGAGCCTTGCGTCAGGCTCTGCCCTCAGCAGAGAGTCTGCTTCTCTCTCTCTCTCTGTTCCTCCCCCCTCCCCCCTCTCCCTTCTCGTGCACACACACTCTCTCTCTAAAATAGATAAATAAATAACCAATAAAAGAGGAAGCAGATGGGTAAAGAAGTGGTATACACATGACAATGGAATATTACTCATCCAAGAAAAAGAATGAAATCTTGCCATTTGCAATGACTGGGTGGAGCTAGAGAGTATTATGTTGAGTGAAGCAGGTCAGCCAGAGAAAGACTGAATACCATATGGTTTCACTCATATGTGGAATTTAAGAAACAAAACAAATGAACATAGGTGGGAAAAAAGAACAGCAAACCAGAAAACAGGCTCTTCACAATACAGAACAAACTGAGGGTTGCTGGAAGGGACGTGGCAGGGGGCTGGGCTAAATGGGGAGTGGGGATTAAGGAGGGCACTTGTTGTGAAGAGCACCAGGTGTTGTATGTAAGTGATGAATCACTATATTCGGTGCCTGAAACTAATAGTAACTGTATATTAACAAACGGGAATTTAAATAAATACTTGAAAAAGAAAAGAAATTTTAAATTATGATAAGGAAGCAGAGAAATTCCCTTCATTTTGATAAGTATGTCAGCGCACAGGTCTTTTGGTTGTGAGGGTGATACCCCGGAATGAGTACTGCATCTCGTCGTGGTGGAGGACACATGCTGAAACCTCCTTCTGCAAGCAACGACACACGCACCGCTAGATACTTATGCTGCCTGTGCGTATCTAATCCAGGCTAGCCTTGACTGGGCTTGAATTTAAGAAGCAGGTTGAGTGTAGATATATCTGAGGTGTTTCTCACCCTCTTTGAACTAGCATGTAGTCCTGGGACACGTTCTGCTCACAACGATGGCGGAAATACAAGAGAACAAGCCCAACCACAAAGGTGCATTTCAGCCTTGTTTGCATTATATTTGCAAACATCCCACTGGCCAAAGCAAGCCACATGGTCAAGTCCAGTATCAGTGGGGTGGGGAAATATACTCTGCTTCCAGTAAGAGGAATTATAAAGCCTCAAGACAAAGAGTATGATGTAGGAAAGGGTGAAGGATTGAGGACAATGACTGCTATACCACATGTTTACCGAACGGAATCTCCCAGGGATCAGCTTTTGACCCTGAACTCATTATTCAAATCTGTTCAACTAATAAGCCTTGACTTATATAGACAGAGAATGAAGATAATTGCTATTCTAATGTACAATACTATAGAAGATATAACTCCTCAAATCTGGTATCTTCAAACCTTTTCCAGCTTTTTAAGGCCGTACCATACATATCTAGGAATGTGTGGGAGTTGACCCTTCCTCACATCTCCATCATTGGTCAGCTATTCACTGGTCTGGCCAGTTTTTCTGCCCATTTCCCTTACTACAGGCCTGCCATCCATCTCTCTCCCCCAGCGATGGCCACTCTCACCTCCATCCCAAGGGCTGGCAAAGACTCTCTCCTTGACCAAACTTGAGTCAGTTTTCTCTGAGTTCTCTTTTTGGCTAGGCCTTGGCCTTAAGCTCAGTTCTTGGCCTTATTAGTCCAGTTTTAGCAAGAATCCTGCTGAGTCAGTTTACTGAAAACCTCCATCCTTGGTATCTGATCATCTTTGATCGCTGATCAAATTTCTCCATGTCCACCCTTGATATCTCTTATACCCTGGCCTGCCTTCAGCAAGAATCCTGTTGAGTTGGTCTAGCAAAAATCCTGCTAGCCTTGATGTTTCCTCTTTGTAATTTTCCACCCACTGATTTCACCCTGCTCCTTGGGTATAAATCTCCACTTGTCCTTATTGTATTTGGAGTTGAGCCCAATCTCTCTCCTCTCCTGCAAAACCCCCATTACAGTAGGCCCCTTCTTGAATAGCCTTCCTTGCCATCTTTTTAACAAGTGTCCAAATAATTTTTTCTTGAAATTTCTTGAAAGAAAGCAGGAAATTCTAGGTGCTGTGGTGTCATGGTATTGTAGGCACACAAAGGCTTGGAAGACCTGGGTTTGAAATCCATACCTTTTGCTAGCCATTCATGCAAATTTGGGGAAACTTCTCTGAATTTCAGTGCTCTCGTTAACGAAGTGGAGATAATTCTAGATATCTCATAGGGTGTTGTGTGGTTTAAATGGTCAAAGTTGTTAACACCTAAAATGTTGCCTAGCACATGGAAAGCACTTGATAAATGTTTTTAGTTGGAAGACAACATCACCATCATGTCAGATAGCACCATGTCACAACATATGTTGGACACATTTTCAAATCCATATTGTAACTTCAAAAGAGGTGCATTAGACTGTAAGCTCTTTTCCAGGAAAATGTCCATTGTCTTCCATGAAGGTCTAAGGCATAAGCCAGTGTCAAGGTATCCTTGACCTGCCCTCTGAAGAACTCAGAACTGGTTCTTCTGCACCTGGAGGCCACCCAAGGGTCATTCCATCCCTATCCTGGTTCTCAGCCTCTACATCTTCCTTCCTGCCCACAGCTGGGTTATGTGACTCCATGCACAACACACACACCTTTTCTGGTTATGGCTACATATTCTCCAAAATGGAGCACATTCTCTACTAAGATCCAGGCAAGGAATTCTGGGAAATGATGACCTTTAAGGCTTAGGGTGACTCCTTATTGCCAAATCTGGAAAGAACCCATCTTCCACTGCCTTGAGGAGTAATTGTGCCTATTAAAATACATTGACAATTGATCTGAAGCTGAGGAAGTTTGAAATAACCCTATCTCTCTAACCTTACCTGCAATTCAACTCAGTGAACACTTACAGGATATCTTCAAAGACAGAACTAGAGATCCAGAAAGAAACATGCGGATGAGAAAGATTGGAGTACTGAGGGAAGATCATTGGGCTTTTCAGAGTTGGTAAACCAGCTGGCTGGGGATAAAACTGTGGTGGAGAATATTCTTTGGATATTCCCACCTTGATATTTCTACCTGACCCTACTTTCATCCTGCCCCTTTCACAAAAAAGATCAGTTTTCCTTCTTCTTTCTTCACCAGACTCATGATATACAGAGTTCAAAGGTTGCCAGCAGAGGAGTGGGAACATTACCATAAGAAGGCCAAGGTACTGTCAGCACCACGCTTCTTCCTGAGATTCCGAGTTAAAACCTATTGAAGTGGACCTCGCGGACACAGAGTACACACCGGAGGTGGAGAATGGCAACAGGGATCCTGCAATGCAGTTAGTATGCAGTGGTGGGTAAGACTAGAGCAGCGGGCCGGTTGCAGCTTTGAATCAGAAGTGGTAGTCACACTACCATTGACTGTATTCCCTGTGCTGTACTTTTCATCCTCATGACTTACTCATTCCACAACTGGAAGCCTGTAGCTCCCACTCCCCTTTGCCCATTTTATCCCTCCCTTCACCCCATTCCCCAAAGTGTGGTGACTGATGGTAGGTACACTTGCAGTGGACATAGCATAATGTATGGAGTTGTTGAAACACTGTGTTGTACACCTGAAACTAATGCAACAATGTGTGTCACCTATACTTCAATAATTTTTTTTTAAAGAACTGGTATTCCCAGGTCTAGAGTGTGGGGCACCAGTGAACTTGTCTCAGTGCAGTCCTCCTGAGGACAGGCTTAGCCTGGTAAAGTGGCTGTGTGGATGGGTCCAAAGAGCCCTGGCCACTGGGTTTGTTCTTTTTCATATCATGTAACTTAGTCTACACCCCTTCTTTGGCAGCTGTAGTGGGGACGAGTGGTCCCATCAACTGCACTGTTCTCCTGGCTTGGTGATCTGGTGGCCACTGGGGGTGATTGCAGTGTTCTCCAATGTCAAGAGGGTTCTGATTCCCACAAAGAGAGGCAGGAATTTCCAGGCTGAACATTGAAAATCCCAAGGGATTCTTTTTTTTTTTTTTTTAAGATTTTATTTATTTGAGAGAGAGAGAGAGCAAGAGAGAGCACAAGTGGAGGGGAGTGGCAGAGGGAATGGGAGAAGCAGAGTCCCTGCTGAGCAGGGAGCCTGATGCAGGACTTGATTCCAGGACCCTGAGATCATGCATGAGCCAAAGGCAGACACTTAACCAACTGAGCCGCCCAGGCACTCCAAAAATCTCAAAGGATTCTTATCATGTGAGGGGATGACAGGAGAGCAGAAATAGATGGACTTCTATGAGTATGGGAAGGTAAGAGCTTAAGTATTACATTCCAGACAGTCCTGAGGGGGAAAGGGAAGGTCACTTGATTTGGAAACCAAAGTCTGATACCCCAGGTATAAATACAAGGCAAGAAAAACCATCGATATGGAAATGTCTTCATTGATACATTCTTAAATGCTAGTGGGGTACACTCTTATGGTAGAGGTCTCTGGATTTGACATGCACTTTATGTTACATTTTTTGAAATACAGATTTTTGTCTTTTTTTCATTATGGTAAAAAACACATAAAATTTACCATCTTAACCATCTTTAAGTGTACAGCTCAATAGTGTTAAATATATTTGCATTATTGTGAGATGGCTCTCCAGAACTTTTTCATCTTGCAAAACTGAAACTCTATACCCATTAAAAAACAACTCTTCTTTTCTCCCTCCCTGCCAGCTTCTGGTAACCACCATTCTATTTTCCGTCTCTATGAATTTGAGGATTCTAATCATAGATATCAGTGGAATCATAAAGTATTTGTCTTTTTGTGAGTGGCTTGTTGGACTTATCAGAATGACCTCAAGGTTCATCCATGTAGCGTGTGACAGGATTTCCTTTCTTTTTAAGGTCGAATAATGTTCCATTGTATGTGTATACCACCTTTTGTTTATCCATTCATCTATTGACAGGCGTTTATTTGGGTTGCTTCCACATCTTGGCTATTATCATTAGTGCTGCTATGAACTGGAGTATGCAAACGTCTCTTTGAGACCCTGCTTTCAATCCTTTGGGATATATACCCAGAAATGGGATGGCTGGATCATATGGTAGTATTATTTTAAACTGTTTGAGGAATCTCTATTGTTTTCTACAGGAGTTAAATCATTTAACAATACTACTGACAGTGTACAAGGGTTTCAATTTCTCCCCATCCTCACCAACACTTGTTATTTTCTGTGTGTGTGTGTGTGTGTGTTTTAATAGTGGTCATCCTAGTGTGTGTGAGATGACATCTCATTGTATAGTTTCATTTTGTGTTTCTCTGAGAGCTTATGATGTTGAACATATTTTAATATGCTTATTGGCCATTTGTGTATCACTTTTGGAAAAGTGTCTATTTAAGTCCATTGCCCATTTTTAAATCAGGTTATCTATTTTTTTTTGTTGTTGAGTTACAGGAGTTTTTAAAAATATATTCTGGATATTATCTCCTTATCAGATAGATGATTTGTAAATATGTTCTCCCATTCCTTAGGTTGCCTTTTCACTCTGTTGATTGTGTCCTTTGATTCAGAAAGGCTTTTAAGTTTGATGTAGTCCCATTTGTCTATTTTTGCTTTTGTTGCCTGTTTTTTTCTGTGTGTATGTCATGTTCAAGAAATTATTGCCAAATCCAACGTCAGGAAGCTTTTACCCTGTGTTTTCTTCTAAAACTTTTATAGTTTTGGGTTTTACCTTTAAGTCTTTAGTCCATTTTGAGTTTATATTTTATATAGTATAAAGGTCTAACTTCATTCTTTTGCACGTGGGTATCCAGTTTTCCTAACGCTGTTTGTTGGAGAGTCTGTCCTTTCTCCATTGAGTGGTCTTGGCACCCTTGTCAAACATCATTTGACCATATAAGTTAGGGTTTATTTCTGGGCTCTCTATTCCATTAATACATCTGTCTTTATGCCAGACCTCACTGTTTTTTATTACCGTGGTTTTGTAATATGTTTTGAAATCAGTAACTATGAGTCTGTCACATTTTTTTCAAAATTTGTCCTTTCTGAAAATTGTTTTGGCTATTTAAGCTCCCTTGGGCTTCCATGAGAATTATAGCATTTTTCCCCATTCCTGCAAAAAGTGCTGTTGGGATTTTGGTAGGAATTGCACTGAATCTGTAAGTTACTTCAGGGAATATTGACCTCTTAACAATATTAAGTCTTCCTATCCATGAACACGGAATGTCTTTATTTGTGTCTTCTTTCATTTCTTTCAGCAATGTTTTGTAGTTTTCAATGTACAAGTCTTTCACGTCTTTGATTGGGTTTATTCCTAAGTATTTTATGCTTTTTGGTGCTGTTGTAAACGGAATTGTTTTCTTACTTTTTCCTTTTCAGACTGTTAGTATATAGAAATGCAACAATTTTTTGCATGTTCGTTTTGTATCCTGCAACTTTGGTGACTTTATTAGGTTGTTTTTTTTGTTTTGTTTTGTTTGTTTGTTTTTTTAAGATTTTATTTATTTATTTGACAGAGAGAGAGAGATCACAAGTAGGCAGAGAGGCAGGCAGAGAGAGAGGGGGAAGCAGGCTCCCTGCTGAGCAGAGAGCCCGATGCGGGGCTCGATCCCAGGACCCTGAGATCATGACCTGAGCCAAAGGCAGAGGCTTTAACCCACTGAGCCACCCAGGTGCCCCTGGTGACTTTATTAGTTTTAACAGGTATTTTCGTATGTCGAATCTTTAGGGCTTTGAAGTACAGATTTTTTTAAAAAGATTTATTTATTTTAGAGAGAGAGAGCACAAGTGGGAGAGGCAGGGAGAGAGAGAGAATCTCAAGCAGAATCCACACTGAGTATGGAGCCCAATGTGAGGCCTGAGCTCATGACCCTGAGATCAGGACCTGAGCTGAAACCAAGAGTCTGACGCTTAACTGACTGTACCACCTGAAGTGCAAAGTTTTTTTTTTTAAACAGCCTCTTTGCAAGATAAAATATTAATGTATGACTGAAATTATGAGTCTTTAAATAGTTCTTGTGAAAATAAGTTGAAACTTCACTGGAGAGGGTCCTTGTCCAGATTTCAATAAACCTGAAATTCACTGCACTGTCTCTAATTGTATAATACTTACCATTGTTCTGTAATGGAAGGAAGTGGGCAGACTCTTTTACTTGCATCTGTTAAAATATTCACGCATGTGACATTTTTGTTTTCAATGACATTTCTATTCCCTTACCCTTCTAGGAAGATTTCTGATGACCTAGTTTTCATCACGCCAGTGCAGAGTATAAAACACTGTGTTAGGGCTTCTGGAGATTTCTGATTACAGTGCGTGTATTGTATATGAGGCTGGTGTTTCAGCCTCACAATTACAAAATTCACAGTAAGAATTGGTGGTGCTAGTGAAGGAGAAGGTCTGACTTTGAGGTTCTTCTTATAGGTCAGTCCCCGGCATCTTCTGATGATGCTCTCAGTCCTGCCGTGGTAGAAACAGCCAGAAATGTACTTGTAAAATCTCATTGCAAAGTAGGAATCTCTCTTTCAACAGATTCCTTGCCTACAACCATTCTTCAGCGTAGAGATTGTTGGCATCCTTAGAGGTAAATGTACATGTGGGAGAAACAAAAACATTCTTTGTACTCTCCACCCTGGGATCGAGACCTGAGCCAAGATCAAGAGTCAGATGCTTAACTGACTGAGCCACCCAGGCGCCCCTAAAAACATTCTTATTTTGCTAAAGTTTGAAAGAGTTCCTTTTAACTTTGAAAAAATATATTCTGAGACACTGATTCTGAACAGTTTGGGAATTGTGGCAACATCATTGGGTTAATTTTGAACATAATTGGGTTAATTCTGACCCCATCAGAGTTTTTACTCGTTAGCATCAGAATCCACCCTCTCTAGAGGGCACCTGGGTGGCTCAGTTGGTTGAGCAGCTGCCTTCGGCTTGGGCCCTGATCCCAGGGTCCTAGGATCGAGTCCCACATCGGGCTCCTTGCTCAGCAGGGAGCCTGCTTCTCCCTCTCCCTCTGCCTGCTACTCTGCCTGCTTGTGCTCTCTCTCTGTCAAATAAATAAATAAAATTTATATATAAAAAAAGAATCCACTCTCTCTAGCTTAAGGGATTTATTCAAAATATTAAATAGCTTTCAGTCTTGGAGGTCAGAGAGTCAGGTGTGGAGGCTGCACACGGAGAGAGAAGGGCGAAGCTCATAAGTGCTTCATGCACCTGTCCCACAGGAACCTCGCTGCCGAGGTACCTATGACCTTAGGTATACCATTTGGCTCTGAGTCCACGGCACCCAGCTCAATTTATCATTATTTTTTAAAATTACTGAGTTTGGATTTGAAAGCCTTACAACAGTCTTTAATATATAATGGACTATGAAATTTCCTTGCTGATTGAGTCTAAGTCAGGCCAACTGCCCATTTTCAAGAGGAGGAATGACATGGCTTACACAAGGTCTTGACTCTCGGGCCAGTATAGAGGGTGAGGGTGGGGAGGGGATGGGTCTGCTCCAGTCTGTCAAGAGTTGAATTAAAGACGTTGTTGATGGGCACAGCTACCATCACTGGATTCCCTTTGCTATTTTGTCCTTGGAAAGACGAGGCTTAGATTCTCTCCCTTGCCTGTCCCTAATTAAATCTGGGGCCTTAGGCAGACCATGCAGTCTCCCTGGCTTCAGTATCCCTATCTCTAAAACCCTTGGAGAATCAGGCATGAGCCTAACAATAAGCTATTATTAGCTTATTTTAATAATGATCACATTAGGGGCGCCTGGGTGGCTCAGTGGGTTAAAGCCTCTGCCTTCGGCTCAGGTCATGATCTCAGGGTCCTGGGATCAAGCCCCACATCGGGCTCTCTGCTCAGCGGGGAGCCTGCTTCCCCCTCTCTCTCTGCCTGCCTCTCTGCCCACTTGTGATCTCTCTCTCTGTCAAATAAATAAATAAAATCTTAAAAAATATAATGATCACATTATTATTATTATTATTATTATTATTGTTCTTGAGTATTCCACTAATCGCCACATGTATGCTATCTCATTTAATTCTCATAACCACTCTGTGAAGTGGATCCTTTCATTCAGTTTTTTTTATGGATAAGGAAGCTGGGCCTAAAGAGGTTGAGAACCTCGCCCAAGGGGGTAAAAAATCAGAGCTCCCATTTGAGTAGAGCTCTGGCTCACCACAGGGCACCTGCTCTTAAACCCCGCCTCTCCATCTTTAGGGGAAATTCCAGCTTTAAGACTATTGTTCCCTGATTCAACCTTGATACCTCAGCGGGAACTGAATATGCTCTTTGTTTCTGTAAGACCTATAATTGCCCACCAAACTACACTCTTTCTGGTGCTGGCCCAGCACGATGTAATGACACTCGGCCCTTCCTAACAGGGAAGAGTGTGAGGATTAACGAGGTGATGATTGGTAAGGGCTTTGAGCCTGTTTAATAAAAGCTTGATCTTGTGGGCTTCCATATGGGAAAAGAATTCTTTTTAATAGGAGAGAGAAACCGATGTGCACTCAATAGTAAGCGGCATTTTGTTTTTAGACGGCGGTCTCTTAAACCAAGAGCTATCATTTTGTTTAATGATTTCCAACCTGAACAAGCAGTATAAAAAGTGAGCCTAAAATCAGTTAGTCAACCAAAAGGCAAACATTTTTGTAACCGGGAGATAGGGGAGCTTTACAGCCTTTAAACAATATAATCGGAGAGCACCCCCTGCCATCTTACCAACTGGCAACATAAAATACTTGGGTTTTAATCGTTACACTGAGATAGCTGGAACAGCCAGCTGATAGGAAGCTTAAATCTACTTGATTCCCAGGGGAAAAAAATAAGCTTAAAAACCATGTGGTGTGTTTATTTTATTTGTGTGTTTTCAAATCTACTGCCAGGGATTAAGAATTCAAACACTATAAACATTGCAGTCAAGTTACACCCTCTCCTCCAAATGATATGCTAAGCCTGCTGGAAGATACACATAGAGACCATGGAAAGGAAGTTAAGTACGGGGGCCTGGCTTCCAGCTCTTGGCATGCTCGAGGGAGCCAACAACACCCACCTTGGGCTAGGCCCTTGCTCTGCTAACACCAATGCCATTCCTCCCCGGGCCATTCATGCTTTAGAGATTTTCACATTCCCCATGCATACCCCGATCTCCATTAGGTCTTTCCTGCTTTCTGTGTCGAGGCTCTTTGAACTTACCCTCGTGACCTTATCCATAATTTTTCATCATTTACTTGTTAATGTCTGCCTCTCCCACCGTGCTGTAAATTCCCCGTGGGTCTAGCTAACCCCTGATGTACAGTCTGGCACAAAGTAAGTGCTCAATAAATATTTATATATTTATATATATATATATATATATATATATATATATATATATATAAATTAAATATTAAATAAATATATTTATATAACATAATATAAATATATTAATTAAATATTAAATATATATTTATATATTATATAAATAAACATTTTCTTGTTGTTTGATTCTTCTTGCTGTATTAATATTATTTCCAACCAGGGTTTCCTTCATGGGATTCTTCAAAATTACCTGTTTATTGTGTGAGGGTTGGTTTCATTATAACTGGAGCCTAGAATCTGTAAACGCATTTTAACCAGGCAGGAAAAAACTTTGAGATGTTGCAAAATGTCGGAAGCAAGTGACAAAGCTTATCATCTTATCATCCCTTCAAATGAGAAACTCCCACTCTGTCTTCAAAATAATTTGAGCATTGTTCTTGTCTTGTGACCGTGTGACCCACAGACGGGGAGGATGGCAGCACCAATCCATATCTTATCCCCTAGTTGAGTTATTTTCTTATTCTTTGAATCAAAAAGAAGCCAACAGAAGTTATCTTTTCTTCCCCCACCCCAGCGGATCATCCTGAGCACCCCCGTGCTTTGGAGGCCACTGCTGTGCTTGCATTCAGTCCCCGTGTCTCCCCCTATCCTTCAGGAGCCTCCTTGCCCTGCACCCATCTTCCCATACCTGCCCAACCTCTCCAGAACACTCTGTTCCAGTCGGGCCAGCCTCCTCCGTCCTCCAGCCCTTCGTTTGTTCCCAGTCGTGGTATGTGGTATGTGCCCTCTCTCTTGCCCCGCGTGCATCCATGTTTCTTTCCCGTGGGCCTCTGCCCAGTTCCTCCAGCCCAGAACGATCTCACTCTGCTCCTAATCCCTGGAACATGTCTAGACTTCACTATACATTTTTTTGGTCAACTTTCCACCTACTTACTTGTCTCTGTAGCTGAGCTCTAACAGCCGCCCAGAGGCCAGAGCCACCTGAGCCTCTAATAAGCCACGGAGGAGACGGAGAGCTTATCAGAGGTAACGTGGTTTTCATTAGGTGCTGTCGGGTCCTGCATCCCCAAAGCAGCCCCTAGTCCTGAGGATCCTCCTAGGCTCGTAGCACAGACTTTGCTTTTTGGCTTTCCCAGGGTCTGTCTCCTCCGGTGACTGGCTGGGGAGTATAAACACGAATGGGTCTACGGCACAGAGGCAGTAAGGAAGCCATGGAGAAACTGCTTGGACTTCTACCTGAGAAGGCAGGACGGTGCCAGGCTTACGGTGAGTAAATCCGCATTCCTCCTGGCGTACGGCTTTTGTTCCGCCTTCCCAGGCTGAGCCGAACACATTCATAACGACTTTTCTTTTAAAAGAAGCCCACATTTATTTTTTAAATTTGATCTCCCAAAGCGTGGAATTAACCGCCCTCCTATTTTTTTTACAGCTTTACAAAGATATATTTCACATGCCGTATAATTCACGTATTTAACGTGTACAGTGGTTTTTAGTATATTCACAGCATTGTGCAATCTAACCCTGTGATGGTCCTTGTTATGTGTCAGCCCGGCCTGCAGAACCTGGTTTGTCCCCAGTTATTCAACTGAACACTAAGCCAGGGGCTGCTGTGAAGCTATTTTGTAGTTGTGGTTAAAGTCCATAATCACTTGACTTTAAGGGAGATTATTTTAGATGATCTGGGTGACCCCGATTCATTCAGGTGAAAGACCTTACGAGCAGAGCTGAGGTCGCCCAGAAGAAGAAATTCTGCCTGCAGACCGTGGCCTTGACCCATGCCCGAGTTCCAGCCTGCTCTTCCTGTCGCCCTGCACCAAGGGTTTCAGAATTGCCTTGCCAGCCCCCACAAGTGCACAAGGTGTTTCCTTGCACTAAATCTCTTCATATAGATCTCTTGTTGGTTATATCTTTCTGTTTGAACCCTGACTGATACAAACCCACTTTTAGAATATAAAAACAAATTTCCATTTTCCATAGGAGTCTGCTTTCCTTCCCTAGGGTACCTTACAATCTTCTGTCCTTTTGTTGTGTGTTCTTATTTATTTATTATTTTAATAATAATTATTATTTTTCAAATGATAAGAACATTTATTGTAAAGGGGGTCTAGAGTTTCCATAGGAAAATCAGAATATGTGAATACTTATAATTATTTTAGTCTTTTTTTTAAATTCCAGTATCCTTAGCATACAGTGCTACATTAGCTTCAGGTGTGCAATATAGTGATTCACCAACTCCGTACATT
>CM052901.1:85893516-86097101 GCA_028534135.1 Potos flavus | reverse complement strand
GAGGCAGGCAGAGAGAGAGGGGGAAGCAGGCTCCCTGCTGAGCAGAGAACCCGATGTGGGGCTCGATCCCAGGACCCTGAGATCATGACCTGAGCCAAAGGCAGAGGCTTTAACCCACTGAGCCACCCAGGCACCCCAATGAGTGTACTCTTAATCCCCATCACCTGTTTTACCCACACCCCCACCTACCTTTTCTCTGGTAACCATCTGATTATTTTCTATAGTTAAGAGTCTATTTTTTGGTTCGTCTGTGTTTTTTTCCTTTGTTTATTGTTTCATTGCTTAAATTCCACATATGAGTGAAATCATATGGTATTTATCTTTCTCTGATTGACTTATTTTGCTTAGCATTATACTCTCTAGCTCCATCAAATGGCATGATTTCATTCTTTTTTATGGCTGAGTGATATTCCAGTGTATATATGCACCACATCTTCTTTATCCATTCACCTATTGATGGACACTTGGGCTGCTTCCATAATTTGTCTATTATAAATAATTCTTCAGTAAACATAGGGGGTGCCTGTATCCCTTCGAATTAGTGTTTCTCTATTTCTTTTTTTTTATTAAAGATTTTATTTATTTATTTGACAGAGAGAGAGACAGCGAGAGAGGGAACACAAGCAGGGGGAGTGGGAGAGGGAGAAGCAGGCCTCCCACTGAGCAGGGAGCCTGATGTGGGGGCTCGATCCCAGGACTCCGGCATCATGACCTGAGCTGAAGGCAGATGCTTAACTACGGAGCCATCCAGGCGCCCCGTGTTTCTCTACTTCTTTGCACGAGGTTCTTTTTTCTTCACATCCTCACCAATACTTACTGTTTCTTGTGTTGATGATTTTAGCCATTCTGAAAGGTGCGAGGTGATATCTCATTGTGGTTTTGATTTGCATTTTCCTGACGATGAATGATGTTGAGCATCTTTTCTTGTGTCTGTTGGCCATCTGGATGTCTTCTTTGGAGAAATGTTTGTTCACGTTTTCTGCCCATTTTTAAATTGGATTATTTGAAGTTTTTTTGTGTTGAGTTGTATAAGTTCTTTATATATTTTGGATACTAACCCTTTATCAGATCTGTCATTTGCAAATGTATTCTCCCATTCAGTAGGTTGTTGTTTAGTTTTGTTGGTTGTTTCCCTTGCTGTGCAGAAGCTTTTTATTTTGATGTCGTCCCAATAGTTTATTTTTGCTTTTGTTTCTCTTGCCTCAGGAGACATATCTAGAAAGATGTTGCCATAGCCAGTGTCAGAGAAATTACTGCCTTTCCTCTTTTCTAGGATTTTTATGGTTTCGGGTCTCACGTTTAGATCCTTAATTCATTTTGAGTTAATTTTTGTGCATGATATAAGAAAGTGGTCCAATTTCATTCTTTTGCATATGGCTGTCCAATTTTCCCAACACCATTTGTTGAAGAGACTGTCTTTTTCTCATTGCATATTCTTGCCTCCTTTGTCGAAGATTAATTGACCATGTAATTGTGGGCTTATTTTTGGACTTTCCATTCTGTTCCATTGGTCTGTGTGTGTATTTTTGTGCCAGTACCATACTGTTTTGATCACTACAGCTTTGTAATATAACTTGAAGCCTAGAATTTTGATACCTCCAGTTTGGTTTTCTTTTTCAAGATTGCTTTGGCTATAACAATGAATCTTGGAACACTGCATCAAAAACTAATGATGTATTTTATGATGACTAACATAAAACAGTAAAAATTAAAAAAAAAGAAAGAAGAGCAGGAAATAAAAGAGTAAAAAAAATTTGAAAAAAAAAAATAGATTACTTTGGCTATTCAGGGTCTTTTGTGATTCCATACAAATTTTAGCATTGTTTGTTCTATTCTGTGAAGAATGCTGTTGGTATTTTGATAGGGATTGCATTAAATGTTTAGATTGCTTTGGATAATATAGCCATTTTAACAATATTTGTTCTTCCAATCCATGATGATGGAATGTGTTTCCATTTCTTTATGTCATCTTCAATTTCTTTCAACAATGTTTTTTAGTTTTCGGAATACAGGTCTTTCACCTCTTTGGTTAAGTTTATGCCTATGTATTTTGTTATATATTTGGTGCAATTGTAAATGGGGTTATTATCTTAATTTCTCTTTCTGCTGCTTTATTATTAGTGTATAAAAATGCAACTGATTTGTATACATTAATTTTGTATCCTGCAACTTTACTGAATTCATTTATCAGTTCTTACTAGAACTTTTGGAGGGAGTGTTTGGGGTTTTCTATATGTGGTATCATGTCAGCTGCAAATAGTGAAAGTTTTACTTCTTCCTTACTAATGTGGATGCCTTTTATTTATTTCTGTAGTCTGATTGCTATGGTTAGGACTTCCAGTACTATTTTGGATAGAAGTGGAGAGAGTGGACATCCTTGTCTTGTTCCTGACCTTAGAGGAAAATCTCTCAGTTTTCCCCCATTGAGTATGATGTTAGCTGTGGGATTTTCATATAAGGCCTTTATTATGTTGAGGTCTGTTCCCTCTAAACCTACTTTGTTGAGGGTTTTTATCATGAATGGATGCTGTAGTTTGTGAAATACTTTTCCTTTATCTATTGAAATGATCATATGGTTTTTATCCTTTCTCTTGTTGGTGTGATGTATCACAATGATTGATTTGCAGGTATTGAACCACCCTTGCATCCCAGGAATAAACCTGATTGTGGTGATTTTTTAAATGTATTGTTGGATTTAGTTTGCTGACATTTTGTTGAGGATTTTTGCATCTATGCTCATCAGAGATATCGGCCTATAGTTCTCTGGTTTTGTCATGTCTCTGGTTTTGATATCAGGGCAAGCTGGCCTCATAGGACGAATTTGGATGTTTTCCTTCCTCTTCTGTTTTTGAAAAAGTTTGAGAAGAACAGGTATTAACTCTTCTTTAAATGTTTGCTAGAATTTATCTCTGAAGGTATCTGGTCCTGGACTTTTGTTGGTTGGGAATTTTTTGATTACTGATTTCAATTTCATTGCTAGTAATTGGTATATTCAAATTTTCTATTTCTTCCTGCTTCAGTTTTGGTAGGTTATATGTTTCTAGGAATTTATCTATTTCTTCTAGGTTGTCCAATTTGTTGGCATGTAATTTTTCATAATATCGCCTTACAATTCTTTGTATTTCTGTGATGTCAGTTGTTATTTCTCCTCTTTCACTTCTGATTTTGTTTATTTGAGACCCCTCTCTCTCTTTTTGATGAGTCTGGCTAGAGTTTGATCAATTTTGTTGATCTTTTCAAAGAACCAGCTCCCGATTTCATTGATCTGTTCTATTTTTTGTTTGTTTGTTTCTATATCATTTATTTCTGCTCTCATCTTTATTATTTTCTTCCTTCTGCTGGTTTTGGGTTTTGTTTGGTCTTCTGTTGTTGTGTGTTCTTAAGGGTACTTCTACATTCCTCCTGCTCCCAAGACTAAATCTTGGATTTAATGTTGATTGTATATAGGTGCAATCAAAGAAATGTTCACCTCCACCAGATCAATTTGTTGGGACTCTATTTGCAATTTTTCCTATTGTAATTTGTACTAGAATATAAATTCCACAGAGGAAAGGATTGCAGTTTGTTCTGCTTATTGAGGTGTCTCAAGAGCCCACAACTCTGTCTGACACCACATAATAGATGGTCCATACATATCTTTTGAATGATCAAATGCCCACAGTGACATTGTAAGCTCCTTGGAAGGAAGAGAGGGCCTCCATTTCCATCCTCCGTAAGAGCCTAACAGTGCTAGGAAAATAGAAGGTGCTTGTGGTAGGTTGTAAAAATGGCCACAAATTCTTCTTTTCTCAGAAGAGCTGGAATCTCCATCTCTTAAATCTTGGCTTGGCTGTATGAATTTCTTTGATCAATAGGACATGAGCAAATGTGATACAAGCAGAGATTTGAAAAATGCTTGGGTATTAGAACTTGGAATTAGAACCCTAACATGACCATGAGCTAGCCTGCTAGTATGTTTTAAAAGGCTACATGGAGGGGAACCAAAGCATTCCATCTGACAGTCTACCAACTACCAGACATGTGAGCAAGACCTTTCTAGATCATCCAACCACCTGCCATCCTGTAAGCTGAACAAAGACACATGGGCCAGCCCAGATATGAAGGACTGCTTCATATCAGGACTATATGAAGGACTAACCCACTGAATCATGAGCAAATGAAATGTTTGTGGTTTTAAGCCACTACATTGAGGTCATGTGTTATACAGCAATAGTTAATGGATCCAATGCTCAATAAATTCCCAAGTTTAGATAAAGAAAGATATGTCATCTCAGTTCTCAAATATCAAATATCAAATATCGTGTGCCTGCTATATGCAGGTTCTGTTCTTGGCACCAAGAATATGAGGATTAAAACTTGTGGCTCCTGAGAGCCTCCTTAAATTTGACACCAAAAGCACAGAAGACAAAAGAAAAAAAAGATATATTGGATTTCATCAAAATTTAAAATTTTGTTCTTCAAAGGATACCATCAAGAAAATGAAAAGACAACCCATGGAATTGGAGAAAAAATTTACAAATCAAATATGTGATAAGGGACTTGTAGGTATAATATATAAAGAATTCATACAACTCAAAAATAAAAAGTTAAATAATCCATTTTAAAAATGGGCAAAGGATCTGAATAGACATTTCTCCAAACAAGATATACAAATGGCTGGTAAACATATGAAAAGATGCTCAGCATCTTTAGTTATTAGAGAAATACAAATCAAAACTACAGTGAGATATCACTTCATTCCTACTAAAATGGCTATAATTAAAAAAGAGAACAGCAAGCGTTGGCAAGGATGTAGAGAAATTGCCATCTTCATACACTGCTGGGGGAAATGTAGAATGAGGTAGCTGCTTTGGAAAACAGTTTGTTTTCCCAAACGTTCAATGCAGAGTCACCATTTGACCCAATCTGGAGAGTACTCTGACACCCATCAACCAATCCTCCAATTCTCTGAACACCAATTGGATGTCCAACAATTCAATTCGAACACTAACTATATGGAGTTACTGTCAGATTCCACATATTTAAGGGCTTAGTCCCACAAGACGGCTCCCACTTCGGATGTCATTTGGAAGTCCCGGGCCACTCACACTTCTGAGTGACTGGCTATAAAACAGAGGCTCCCATGACCCCCTCCTCAGATTCATTAGTTTGCTAGCATGGCTCACGGAACTGAGAGAAATATTTTATTTATGTTTACTGCTTTCTTACAAAGCATACAACTCAGAACAGCCAGATGGGAGGGATGCGTAGGGCAAGGTATGGAGAGGGGAGGGAGTGTGGAGCATCCTCCCAGCAAATTCACCAACCCAGAAACTTTCCAAATACCATATTTCGAGTTTTTATAGAGCCCCATCTCCAGCGCCACTTCCTCTTCCCATGGGGTCAGTGGGTGGGACTGAAAGTTCCAACTCTGATCACTCAAGCTTTCTGATGACCAACCCTATCTTATGGCCATCTACGGGTCCCTCCTTAAGTCACCTCATTAGCATGAACTCCGGTGTGATTGAAAGGGGCTTGTTATGTATAACAACAAAAACACGCAACTATTACTCAGAAAACTCCAAGGGTTTTAGGAGCTCTGTACCAGAAACCGTGGGCAAAGACCAAGTATGTTTTTGTATTATACCGCATCTAGCAATTCCTCTCTAGCTGTGTGCCCAGGGGAAATGAAAACGTGCATCCACACAAAAACTTCTATGTGAACGTTTACAGCAGCATTCTTTATATATCCCAAAAGTAGAGATAACCCAAATGTCCACCAACCGATGAATGGATAAGCAAAACATGATATATCCGTACAATGGGATATCATTTGACAATGAAAAGGAATGACGTTCTGATAAGTGCTATAATGTGGATGACCCTTGAAAAGATTATGGTAAGGAAAAGAAGTCAGACACACAAAAAACACATATCCTACGGTTCTGTTTATATGAAATGTCCCGAATAGGCAACTATATAGAAGCAGAAGGTAGACGAGTGGTTGCCAGGGGCTGGGACAACTGGGGGGAATGGAGAATGACTGCTAATCGGTACAGAGTTTCTCTTTGGAGTGATAAAGTGTTCTAAAATCATATTGTGGTGATAGTTGCACAACTCTGTGAATATACTAAAAAACAGTGATTTGTATACTTTAAATAGGTGAACTGTATAGAGTGTGAATTATATCTCAATAAACCTGTTTTTACAAAGTCTGGCAACTTAACCAAGGGCAAAGAATTACTAGTAAATAGCTGAGTTGAGACTTGAATCCAGGTCCAATCTGCATACTCCCTTTCTGTCTGTCTAACTTTCTATCTCACATAAGCCTGGTATATTCATGTATCTCAAAAAATTGTGTGCATAGAAAAATAGTAATATGTATTACATATATAAAAACATTTTATCATCTACCTTTTTATTTTTTAATTTTTTAATTTTTAATTTTATCTTTTAAAGATTATTTATTTATTTGACAGAGAGAAAGAGATCAGAAGTAGGCAGAGACGTAGGCAGAGAGAGAGCGGGAAGCAGGCTCCCCACCGAGCAGAGAGCCTGATGCGGGGCTCGATCCCAGGACCCTGAGATCATGACCCGAGCCGAAGGCAGAGGCCTTAGTCCACTGAGCCACCCAGGCGCCCCTATCATTCACCTTTTTAAAAAAAGATTTATTTCCTCATTTATTTGAGAGAGAGAGAGAGTGTGTGTGTGTGTGTGTGTGTGTGTGTGTGTGTGTGCATGTGTGCATGAGTTGGGGGAGGGGCAGAGAGAGAGAATCTTCAAGCAGACTCCCTGCTGAGTGTGGAGCTGGGCTCCATCCCACAACCCATGAAATTATGACCTAAGCCAAAACCAAGAGTCAGACACTTAAGCAACTGAGCCACCCAGGCACTCCTATCATCCACCTTTTTAAAATTAGTTTTTTATGCTAATTCCAGTAGGGTTAACATTCAGTGGTGTATTAGTTTCAGGTGTAAAATATAGTGATTCAACACTTCTGTACATTATTCAGTGCTTGTCATGACAAGTGTACTCTTAATCCCCTTCACCTATTTCACCCATCCCCTTACCCTCCTCCCCTCTGGTAACCATAAGTTTGTTCTCTATACTTAAGAGTCTGTTTTTTGTCTCTCTCTCTCTCTTTTTTCCTTTTGCTCATTTGTTTTGTTTCTTAAATTCTACATATGAGTGAAATCATATGGTATTTGTCTTTCTCTGACTTATTTCACTTAGCATAATACTCTCTAGCTCCATTCATGTTGTTGCATATGGCAAGATCTCATTCTTTTTTATGGCAGAATAATGTTCCATTGTATATATATACCACATCTTCTTTATCCATTCATCTGTGGATGGACCCTTGGGCTGCTTCCATAGCTTGGCTATTGTAAATAATGCTGCCATAAATAAAGGGGTGCATATATTTTTTGAATTAGTGTTTTCATATTCCTTGGGTAAACACCCTAATTCCAGTGGAATTACTGGAACCTATGGTAATTCTATTTTTAATTTTCGAGGAGCCGCCATACTGTTGTCCAGAGTGGCTGCACCAGTTTGCATTCCCACCAACAGTGCAAGAGGGTTCCTTTTTCTCCACATCCTCGCCAACACTTGTTTCTTGTGTTCTTGATTTTAGCCATTCTGACAGGTGTGAGGTGAAATCCCACTGTGGTTTTGATTTGCATCTCCCTGATGAGTGACGTTGAGCATCTTATCATCCCCATAGCCATCCCTATGTCTTCTTTGGAGAAATGTCTGGGCCCATCCACCTTTTTTTTTTTTTTAAACTTAAAATGGATTGTGAGCATTTTTCCATGTCATGACATAGTCTCCTACAACATAAAATTTTCTTTTTTTTCCTTTTCTTTTTCTGTGAAGATTTTATTTATTCATTTGAGACAGAGAGATACAGAAGGAGAGCATGAGCAGGGGGAGAGGCAGAGGCAGAGGGAGAGGCAGACTCCCCACCGAGCTGGGAGGCCTATGTGGGGCTCGATCCCAGGACCCAGAGATCATGATCCGACGCTTAACCATCTGAGCCACCCAGGTGCCCCATACAACATAAAATTTTAATAGTTACATAGTATCCCATTATTGGCTGACCCTTAATTTATTCAACTGAGTCCTAATTATTTACATGCTTTCTAATATAGAGAGAGCTCTTATCAAATTAACTGCTGTAAACAGTCTGGTGGGCTTTTTATTTTTGATAGCAACCATAGCCTTTTTTCAATGATTGGAGTAGGGCCTCTCTTTCCCTTTTAAACTATTTACTAAAGCACAACGTGCGTACATAATAATACGTATGATAAATGTAAAGGCGGACATATTTCACAAACTAAACATACCCGTGTAACCAGTACCCAACTGAAATAACAGAACATGACCAGCACTTCAGGAGCCCCCTTCATGCCCTCCGCCCTCCCAAGACTTTTTCTTTCTCTTTTTCTTTCTTTCTTTCTTTTTTTTTTTGGTCAGAGAGAGAGAGAGCACGAGCAGAGGGAGCAGCAGGCAGAGCAGGCAGAGGGAGAAGCAGGCTCCCCGCTGAGCAAGGAGCCTGATACGGGACTTGATCCCAGGACCCTGGGATCATGACCTGAGCCGAAGGCAGTGGCTTAACCGACTGAGTCACCCAGGCGTCCCAAACCTTTTTCTTTTTCAAACGAATAACAGCTGGCAGTATGTCCAAGTGGCAAATCCAGCATGCCCCTTGGGGGCAGAGCCAGTAAAGACATCACAGATTGCCACCGAATGTTCACTCGTGGCTCTTCTGCTTGTGCCTTGGCTTTCCCACCTCCAGTGCCCTGGTAGCTCCCGGCCTTAACCCTCACCTGAGTGTCACCTACACCCCGAGTCTCTGCCTTGCAGGTAGCTTCCATAGCTGAGCGGGCAGCTGGCAAGTTGAGCTGCCACAGGTGAGGGGCGTGACCAGACATGTGGTGCCCTCTCCCTTGCCCTACACACTTGATAAAGCCGAAAGGGAGGCCTGCGTAGTTCTGAGCAAGGGCCCGGTGTTCTAAACCAGTGGCTTTCCAACTGGGCTGCATATTAGAATCCCTGGGGGAGCTTTAAAATATAATAATGCCTGGCTCCCACCCCCAGAGATTCGGATTTAATTGGCACGGGGTGTGGCCTGGACATGGGGACTTTTAAAAAAATCTCCAAGTGATTCCAGTGTGCAGCAAAGGCTGAGAACCCGTGCTCTAAACTCAGATTCTTTTTTTTCCCTTTTCAATTTTTTATTTAAATTCCAGTTGGTTAACATATAGTGTAATATTGGTTTCAAGAGTAGAATTTAGTGGTTCATCACGTATATACAACACCCTGTGCTCACCACAAGTGCTCTCCTTAATGCCCATCACCCATTTAGCCCACCTACCTCCCCTCCAGCAACTCTCAGTTTGTTCTCTATCCTTAAGAGTCTCTTATGATTTTTCCCTCTCTCCTTTTTCCCCCTTCCCATATGCTTGTCTGTTTTATTTCTTAAATTCCACATATGAGTGAGATAATACAGTATTTGTCTTTCTCTGACTTATTTCACTTAGCATAATACACTCTACCTCCATCCACATCATTGCAAATGGCAAGATTTCATTCTTTTGATGGCTGTGTAATATTCCATTATATATAGATCTATCTATCTATCTATCTATCTATACCACATCTTCTTTATCCATTCACCAGTCAGTGGACATTTGGGCTCTCTCCATGGTTTGGTCATTATTGATAATGGGGTTGTAAACATCGGGGTGCATGTACCCCTTCGAATCTGTATTTTTGTATCCTTTGGATAAGTACCTAGTAGTACAGTTGCTGGATTGTAGGGTAGCTCTATTTTTAACTTCTTGAGGAACCTCCATACTGTTCTCCAGTGGTTGCACCAGTTTGCATTCTGAGCAACAGTGTAAGAGGGTTCCCCTTTCTCTGCATCCTCACCAACATCCGTTGTTTCCTATGTTGTTGATTTTAGCCATTCTGATAGCTGTGAGGTAGTATCTCATTGTGGTTTTGATTTGTATTTCCTTGATGATAAAGGATGTTGAGCATCTTTTCATGTGCCTGTTGGCCAAATCTATGCCTTCTTTGGAGAAATGTCTATTCATGTCTTCTTTCCATTTCTTAACTGGATTATTTATTTTTGGGGTGTTGAGTTTGATAAGTTCTTTATATATTTTGGATACTTACCCTTTATCAGATATGTCATTTGCAGATATCGTCTCCCATTCCATGGGCTGCCTTTTAGCTATGCTGATGGTTTCCTCTGCTGTGCAGAAGATTTTTTTCTCTTGATGAGGTCCCGATAGTACATCTTTGCTTTCGTTTCCCTTGCATCCAGAGATGTGTCTAGCAAGAAGTTGCTGTGGCCAAGGTCAAAGAAGTTGCTGTCTGTGCTCTCCTCTAGGATTTCGATGGTTTCCTGTCTCACATTGAGGTCTTTCATCCATTTTGAATTTATTTTTGTGTATGGTGTAAGAAAGTGGTCCAATGTCATTCTTCTGCATGTGGCTGTCCAATTTTCCCAGCACCATTTGTTAGGAGACTATCTTTTTTTCATTGGATATCCTTTCCTGCTTTGTTGAAGATGAGTTGACCATGTTAAACTCAGATTCTTTCTGGCTTTTGTCAGTGTGCTGCTCAGTATCAACACTAGCTGAGGATTAAACACCACGTCTCATTGACTCTGTAATATTTTTGTAATTCACATTAGCTTTTGTTTTTTCTTTTTGGCTTTCCTTAGAGGGTTTGTGCAACACTATTTTGACAACATGCCACTCTCTCTATAGAGTGAACTGACAATCTCCTACATGGTGTGGATATACTGGGTCATTTAGCCTGAATAGGAATTAAAATGTCTTAAAACAATGATGAGGTACAAAAGTCACCCCTTAAGCATATTTGATGTGCTTTCTTATGTCTCCTGCACATGACGTGCCTTGGTAAAATAGTGTGTTTACTGGGAGAGAAATGTCGGTTTCGGATGTGTCAATCACACAGGGGACATTTGCAAAGCCATGATGCCTGATCCGTCTGACTTGTTCCCTGACTGTTTCCCGCACAGGACACAAGCCTCCGTCGGGAAGGACTTCCCCACACAGGGGCCTGGGCAGCATATTTGAAAGATGATTAAAGAAGGCTTCTTTATAAGTTACCTTTAAGAGGGAAAAGGAAATGCCTGGTTTATGAAGCATAACAAATGGGGTGAATAGAAATCAGATGCTTAAAGTCGAAAAGGAAGAGAAAGGAGTATGAGCAAGAGGAGAGATGGGTCTGGAGTAAGTTGGCACTTCCAGGGTGTGAAAGGTGTACGGCTGACCCTCAGCAGAGGGAATGACCGGCTAGCTCACTGGTGGACTTACAGTAGGACCATTGGCTAGTAGAAGCAGAGCCTCCCAGGTACTAACTTGTGGAGTTGTGGGCAGGTGTCTTCAGTGTTACACACACAGGGTAATAAACAGTAAAAGCAAAAACAGATATAGAAACACCTTCTGATTCCCGGGATAATGTCAAGCTGTCCCCACTTTCACTCTTTTTTTTTTTTTTAAAGATTTTATTTATTTATTTGACAGAGAGAGAGAGAGATCAAGTAGGCAGAGAGGCAGGTAGAGAGAGAGGGGGAAGCAGGCTCCCTGCTGAGCAGAGAGCCCGATGCGGGGCTCGATCCCAGGACCCTGAGATCATGACCCGAGCCGAAGGCAGAGGCTTAATCCACTGAGCCACCCAGGTGCCCCCCCACTTTCACTCTTAAATGTCGGCATGAGAATGCTGTTCCCAGGCTGGGGTTCCCAGGAGCCCCGTCCTTTGCTGAGGAGTGCTCAGTGGATCCTGGCCAGGGCTCTGCGCCAGCAGAGCTCCAAGCCGCTGATGCATTGGCCCACACGATTTCTAAGCAGTTGTGGGTTCTGTCTTATATTTATACAACCAACAGAAAGAATCTCTTTTAGAGAAAGCAGGCAAAGAAGAGAGCTGAGGGTAGCAATTTCATGGCCTGCTCTGTAATTTAGTATGATGTTCTGTGCTGAAGGAGAAAACAATCCCCATGTTAACAGACAATGAAGGGCGAGAGAAGGAAGGATCAAGCAGTTTGGCCCCCGGTCCTGTGAATTTTCAATGTGTTGGGAAGGGAGGAAAAACTTTTGACTTTTTCTTGTTCCATTTTAACATTCTATAGAGACATTGGTTATTTGTGGAGTCAGACGCACAGATTAAGATATAGATGGATAGGTAGATAAATAGCAGGGTGGGCAGTGTAATAATAGATAGGATAAGAGGAGCTGAGAGTACTGACCAAGGACATGGGCTCTGAAGTCAGACTGCTGCCTGGGATTGAGTCAAAGCCACCATGAATATGTCACCTCGGGCAGGTTACATAACCTCTCTGTGCTCCTAGTGTCCTCATCTGTAAAATGGGATAAGAGTACATACCTCATGGAGCCTGATATAAAGTAAGCCAATAAAAGCTTGCTTTTATTTTATTATCACTAGTATAACTCACCAGGATATTAAGAGAGAACAGATGAGAATCATCTACTCTAGCCTGAGGAAGTCAGAGAGAATCAGCTGCCAGGCCAGTGGAGGTGGTGGGCCGGGCTGAGTCTCAGGTGATCAGTAGGAATTGGCAAGAGAGGAGGGAGATCATAGCCCCATTCCAGGCAGAGTGGGGTCTGTGGCTCAGGAATAGGGCATCCGTAAGGAAGGTTTTTATGCGATTTACATTTTTTGAATCACTCTTGCTGCCATATTTGACAACTAGTTGGACACATGTATAGAAGTCACAATGGTTTTCTCCAGTCCACAGAAAATGACTGGAGTGCATGGGGGTTCAAGAACCTCCTGTGATGTCTCCATGTCCCCCAGGGTCTGTAGTCTACAGTTTGGAAATCATTGCTGGAGTCTGTTGTATCCTGGACCCAGGCCCTGCTTTCCTTCAACAGTGCTGTCCAGATGGAGAGCCACTGAAAGTTTTCAAACAGGGAAACCATGGTGGAAATGGTTATTCCACGTCTATTTCAGTGAGCCTCAGTGTATGCGTAGCTGACTCTAAGAAATCAAAACACTACATTTCCCAGAGTCGCTAGAAGCTGTGCAGTTTCAGTTCCACCAGTCAGATGTGGTCATGTGAGACAAATCCGGACCACCTTTAAGTGGGGAAAGAGGCATGATGGGAAGCTTCTGTGCTGCAGGGGTATCTTTCAAGAGGTCTGGTGTGCCTCTGAAGCCGAGGGTTCCAGTAGTAGCTTCCTGAATCCCCAGGTTGCATCTGAGGTTGGCAACCCTGGGGCCAGCTGTTGAAAGAGCAGCTTGCTGATTTCCTCACACAACTCTCTCCTGAGGGTGCTGGTTTGGCATCAGGAGAACCCAGTCAGCACATGTCTGGTGTTGGCTGTATCCTGGACCCAGATCCTGCTTTCTTTCTACCTTTAGCCAGTCCAGGGTCAGCCCCATCTCTGTGTCTCCTTTCCCCCACCTGTAGCCCTTCATTCAAGTCATAAAGTCATGGTCTCTACCACAGGTTTGGGAAAGGAATCTCTGCCCTGGGTCTGGGTTACTTTCCACCAGAAGGCGCCTGGGCTCCTTAGGCAAATTCCCCCCACACCCCCCTTTATGCACATTTGACCATTTCCTTCCTTCACCTCCCCAGATACCTTGCCACAAAGTAATGCCACTGTGTGGGGGAAGAGTGGTATAGCCTTGGGGGGTCGTGCGGACACAACAGGCTCAATGATCTAGGTAAACTAACTGAAACGGAGGGGCAGGAGCTTCCAGGTCATTTATAAAGGAAGCAAGTTGAGACAGAAGTAAGGAGCTGTCCTCTGAAGTGGAAAGAATGACCTTTCAGGATCTTGAAGCAAGCACTTAAAGAGAAGTGCAATGAGTAAACTGTAGGAGTGACCTGGAGTGGGTGACCTGTACCAGGCCCGGCGACGTTTCCACCAGTCCTAGAGACAGTCCCCAGACAGCTGGATCGAAAGGGAAGAAAACATATGGGCGGAGGTGCAATAAGAGAGGGATTGAAAAGAGGGTTTGATTTGGAAGTGTTTAACCCTGGGGCACCTGGGTGACTCAGTGGGTTAAAGCCTCTGCCTTCGGCTCGGGTCATGATCTCAGGGTCCTGAGATCGAGCCCCTCGTCAGGCTCTCTGCTCAGCAGGGAGCCTGCTTCCCCTTCTCCCTCTGCCTGCCTCTCTCTGCCTACTTGTGATCACTCTCTCTGTCAAATCAATCAATCAATCTATAAAATAAAATAAAATAAAATCCACACTGAAGTGTTGTGGGGCAGCCCTAGTTTCAGGTGGTGGGATAGGGAGGAGAGGCCCAGACACTGTCCATGTCAAAGGCTTCTGACACCCGGAAGTATGTCCTCTCTCTGCCCCAAGGCACCGACATCCCTTGTGTAGAGCTATCTTCCCAGCCCTCCTCCAGCCCTGAGACAGCAGTTTGCCCTTTTATTATGTAAGCACATGTAATGGGCAAGGTGGCATTGACTGTCATTGTTTCCTCTGCCAAGTGTTTTCGTGCTATAAA
The DNA here is from genome assembly GCA_028534135.1 of Potos flavus. Classification (NCBI taxonomy): domain Eukaryota; kingdom Metazoa; phylum Chordata; class Mammalia; order Carnivora; family Procyonidae; genus Potos; species Potos flavus. The sequence continues at coordinate 86,082,600 of CM052901.1, read as the reverse complement.
ACTGCAGAGTACGAACTCTACAATCATTCTTTGGACTTCAAAAATTGCTTAGGGAAGAAGAGGGTGTGGGGAGGAAGGGGAGGAGGAAGACAGGGAGAGACAAAGTCCTCTTGGATCGCAAACTGCCAGTTTCCCTTTTAGAGTGACTAACTGCATTTGGTCTTTTGTTCCTTGCCTGGGGAACATGTTCAACAAGTATAAAACTGAATCAGGTTGTTTATAGCAAGGCTTTGAAGATTCCAGGCTTTCTGCTGTAATAGCAGTGCAGGCGGGGTCTTCTGCTGCCTGGCACCACATCCGCCAAAGACAGACAACAGGTCTGACCAGAATGAGCTGCTTGGGCACCAGGGCCCTCAGCCAGCTGATAACTGGGCAGAACCTCTGTAGGGAGTGGGGCGGAGCAGGCGGGGAAGAAGGATGTGTCAGCAACAGCATGATCGCAGCAGGCTCTGTGCGCCCTGGGCGAGAAAAAGGAAAGGGCAGAGAGTATGGTAAGGAGCAGGTCCGCTTTAAGGGGTTCCAACCAGAAACGTCAATCACTGAAACCACTTTTTTTTTGAAACCAAAGCAAAGGAAAATCCTGTGCGCAAGTCTGTTCACTCCATCTGCAGCAGGTGCCCTGCTCCCCGACTTGCAGTCCCAGCATTTACGATTTTCGTGCGCACTTGCCCAGCTTCCGACAGTCTGCAGTGGCTGCTCACACCTGAGACTCTCTAGACACAGTGACCTCGCTTCTCAGGCAGGGTGACTCAGATGTGTGCCTCTGGTCACCCAGGGTTCCCCAGCAGGATTATGCTCCAGCGGCCCACAGTGGCAAATTGTTTCCCAACACACCCTTAATTGGCTCCCATTCCTTCCCTTCCCTGCTTAACTTCTCCACTGCCCTACTGATGTTTCCTGAAATCTCCCAGATCACCTACTTGCACTGGAATCCTTCTATCAGCGCCCAGTTCTGGGGAAACCCAAGCTAAAACATCCTCCTACCTTTATCCATTTTGTTAAAATCGGCTTTCTTCCCTCGTTAAGTAGGTTTAGCTTTGCTCTAAACTTCTCATCCTCAAATTCACCACCAGGTTGGAGTGGCTCCTTTGTCCGCACAACTCGTTTGATACAAGGGGTATCCAAGTTTTAAAAGCCCTTTTGTGATTTTTTTTAAAGATTTTATTTATTTATTTGAGAGAACAGAGAGACAGAGCATAAACCGGGGGCGGGGGCGGGCAGAGGGAGAAGCAGACTCCCTACTGAGCAGGGAGCCCAGTGCGGGGCTCGATCCCAAGACCCTAAGATCATGACCTGAGCTGAGAGCAGACACTTAAGCAACTGAGCCACCCAGGCACCCCTCCTTTTGTGATTCTTAGGGAACTTTGACAATTTTTTGATAGACTATCATTTGTTGTATTAGATATTTGTTCTGGTACCTGAACCATAGATGAGCTTTCTCTTGGTAAATGTATTTTATGATAGATGATGTGATTAGGGTCATGTTTTAAATATATTAGGGGAATTTAGAACTCTAATTCTCTTGTGAGTCCTTTTATGAAACAAATCCAAATTTATGAACTTTCATGTATTTTCTTTCCTTAACTAAACTATACCCACATTGCTTTATTTTTTTATTAACATATAATGTATTATTTGCTTCAGGGGTACAGGTCTGTGATTCATCAGTCTTACACAATTCACAGCACTCACCATAGCACATACCCTCCCCAATGTCCATAACCCAGCCACCCCTTCGCTCCCAGCTCCCTCCCCTCTAGCAACCCTCAGTTTGTTTCATGAGTTTAAGAGTCTCTTATGGTTTGTCTCTCTCTCTCTGGTTTCATCTTGTTTCATTTATTCCTCTCTTCCCCCATGATTCTCTGCCTTGTTTCTCAAATTCTTCATATCAGAGAGATCATATGATAATTGCCTTTCTCTGATTGACTTATTTCACTTAGCATAATACCCTCTAGTTCCATCCACGTCATTGCAAATGTATGATTTCATTTCTTTGGATGGCTGCATAGTATTCCATTGTATATATATACCACATCTTCTTCATCCATTCATCTATTGATGGACATCTCGGTTCTTTCCATAGTTTGGCTATTGTGGACATTGCTGCTATAAACATTTGGGTGCACGTGTCCCTTTGGATCACTACATTTGTATCTTTAGTACTCACCTTGCTTTAAATGGGACTTCATCTATAGTCTTCCCCAATTAAAAAATTTTTTTAAAGATTTTATTTATTTATTTGACAGAGAGACACAGTGAGAGAGGGAACACAAGCAAGGGGAGCAGGAGAGGGAGAAGCAGGCTTCCCACTGAGCAGAGACTCGATGCGGGGCTGGATCCCAGGACCCTGAGATCATGACCCGAGCTGAAGGCAGACGCTTAATGACTGAGCCACCCAGGCACCGCAACCCCCCCACCAATTTTAAAAATTTTTAAGTAATCTCTACACCCAACATGGGGCTGGAACTTAAAGCCCTGAGATCAAGAGTCACAGGCTCTACCGACTGAGCCAGCCATGTGCCCCTAGTCTCGCTTATTTTAATGCTACTTCTCCCAGTGTCATTTAGCCTGTTTCTAAGGATCTAATACAGAACTATCTGAATACAATATCAATGGCACAGAGCCTACAGGAAATTAGTTTTGTTCTCCAGCATCACTTTAGGACTACTATAGTATGTCTTCTTCTGTCATTAATTTGTGGGGAGAGGCTGGATAAATCACTGACTCTGCATTCTTTCATTTTTCCAGCATATTAGGCAATAAATTAATATTTGAAGTTGTATGAACTAAAGAAAGAATGGGACTATAGCCCTTCCTTAGAAACAAAATATTAGGGCTCATTTCAGTATAAAAGTAATATATATATACAGAGAAAACTAGAATTCAGAAAAGGGGAAGAAAAACATCTGTATTACTTCTGCGTAAAGAAACTCAGCATCACATTTTAGTTTATTTTCTTCTTACCTTTCTATGTACAGTTTTTGTGTTCTTATTATCATCGTGGCATCAGATATCATCTTAATAGTGACACCAATTTCCAGGGAGTACATACACCGTAGTCTACTTATCCAGTTCCCTTTGTGCAAGTACTCTCTCCCTGTTTTTAACTTTATAAATAATGCCCAGCATGATTTAGTTTACATGACTTATGTTCTCCTGGATCTTCCCCCGGCACTTGTTAATCTTTGTTAGTGTTAATTCACGTTGGGTAGATCCCACACAGCGCAGATAATGAGATCATGAGTTTCTGTAGCTCTCCCCTGCACATCCCTAGTGCCTGCTCCGTGTGGGGCACCTTGAAGGAGCCAAAGATGAATAAGACACAGCATCTGTCTGCAAGGAGCTTGGCCTCTGGAAGAGGAACTCAGACCTGTAATCCATAAATAATAGCAACCCGGTAAGAAAGTTGTACACCGGCTATTAGGAGAGCAGAGAGGAGCAAGTCTCTGACTCTCCCTAGTGAAGGGTTTTAGAAGCGTAAGATTTTACCACACAGTGCAGATAAAGAAAATAAAATAAATCGGGGGAGCGTGATAGCAATGGGAGGAGGGCAGCCCCAGTAGGCAGAACAGATGGGAGAGGCCTCTCTGAAGAGGTAACATTTAAACCGAGACCTAAATGACAAGAAGGTTTCAGTCACTCAAGGACCTGGTAGAAGAGTGTTTAAGGCAAAGAATCAGCAAGTACCAAGGAGACGGGAGTGATCTTGGCATGTTCAAGAAAGAGCATGGTGGGGGTGACATGAGTGAAAGGGAGGGGAGTAGAGAGGATATCAGGGAATGGGAGAGCAAAGTGAGGCGGGTCAAATGAAAGGATAGCAGGGCAGCTTTGAGAGCTCAGCTGCTGTTGGGGAACATGCGTCAGGAGCGGATCCCACGCATAAGGTTGCGTGACTTTGTCAACATTTCTTAGTAGCACCAGAAGCAGAGAAGGCAGATGGCCTGACTGATATATGGTTGGAGGTTGGAGACTAAGTGTAGCAAAAATTTTTTAAATAAATTAAAAAATAAATAAATGGAAAAAAAAAAAAAAGCAAGTGTGGCAAGTAGATAGTGGAGTAACGGAGTGGAATGTACCGGAAATGGAGAGCTTGAAGTGTTGTGCTCTAGCGGCCAGGGTGGATAAGAAAAGAATGGAAAATAAGGTTGGAAGACAAGGGTGTGACAAACAGGGAGAAAACAGAAAGCTGGGGGATTGGAGGTCTCAGAGGGTTTACAGAGCCTATGAGATGGAAACAAGGTAAAGAGAAAGCTGGAAGGACGAAGGATTTTACTCTGAGAATAGAACACTGGGGTTTAAGAAAGCAGGTAGAGTTCAGACAGCTGTGGTGATGTCAGGGTCCATCGCTGAAGTAAAATGGAGGTGACGGTTGAAGTATGTGCAAGCTAGAGTGTTACTTGATTTTATCAAATCAAAGCTTTTGTGCATCAAAGGACCCCATCAAGAAAGTGAAAAGACATGGAGCACCTGGCTGGCTCAGTCAGGGGAGCATGTGATTCTTGATCTTGGGGTCATGAGTTCGAGCCCCATGTTGGGTGTAGAGATTACTTAAAAATGAAATCTTTAATAAAAAAAAAAATGAAATCTTTAAAATAAGAGAAAGTGAAAAGATAACCGACTGAAAGGGAAAAAATATTTGCTAATGACTTATGTGATAAGGGTCTGGTATCAAAAATGTGCATAAATAAATCTTACTACTCAGTGATAAAAAGATAAGTAACCCATTTAAAAATGGGTAAAGATAAAATAAAAGTTAAAAAAAAATAAAATAAAGTGGCGGAAATAACTAAAAAAAAAATGAGTAAAGAATCTTAATAGATATTTCTCCAAAGACAACCTACATTCAGTAAGCACATGAAAAGACGCTCAACATCATTAGCCATCAAGGAAATGCAAACGAAAACTGCAATGAGATACCGCTTCATACCTAGCACCAGAATGATTATAATCAAGTAATCAGATAATAAACAAGTGTTGCAAGGATATGGAGCAACGGAAACCCTCATACACTGCTAGTGGGAATGTGAAATGGTGCAGCTGCTTTAGAAAATATTTTGGCAGTTTCTTAAAATGTTAAAATTAGAGTTACCATATGACCCAACAATTTCACTCCTAGGTATATACCTAAGAGAAACGAAAGCATATGCCCATACAAAAACTCCTACCCAAAAGCTTGGAGCAGCATTCCTCAATAGCCAGAGGGGGCAACACCCAAATGTCCATCAACTGACAAATGAAAAAGCAAAATGTGGTATATCCATACAATGCAGCAACTCAGGGGCGCCTGGGGGGCTCAGTCGGTGAAGCATCTGCCTTCCACTCAGGTCATGATCCCAGAGTCCTGGGATCCAGCCCCGTGTGGGGCTCCCTGCTCAGTGGGGAGTCTACTCCTCCCTCCCGCTTGTGCTCTCTCTCTCGCTCTCTTTCTCTCGCTGTCTCTCTCCCTCAAATAAATAAATAAAATCTTAAAAAAAAAAAAAAACAATGCAGTAACTCAGATGACCCTTGAAAATGTTATGCTAAGTGAATGGAGACAGTTACTACTTTAAGTTAGTAGTTGCTCAAAGTAGATTAGGGGATGGAGATAAGCATTTTCTTAATGAAATAGAATAGGCTTGATTAGATTAGACTAGATCAGATCTTTATATCCCAACTCAAGTGCCATTTCCTCAAGAAGTCTTCCCTAACTAGGTCAAATCCCCCCTCTCTTGGAACCTGTTCTTGATACCACTAATATAGCACAGTTGGAAGTTTGAGTTTATTTGCATGATGATTGGGTGGACATTGAAATCCCAGGGTATGACTATGAATGCACGGCATCTCCAGCACTTAGCACGCAGTTGATGGCACATAGCAGGTTATTTGTAAGTATCTGTTCAAGGAGGGAAAGAAACTGGTAAGTGGGGGCTCAAAGTTGTAGATGGAAACAACAGAGTAACCTATAAGGAAAGGAATAAAATGGGGGATGTAGATGAAGTCTCTAAAATAAAGGTCTCTAAGACATTGTTTTTTAAACTGGGGGTCGCAACGCACTAGTGAATTGCAAAAATGGTATACTAAGTTGTGGCCAGAAATTTTTAATGAAATGGAATAAGGTAGGATAGAAAATATCGGAGGGGTGCCTGGGTCACTCAGTCTGACTCTTGATTTCAGCTCCTGTCATGATCTCAGGGACAGGAGACAGAGCACAGCCACATGCTGGGCGTGGAGCCTGCTTTAAGATTCTCTCTCTCTCTCTCTCTCCCCTGCCACTCCTCCCAATCCCCACCCCAACCCTCTCTCTCTCTAAAAGAAAAAGAAGAAGAAAAAAGAAAATATTGGAGAATATAGCACATACCAAAATTTTCATGAAACTTTTATTTCAACAATATATAGTGTGTGTGTATACATATATACACACACACAAACATACATGTACATGTGTGTGTTTTATGTCATGATTCTACTGCTTTTCAATTTTTAAAAATTGAGACACTCGTATACCATACCCTCTGGTTCAAACATGCATGACTGTAATTCTTTTCTGAAGCACTCATCATTCTAGTAGATTGAGAATCACAGACTGTGAATATAAGACCTTTGGTGGTTTGTACTAGTAGTAGCATAGCATTTTTTAAAAGTCATTTGTTAAGTACAAATTAAACATTAATTTCTCAAGTATAAATTGAACATTAATGGAATTTCTTAAGTATAAACATTAATTTGAGTTTTTAAAAGCAAGTTAAACAATGGTTGCAATCTCTATTAAGATGTTTTTCAGTCTCTAAAATGTATCAACAGTTATGATTATTTCTAATCATTTATGATTAAGAAACCCGGGAAGCCAGTGTTTAGTTATGTGGCAAAATGCATGTCCTTAATTTAAGTTCTTTTACCATGAGTTATTTCAAAATGGTTTAATTGTAAGATTTCTTGGAATGTGCAAAACACATCAAACGTGCCTAACAATTCTTTCATTTGGGAGCTGTGTGGTAGGAAGCCCAGGGCCTTTGGAGCCATTCTGGTCTGCAAGGAATCCTGGCTTTGTCACTTACTGGCTGTTTGACATTTGACAAGTTGGTATATCGGGATCTTGGCTTCCTTGTCTATAAGACAAAGAAAATAATTTAGGTGGAAATTGCCTTTTGTGGAGGTCAAAATTGGTCAACTATCAGCAATTTCGTGTGGCTCAACCTAATGATTATCTTACAGAGTGGTTGTAAGGGTCAAATGAGACAATATTTGTTTAATACCTGGCACGATGCCTATTAAATGTTAGTATTCCCCTTGATAAAGGTGAAAAATACTAGTGTCGTTGTTTAATTATCTCTTTTAAATTGGCAGCATACACATTGGTCCATTGCACATTACATATTTAATTTGTGTCTTGTTGCAGAAAGAATTTAAGTAGACTCTTTGCTACATAGTTGGTACTAGATAAATATTTGGATACTAGGGAATTAATGTTTCTGTTTAGTTTTGTTTCCTCGATAATTTATGAGCCATCATTTGGTACTTAACTAGCATTTGATGAAACATTAAAGAGCCCAGTTTGGACTGTTCTTGTCCAAGAGTTTATAACAAAGTCTTGTTTTGTACTTCTGTGACAGGTTGTTCTTTCCTGGGAGCCAGCCCCATGCCATGGTGTCCAGTGAATGTTTAACAACAGACTCTCTGGAAGCAAGGCCGTGTGGGTGATGGTGGACCTAACATGTAGCACTGGCCAATTTCCATGCAAATACCTCCGTCACCCATCACTGCTGATTTCAGGCTAGCAACTTAACATCACTGAATGCACAGTTGGGAAGAGGTGAGTGCAGTGAGCTCTTCTGAGCTAGAACCAAGAAGCTCCGGGCCCACTGCTGGCCCCAGGACACATGAAACCCTCCCCGAGGGCAGTGCTCTGTAGACTGGAACTGAGTATGTGTGTGGAATTTTTCAATTCTATTTATGTTGCTAATGAAGACTTTCCACAATTACTGAGTATTTTTGAAAAACACAACTGAACAGAAAAACTGCAGAAGTGGAACAAAATAATAATTACAATATTTATCATTATCCTACATCTGTATGATACCTTCTCATTAAATTACTTTTCTTGATGAGACAGCCTGCAGGGTTTTGCTCTTCTTTTGTCCTTTGGTCAACCTATTATTTTAATGACTAAAATACTAAGTAAGTATTCCCCCCAAAAAGTGCCATGTAATTTTATTTATTGTCTCTCTTGATGATCTAACTGGCTCAGATCTTGGGAAACTCCTTTTTGGTGGGATTGTAAAATTCAACATCAATTTTTTTTTTTTAATGTGAGGGGATGTGAATCACAGTTGGAGGAATTGCTGAGGCTATGGATCATTTTATGAATGATGTATTTTAAGATTTAAAAAATGCTTCTGCAGATAAAAGATTTTACTCTAAATCAGGGATACTAAATGGGAGGTGGTATTGTCCCGGGGTAGGGGTGTATTAAAGAAATCGATGGTGGCATTTTTGTTGTTGTTGTCACAATGATTGGGGAGCACTGTTGACATTTAAAGGGTGGGGCCAGAGATGCTAGAACCGGAAATCGTCCCAAGTTCTGAATGACCTTCAGCTCTCCCGCGGAACTGTCATGTAGGTGAAAATAAACACCCAATTTTCCAGGACAGTGAGCACAGTATAAACTGAAGGATGCTTGCCTTTAGTTTTGCTTCGAATTTTCCCAAAGTTGTTTGCCATGTTGGGAAGTCATAGCACCATGGGCGGTACTGATGTCATCATTTGAGTTGCCGCTAAGTCCCACCCATGTCAGTCTTGGCCTTGAACCGGCACTCACACTGATATTATGATAGTGTAAGCATTTGGCTACTTTATTTTGTCTTCTAGGATTGCCATGCCTGAGAGTTTCTCTTTTCAGGTGCATGTTATTTTATTATACATGACTTTCTTTTTATTCATCCTTTCTGCCAGGATATTATTATTATTATTATTATTATTATTTTACAATTATGCATAGGGGTATGTGGTATCCCTTCTGGGTTTCATTTCAGGTTAGTACAGGAGGGCTACTGAATATATGTTATTAAAAGAATCATTGGGTCCGAGACCCAATAACTAATCTAAATAACTAATCCTTAGCATAATATGACAGTACCATTTTTGTTTCCAAGGTCCCCAGCATACCTGCCTGCAGATTGTTGAACTCTGCCCCAGTCACTACCATCTGTGGCACAAAAGAACAGTTTTAGCCATTTTCTTTTTTTCCTCCTTTTTTCCTTCCTAGCATCAGCGGAGCCGTTGGCGTTACCACTGCTGCCCACAGTGGCGTCCGCAGCCCATCATGAGAAAAAGCCATCATCTGCTGAATTGTATCCATTTTCTCGATCAGTGCTTACGGTATTGTCGTTCTGGTGCCCTCTTGGAGAAGGACGTACTCAGAGTCCAGTGGATCAAACATTACGGCGGTTGTCAAATGAGGCGAACCTCATTTTCCCTGAGTTTCGAATTCGCCCCCCAGCAATGTGGAGGCAGGCATCAGCAAGCACATCCGTTTTGTCTCCTGCCCTACACAGTGGCCATAAACACCCCGGTAAGAAAATAAGCACTTAGTGCTGTGCACACAGTATCAAAAAATAAATATATACTTTGAGCTGGATTCAAATATGAACCTACAGGTCATGTTGTCAACACCGTGAAGAAGGAAAAAAAAAATGCACCATCAGTGAATAAACCTGTAATGAGTATGCAGGACTCACCTTTGGCAACATTGCGGAGCAGCTGGCCTGTTTCCAGCACTTGTCTCTTCTTTCTCAGGTGCCCTTGCCTTTCCCTCAGCACCTCTCGTGAGGGCAAGCCTAAGGCTCTCAGTCCACGTGGAATCAGCAAGCGTTTTTGAGCTAATTTTTTTTTAAGATTCTATTTATTTATTTGTCAGAGAGAGAGTGTGTGTGTGCGTGTGCACATGCACAAGCAGGGGGAGCAGCAGGCAGAGAGGGGGAAGCAGGCTCCCCACTGAGCGGGGGGCTCGATCCCAGGACCCTGATATCATGACCTGAGCCAGAGGCAGACGCTTAACCCACTGAGCCACCCAGGCGCCCCTTGAGCTACTTTTGCCGTATGCCAGGCAATGTGGTAGGCACGATCAAATCCTTGTCTGATTTGAAGGAGTCTCCCTGTCAGAAGGAAAGGGCACAGATACACTTTTTTTCCTACTAACTCTAGGATTTTTTTAGAGAAGACGGGCTCTTTCTGGTGATCAGAATAGCGGTTATCCTGGAGAGGCAGAAGGGACTGGGAAGGGGCATGAGGGTTTCTGGGGAGCTGGTAATATTATGTGTTTCTTTTTTTTAACTGTGGTAAGAAAACATATCATAAAATTTACCACCTTAACTGTTTCTAAGTGTGCAGTTCAGTAGTGTTAAGTGTATGTATTCCCATTGTTGTGAAGTAGGTCTCCAGAACTTTTTCATCTTGTAAAACTGAAACTCTGTACCCATTAAACCATAATTCATTTTTCCTATCCCCAGCCCCTGGTAACCACCATTCTACTTTCTTTTTTTTTTTACCATTCTACTTTCTATTTCTATAAATTTGACTACTCTAGATCCCTTATACAGGTGGAATCATACAGCATTTACCCTTTGATGACTGGTTTATTTCACACAGTTATGATGTCCTCCGAGGTTCATCCATATTGTAATGTATGACAAGATTTCCCTCCTACTGTTGTATTTCTTGATCTGGGTGCTGGTTCACTTTGGGAAAATTCATCCAGCTGCGCATTTATTAACTGGACACACTTCTGTATGCATGTTCTACTTCCAAAAGGGACTTTATTTTAAAAATTAGGTGGAGATAAAATTTAAAAATCATTACTACCATTTCTACTAAGCTATTAGTAACTCGTGTTAACGTTTTCCAGAGGTGTTTTAGAAGGACCAGTTAGAGAAGGCAATACTTAACTCAAAGGGGTACTTGCTGCGGGCAGAACTTCAGAAGAGATGGCTTGGGGCGCCTGGTGGCTCAGTCGGTCAAGCGGCTGCCTTCTGCTCAGGTCATGATCCCAGGGTCCTGGGGTCAAGTCCCCGAATCGGGCTCCCCGCTTAGTGGGGAGTCTGCTTCTCCCTCTGTCCCTGCTGCCCTCCCCCTGCCCCCACTCGTGCTCGTTCTCTCTCTTTCTCTCAAATAAATAAATAAAATCTTAAAAAAAAACAAAACAAAACCCGATGGCTTCACATAGGCCCTATTCAATTTTACCTGATGTGTGTCTCTGAGCCCCTTTTTACAGAAGCCGGGTGCTGCCCATCACAGTCCAAAATCACTAAAAAGCAATACGCTGACAAATTAATACCCTGACCAAACAAGAGCAGGAGGTAAAGGGGAAAAAAAAAAAAACCTGTCCTTAAAGAGGTGAATGACATTGGGAAGAAAGCCTACTGAAAGAAATTTTAGGAGAAAGAACAAAACTGTTAGAAGAGGACAATCAGGTAGGGTTGCCAGGTTTAGAAAAACAAAAAGCCAAACAGACAATCAATACAGGACACCCAGTGAAACTTGAATTTCAAATAATCAACAAATAGGTTTTTATTTTTATTTTTTTAAAACTGTGTTCAATTTTTTTTTAAGAGTTTTATTTATTTGAAAGAGAGACACAGCAAGAGAGGGGAACACAGCAGGGGGAGTGGGAGAGGGAGAAGCAGGATGCCCGCTGAGCAGGGAGCCCGATGCGGGGCTCGATCCCAGGACCCTGGGATCATGACCTGAGCCAAAGGCAGACGCCCAATGACTGAGCCACCCAGGCGCCCCCTGTATTCAATTTTTATTAAGTTTTTAAGTTTAATTCCAGTATAGTTACTATCCAGAATTATATTAGTTTTAGGTGTACGTTATAATGATTCAAGAATTCTATGCATTACTCAGTACTCAATCATGACAAATCTTTCAGAATTCTGATAATCACCAGGATTCATGCAGTTGTAGGGAGATCACAAATTTGGTAGAATTATAAATTTATGCTAACTTTTTGTATAACGATTGGTAACTGTAACAAATTTAAATGTGTATACAAATAGGTTTTTGAAGTAGAAATATGTTCCGAATAGAGCATAGGACATACTTGTACTAAAAACCTATTCGTTGTTTACTGAAATTCAACTTCCACTGGATTTTACCTGGCAACCCTAGCTGCGAGAGAAGGAAGAGGGAGATAAAATCATAGGGAACACAAAATATCTTTTCAGTGCAGGGAACCAGCTCAAAGCCAGATTCTCTGACAAGTACCTAGCACTGGATAATATTCCCTGTCCTAAACGAGGGAAAGAACTTTCCACTAGGAATTGGTTTGATTTTGTGATTAAGAAAAATTTAGACTTTTCTTGAATGTCTCGCCTTGGGGTCCAGAATTGAATGCAAAGCTTGTCACATTGGCTATTTCCCAGAGAGCTGAGTGAATGATTAGGATAGCCTAGGATGAAGGTGTGTGGGGCTGCAGGCAGGAAGGGCAAGGGACTTCCTCCGAAGACCTAGTGCCTGGTCGTGACTTATCTTGTCAGTTTTCATCTGAAGAAATTTTAATGCGTATAAATAGGGGTTGCCATTAAAAGTACCTCATCGGGGGCGCCTGGGTGGCTTAGTTGTTAAGCGTCTGCCTTTGGCTCGGGTCATGATCCCAGGGTCCTGGGATCGAGCCCCGCGTCCGGCTCCCTGCTCCACTGGAAGCCTGCTTCTCCCTCTCCCACTCCCCTGCTTGTGTTCCCTCTCTCACTGTCTCTCTGTCTGTCAAATAAATAAATAAACTCTTAAAAAAAAAAAAGTACTGCATCAGTACTGGGGGGAAAAACAAATTCCTGAACACTCTGCCCTCCCCATTCATCAAAGCAAAAGCATCCAAGATTCATTCAAGGTGAATGAAGGCATTTGTTCAGGAAGAGTCACACAATTTCTGATTCGCTTTGAAGCCCTGCAGTTAAACCCTTCTAATTCTGAGTCAATAGAGGGGATAATCAGGTTTGATCAATGAAAGTTCTCAGGCTCATTGTTTAAAAGAAATAATTTTTAAAATTGCAAGTACACAATAAGGATTAAATAACAAGATGACTCGAGGCTGAAGTTTTGCAAGGCCCTTTTTAATGTTTGTTTTTAAATCAGAAGTACAGTTGCATGCAGTTAAAGGCAAATGTCCTTTAAACAGTTTGGTAATAGACGTAGGTAAACTATGCGTTCTATGATCTTTTACACCATTAATTGCTTAGTAAGCTTTTCTTTCATAGAGTGTTTGAAGTAAACTTTGGCCTACCTCAGGTCAAATTATCACAAAACTTTAAAACAGTGAAGACTGGATTTATTACGTGGAAGCTGTATCCGTGACTGTTATCAACTGGATATGTAGAATCTTGGTTGATACTTTTTATGGCTTTATGAAACTGTCAGTAGCCCTGACCTGTATGTCCTTGGACAGTTTCCTTATGTGTCTGTGCCTTAACTTCCTCATCTGTAAAATGAGGGGGTGGACCAGATGATCTCTAGCCTCCAAGCTCGAAAACATCATGACTAAATCACACCAAAGGTGTGTCCATCTCAGGGATCAGTAACTTAGCACAACTTACCTAGAGCTTTCCTTGGTACGGATGTTTATTATTTTAAGGAATAAAGGTAAGAAGAGTATAGAAAAAGTGTTTTCAGTTGCTTCTTGTCCCCTTGGAAATCTTTCATGGGTAAAGAATCAGAACTTGGGGGAAAAACCAGAGCACCCATGAAGCAATAATGTCTAGAAGAGACCAAGAATTGGAGAACTGGAACGCAGTCACTGCAGGGGCAACAGAGGCCACGAGAGAAAAACACGCCCGTCTTTGCTTCCTCAAAAAACCAGATTGTGCCTGCTGGGAACAAGAGAGTCACTCCTCGCTAGGACATCGAGTGCTGCCAGAAGCAATATCTGCTGTTTGAGTCCTATAATGGTCGGGAAAAGCATGTAATGGCAACTGTGACACAAGACGAGAGACTGTTCCCCCAGCCACCGAGTGTGCCCCCCAGCTCTGCAGTGAACAGTCTGTATGTAGCACCTTGAGGATCAGGCTCTCTCATCTCCAGAATGTCCATACCCATTAAGTCAAGTGTTTTAAGAAGCAAATTATTTGGATCATGAAACTCTTTTTGCTTCCACACCTATTGCCAAATATTTGTGCACTTTCTGAACGTTGTTGTACAAATCAGAAATGTATCTAAGAATGTTCAGCCACAGCTTCTTGCTAAGACTCTTCCACATGAGACAGCTTGTGACCATCCCCTCAGCCAGCTTCTCGAGAAAGTGACAGCTTGGAAGGGAGACTTGCAGCTGGGAGGGTAGACTCGGGCATCAAACAAGGCAAGGTCACTTCAACTGCCTCGCCACTTCGTTCCTTCCCCACGCCATGGCTCTGCCTTCCTCACCAAGGGGACAGAAATCTGGAAAGATATTCCAAGCGCCCCTGAGGACTGTGTCTGTGTGGACACTATGGAGTATATGTGCGTACTCGAGGATAGACTCATCAAAGCTAATTGACACGGGTCTAGGAGAAAGAGAGATGTGATGTGGTCAGTATCGTGACGCGTACAGAGTGTGTATGGTATGTGATCTTTTGTAAAGTTCAGGATTTCTTCCAGAAAACTTGGCAAAAATTTTACCCTCTGAGGCATAGGAGGTGTGGTAGGCTGAAGAATGCCCCCCCCCAAGATGGCCACCTGTTTATTCCCAGAACCTGTGACTATGTTATTTCACATGGCTAAAGGGACTTAGCAGATATGATTAAGCTAAGGGTCTTGAGACAGGGAGATGATTCTGGATTATCTGGATGGGGCCCAGTGTCATTACAAAGGTTCTTATAGGAGGGAAGCTTCTAGAAAGCAGAAAGGGCACATAGATTCTCCTTCAGAGCTTTCAGAAAGAATGCAACTGTGCTGATTGCTTGATTTTAGGACTTCTGACCTCTAGAACTGTAAGAGAATAAATTTGTGCTGTTTTAAGCCACTAAGTTTGTGGCAATTTGTTACAGAAGCAATAGGAAACTAATGTAGGAGGATTCAGGAGGGTGTTTTCAATTCAGCGAGAGTGCTTTGTTGAGTGTCGGGGTGATAGCGGCTGGGAATATTCAGAGTCAGTTACTATACAGGGTTTTCTTGGGAGCCTGCTGTCAGCTAGAACTGAGACCTCAGTGGTGGACAAATAGACGTGGGCTCTGCCAATATGGAACTTCGAAACACAAGAGGAAGACTGGCATTCAACCAAAGATTGCTATTAATTAACTCAAGTATGCAGTGTGCTCTGAAGTGCTTCATGGCTCTCTGAGAATGATTAAAAGGAGATCTACTCCTTCTGGTTGGTCAGGGAAGTTTTCCCTGAGGATGCGATGTTTAAGGCAGACTCTAAGGATGAGCAGGAATTAGCTGTCTCAGGTCAGAAAGGAGCCCTGCAGAAAGATGGAAGAGCTTTTCCAAAAGCTGTAGGCAGTCAAAGTGTTGTGTTTTAAGAAGTTAAACTAAGTCCAGTATTGTTGGAGCCAACAGAACAAGGGCTAGTGCTGTACAAGAAGAGATGGAGGGGTGACTAGGGGCTAGGCTAGGCAGGGCCTTCTAGGCCACTGAAGGACAGTGGTATGTCCATATTTATGCTTTTAAAGATCACTTAGGCTATAGTGGATGAAAGAATGGATTGAGGAGCAAGAGAAGATACCAAGAGACCAGTTAAAAGGACACTGCAACAGCCAGAATGGTGGCAGTCGGGATGGAGAGAAACAGAAGGGTTCAACAGATAGATATATAGGACAGAGAATCAAAAGATTTGATGATTGATGGAGTGTGAGAGGTGACAGAGAGGGAGGTGTTAAGGACGACGCCTATGTTCATAGACGAAGCAACCCGGTCAGCGGAACTTTGATTTTCTAAGGAAGGGAACAATGCTGGAAGAGAAGAATTTTGGTGGGAAGATTGGGAGTGCGACTTTGGACGGACGTGTATACCTTGAAGGGGTCACTGAGACTTTCAGATGGAAATGTCAAGTAGGCATTTGCATACTCAGGAGCAGGAGATTTAAATTTAGGAGTCAGAACTTCAATGGTAAATGAAGGCCTGGGGATAGTGGAGGTTGCTTGGGGAGGGAGGAGCTGGTAAGAGGAGGGCCTAGGAATCTCAAAGGAAGCAGAGGTTAGAGAAAAGACCAGGAAGTGACTAGAAAACAAGGAGAAAAACAAGGAGAGTGTGGAGCCACTGAACTGAAAGGAAAAGAGAGTTTTTAAAAAAGGAGTGAGTGGCCGTGAGGTCAAGAAAAATAAGGACCAAAACGTATTCCTTGGACATGAAGATCATTGGTGACCTCAGCATGAATTTGGTGTGGTGGAGGAAAGGGGACGGAACCCAGGAACTGTCATCTTGTCTCAGTGTTTCTGGCAGACGCTAGTCAGGACAGGGTTTTCAGGAGAAGCTAGGAACTAGTGAGAAGTCCCATGGGAAACTTGCCCGTGCGCGGCTGGATTACGTGCACCACCGCCACCACCACTGCGCATGCGCCCGCGCACCAGTACTTTGCCCTCCCAGAAAGGCAGCTGTAGGTGGTGGACAGGGCTCCAGACCCCAGGGCCTTAACCATATCTCCTTGTTCACTTGTCACCTTTGGCCAGAATCACTCCATCACTCCTTTCTCTTAGCCCTCTGGTCCTTGCTAGCAGCCATCCCTGTCTCCATTCTTGGTTATTCTGAGACTGGACCCATGAACTCACCCTCTCATTCTCTTTCTTCCTTTGTTCTCCTAGTATTGGAGAGATTTTGTGTCTCCGGGGCATCTGAGTGAATTGACATTTCAGAGCAATTGTTTCTTATCCAGTGTCTATGCAGTGGTTCTTCGTGGAACATGGCCAGTCCTGTGAGCAGACAAACAAAAATAGCATATTAGGTGAGTGACTTCATGGAGAACTGTGAGGGGAGCGTCCAAGTCTCCTCCCTTGTGAGAAGCCGGGAAAGCTATTGGAAGAGCTGAAGAGTTGCTCCAGGTCGAAGGTTCAAACAATGGTAAGACAAAATGTTCTTCTATTCTTAATTGTCTACTAAAATTGAGCTTACGTATAATTCAGACGGAATTCCCTGACCATGACTTGAGGTTCATACAAGAGTCCAACCTCCTCCACCTTTATGAGACAACAGAGCATAAGAATGGGAACAGGTGTTCCTCAGGTTATGCTGCCAAATAAAACTTGACTCAAGACCAAAGTGACTTTTCTCACTGAAACCAGAGCAACAATAGGAATCCTGAGAAGGAAGGCACACACACCCACACAGTAAAAGAATGAAGCCATTTTGAGGGAAAGGAATAAAAAAAGAAAAGGGTTATACAAGGAGAAACAAAATACAGCTCTGACTCATGCAATAGGCTTGAGCGGTGAAAAAATAATTGGAGAATAATATCAGAGTTCTGAACTTGGCTTTGAACATGAACAAACCTTTTACTTACACAATTGGGGGTAGTTATTCCCCCTCTTCACTATTTCCTTCGCCCTTCAGGTTAGGAAATTATTCCCTTGAGTAAAACATCATTATTTTCCCTTGTTTTCTGGGAAAGTGCTTGTGCTACTCTTCCCTTAGGATCTGTTGAATAAGTTAGTAGCTGATGAAAGATAGCAGCAGGTGACTACATTGGCATTGATAAATAATTGAGTATTGTAGTTAGAGTTCTTCTCAGAGACTCATGATCTTTTTCTACACATCAGTTGAAGTCCAGCCCTCTCACTTTACATATAAGGAACTGGCCATGGAAAGACGAAGCAATTTTCTCAAATCCACAGAGCTACTTAGCGGCAGATCTAGCCCTAGGACTTCAGGTGCAGGCGTCTACTAGGCTATGCCGTCCTGCTCAAATGTATCAAACAGCCACAGTGCCCATAATTGAAGGCTTCCCTGGGCCAAGCGGGTACCATCTCCACGTCTCACAACAAATCACTAACGGAGGCTTTATCACTCCCATTCCCAGGTGAGAAAACCAAAGCTCAGAGAGGTTAGCTAACTCACCTAAGACAACACTGTCAGTACATAGTAGAACTGCCTAATCTTGGGGGATGACCAAGTAGGGATTACCAGTATCTAGGGCTGATCCTCCACCTCTGTGGGGACAGGTGATGGCCTGCCTGGTGTCACAAGGAATGCCCAAAGGCCCACACGACCAAAACTGTTGATCCAGCTCCTTGGCTATGCTGCCTAAAGGTTGAACTTGAAGTCCCTGCTAGGAAAGAGCAGAGTCTTGAGGGAATGGGATGCTGAACAGTTTTGTTTTCTTGGGAAGGGAAACTCTATGGAGCAAAGGGGAACTTTTCAGGCTGAGTAGGATGATACTTGTTAAGTGGAGATAGGGTGAGAGGGAAGGGTTCTCTGGAGAGAGAACAGATCCTGTCAGGTGCGAAGGGTATCTGGAATGAGGCTGGATCTTTGAGTCCCTGACTGGGCTGAGGTATTTATGGAATTCGATAGCACGCATTTCTAGAACCTGATCAGTATGCTGTGACTGTACTATTTTCAAAGGGGGTCCATCGTTACATAGAACTGAATTAATTGTAATCCTGGGCTCAAGATATACAGGTTCATGCATGGCTCTGCTCTCTCTTTAAATAAATACATAAACAAATGTGAACCCTCGTGAATCCAACATCCACACCAAAAACTAGAGCAGTCACTGAAGCTGTCTGACAATACCAACTTTTGAGGAGGAGGAGATGGATGGACCAAACCTTTTATTCATCCCTAGGAGTATAAATGAGTTTAATAAATTTGCATTATTTTGTAGTATTAAACATTCTCATGGAATCTATAAACCCATCCGAAAAATCACATTCACAGCAGCACTGCTTATTTGTAAATCATGGGGCTAAGTAGCAAATTTTTCTTCCCGCTATACTGAAAAGTATTGACAAATACAGGAATCTTTCTTTTTTGAGTGGGGAAGGTCTAGCTCTTCAGTAGCACCCGCTCGCAACCCTTTTCCAAGTTACGGTTAGGAGAAAAGGAAGGCAATACTGTCTCACTTGTCACCGGTCACGTGTTGGTTGAATTGCCACCCAGGACTAGGGAGGTGTAGTCCTGTTTTTTATTGAGGCTTGTCTGTGCAAAGCGATTTGAGTTTTAGAGAACTCATCTGCTTGCATTTGTTTGGCATCACTTCCTCTTCTCGTGTAGGTCTTCAAGTCATGGCAGAGACAGAAGCCTTGGCAACTGAATTGTGCCCTGAAAAATAATCCAGTGTTGGATTTCCTGGCTCTACTGCATGTCAGTGGACGGCCATGGGCAAATTCCTGAACTTGTCTGAGCCTCAGGTTTCTCATCTGTAAGTGGGTAAATTCACGTGTGCCTTGTGGGGCTGCTGTAAGGATTCAAAGAGGGGACTGCCCCTAACCAGCCTCGAAACAAAGGAGCCCAGCAGCAAATATTAGCTCCCTGTTCCAGAGAAACAGGGGCGTAAGGGACACCCCACCATATACCTGGCACAGCACTTATCTCATCGAAATTTGGCGTGATCCCCAAATGCGAGGCACAGATGTAATTTTATATTTTCTAGAAGCCACACTTAAAAATAAACAAAAAAACCAAAATGAAATTAATTTTAATAATATATCTGATTTAACCAATTTAACTGATGTATCTAACATGGTATCATTTCAACATGTAGTCAGTATAAAAATTATCGATGAGATAGTTTGTATTCTTTTTTTTTTTTTTTTTGGCATACTCAATCTTTGAAATCCCGTGTGAATTTTACACTTACAACACGTCTCAGTTCGGATCAGCACATTTCAAGGGCTCAAGAGCCCCCACTCCACTAGTGGTGTTGAATTGGGCAGTGCAACTTTAGCACTTCTAAGGGGATTGACTCTCTTTAGATTTTGAAATCTGGTCTCTTCAGTTCAATTCTAGTGCACATTTCCAACCGTGGGAGGCGATTGACCCCATGCCTTTTCCTTTAATATCGCTAATTTATAGTTGCTTCATAGACGGGGACGCAGGTCAGGTTATGCTAGAGCAGGGGTCCCCAGTCTCCTTGGGAGAAGTGACTGTTTTCCTTTTCCTCAAAGCTTTCAAACCTCCAGCAAATTAGGATAATTGGAGGGAAGGGCAGGTGGGAAGAGTTGGGGCTGACAGTAAAACTCCAGCACCCTGGAGAAGAGTCCTTCCTGGACGCTACACAGTCCTCCTCAACGGAAGGAAGTCTTAGTCACTTCAGAACTGACTCAGGTTTGCTGCCGGGTTCACATTCGGTGGTCGTGATGGTTGGGGTTGGGGGAGGCTGCGCCTCGGCTAACAGCTTGGATGGATGAGGGCTGTGCTCAACTTGCTGATAGGAGAAATGCCAAGTTTTCCAGATAATAGGTGGCACCTTAGATGTCAGAGTCCACTGCAAATAATGGTTCATGCTCAGTTAATTATGGGCACTAAGTAAATATTAATAGAACCGGATAAGATCACGATTTGTATAAAAACGGAAGAGCAGTAGATTCTGACATGTTGCTGTATCATTAACTTTCATCTTTTGGGGTCAAGAGAACTGAATAAGGCCATTCATGTTACCTATTCTGGGTTCATGTTTTTGGATTGTGTTCCCACCCAGAGACTCCAGGGATTTCCTAAATGTCAACCTAACCATGGTATCACTCAAAACACTCTTTGGTGGTTCTTGTATTATTGGCATTTTACTGTTTCCTTCCAGAATTTTTCCATGAAGTTTTGGTGATCTCTTCGTAGCTGAGCTCACATTTAATACATCATTTTGTATCTTGCTTTTACCCACTTATAATATTTGCATTTTCCATGTTCTCATATAGACTTCACACAACACATTTTTATTTTTTTTTATTTTTTAATTCTTTTTTTCACACAACACATTTTTAATGATAGTCTAATGGTCCACTGAGCGCTTGTGCCATGATTTACTTAACCATTTTCCATTATTGTCTTTTCCTTCCGGATATTATACATGTAATTTTGTTTTATAACTTGCGCACAGGAAAAAGTACGTTTCTTTATTTTTTAAAGTAAGATTAAACCTGGGTTTGAATTCCCGTGTGCGGGGCTGGCAAGACACCCAACAGCAGGAGCTAGTCCCATGTGTGTATGCAAGTTATCTGGAGAACCGCTTAGTGTGACGGCTCTGATACTTTTGACCCTAAGCAACACAAATCTACCTAACCTGGCCTAAACCGTAAAGGTGATGTACTGGCCTGTATGACTGGCGGTTCAGAGGAAGTTTCAGGGTTGGTTTGATTTAGTCACCTGACAACATCATCAACGACCCTGTTTCTTTTCTTTTCCGCTCTGCTCTCTACAAAGTCAGCTTTACCCTGGCCACAAGACAGTTGTCACCTGATGCTACATGCTTACTTGCATTCACTCAGAGATGGGGAGAAGGTAGAAAGATAACAGAGTTTCTTCCAGAAGCTTCCTCCCAATAGCAAGCAAGTTTTTTTTCACAGAAGCCTCCAGGAAATTTCTCCTCTTTTCTCATTGGCCTAAATTGGGTCATGTGCCCATCCCCGAACCACGAGCTTATGGCCAGTGGTCAGAATCAAGCTCATTAATTTTTAGATTGAGCCATATATTTCATTACTACAGGGGCGCCTGGGTGGCTCAGTTGGTTAAGTGTCTGTCTTCGGCTCAGGTCATGATCCCAGGGTCCTGGGATCGAGCCCTGCATCTCCCTCTCCCTCTGCCTCTCCCCCTGCTGGTGCTTGCTTGCTCTCTCTTTCTGTCAAATAAATAAATAAAATCTTAAAAAAAAAAACCACATTACTACAAAAAAAGGAGGCTCTTCCCTCTTTTCCTGCCTCCAGCACAAATTCACTACATGGGCAATAAACAAAAGTGGGAGTAGTTACCAAGAGAAGAGGGAATGAATTTACAGAGATCACCAAAATGTCTCAAATCTTCAACTTCTGTTTTCAGTCCTGCTATACAAACACAGCACAGTAGCCCAAAGCCCAGACCGAAAGTCTCCATTGTCTTTTAGGTCAGGGAAGATCAGCTACCTCTCCAAGAGGTACAAAAACAAAACACAGATTTAATTTCTTCATAAATTATCCTGTCACACCATGCCTATGCTTAAAATCTTTTCTGACGTCCTTTTGGTGGAAGAGAAAGACTATCTGTAGTAGAATGAAAACCCTCCTTTGTTAGAAACGGAAGGACCAGGATAAATGGACTTGAAAAGGATTCATACTATCCAAAGTAGTTTGTCAAAAAAATCATGAATCTGGGCACTTGGAAAAATAGAGCTACTGTTTCAAATCACACTCATCTTCACACTCTTAACTTCCCACTCTTCAAATCAAAAGGTGGGCTGGTGAGTGTTAGACAGAGTCAAAATTTCCTTTAATAGGTTAATGGGCAAATAATTTGTGCTCCCTCCAAACAATGGAATATTATTCACACCTAAAAAGAAATGAGATATCAAGCCACAAAAAGACGTGGTCGAACCTTAAATGCATATTACTAAGTGAAAGAAACCAATCTGAAAAGGCTGTATGATTCCAAGTGTACGACATTCTGGGAAAGGTAAAATTATGGAGACAGTAAAAAGATCAATGCTTGCCAGGGGTTAGCAGGGAGGGATGTGTAGGCAGAGTATAGAGAATCCAAAGCTACAGAACGTACAGCACCAGGAGTGAATAGTAAAATGTGGGCTTTGGTTCATAATGGTTCATAATGATGTGTTGATGTAGGTTCCCCGATTTTAGCAAATATGCCAGTCCTCTGTGGGATGGTAATGGTGGGAGAGGCTGTGTGTGGGGGTGGTGGGGAGACGGGGTATGTGGGAACTCCCTGTAGTTTCCACTCCATTTTGCTGTGAGCCTAAAAAATGCTTTAAAAAACAAAGTCACTTTTGGGGCACCTGGGTGGTTCAGTCGGTTAAGGATCTGACTCTTGGTTTTGGCTCAGGTGATTATCTCAGGGTCGTGGGATCCAGCCTCACGTCTGCTTGAGATTCTCTTCCTCTCCCTTTCCTTCTGCCCCTCCCCCCACTCATGCAAGTGTGTACTCTCTCTCTGAAATAAATAAATATTTTAAAAATATTTTTAAAAATTAAAAATAAATAAAGTCTATTTTAAAAATGCAGGCTGGTATCAAAGAATGTGGAATTGAGAGTTGGGAGACCTGGATTCAAATTTGGATTGTCGTGTACAAGCTGTGTAATCTTAAATTATTTTAACCTTTCTCCATCTTAGTTCACTCACCTGTAAAATGAGGATATGATGCCTCCATCAGATTTACGTGAATAGACAAACATAGGTCCTTTCACAGAGCACGTGCTAGGCGCTTTTAAAATATGTCAGTTGAGAGTAAAGAGAGAAGGAGGGAAACGCAAGGAGACCAGGAGTTCATAGCCAAGTCAAATGCCAGTGGAGGTGTTTTCTAACTAGATCCACCCGCTAGTGATTGATGATGAGACAATCAGGGGTTATTTTCCCCCCTCATCTATTCCACTTCACTCGGGCTTTTGGCTTTATCAAATTATGATTTAATAAAATGCCTATTATTGCTCAAATTACTCAGAATACTACCCTTGCCTTTGTTCCTCATTGGGAGCTGACAGGAAGGAATGTAATTTGGGGTAGTTTTATTGTTCCTATTGCTGGTTTTCTTTTATTTAAAAAATATCTGTTGTGGACCTAGTGAGTGGTACTGACGCCGGACACGGCAGCAAAGCAGCGGAGAAGCTAGACTTGGGCTCAGCCATCACAGGTATTGTGTCTAGGGTGGAAGAGAGACCTTTACGAAATTCGAACAGTTTTGAGTGTTACAGTGAGAAGTACAGAGAATCAAGAACAAATTGGGGAACAAATTGCCTTCCTGGTCAGGGAAGGCCTCCCTTGTTTTCGAAGTGAGGCGGCTACTGAGGTCTTCTGGAACAGGGGGCTGGGTGAGAGTGCATAGGGTAGGACGGCAGTTCTCGCACTTGAACGTGAGTCAGAATCACCCGTGAGGCACGCAGAGGAGTTGACTATTACTGCATGACAAAGTATCCCAAAACTGAATAGCTGGGAACAACGAACATTTATTACACCAAACGGTGAGAGTTTCTGCGGGTCAGAAGTCCAGGAGCCACGTAGCTGACTGGTTGTGGCTCAGAGCCTCTCACAAGGTTACGGTCCAGGTGCCAGCGGAAGAATCTGCTTTCAGGCTCACTCCCGTGGGCTTGTCCACATGGCTGCCTCGCAGCGTGGCAGGTGGCTTCTGAGAGAGAGACCCAAGAGGGAAGTCAGTCTTTTTTTTTAAATGTTCACATTATTTTTTTTTTATAATACATGTTCTTTAAATGTTCAGGAGTTATTCTGTGGTTATGAAGTATTTTTATTTAATATCATATATTTTCTTTGAATATGCTTTATTTTACATTTTGTAACCAAAAGGTACTGCTTTCTCCCCCGTTTTATTGAGATATAATTGACATATAACATTGTATAAGTTTAAGGTGTACAACATAATGATTTGGTATATGTATATATTGCCAGACGATTACCACAATATATTTCGTTCACACCCATCAACTCATAGTTACAATTCTTTCCCCTTCCCATAAGAACTTTTAACAACTCTTAACAACTTTCAAAAATCCTAGTTATAAGTTAAAATAAGTTCTGGGGATATAATGTACAACATGATGACCATAGTTAATACTGTATTGTATAATTGGCTTTATTTTTTTCAAACAGTTTCAGATTTACAGCAAAAAATTTTTTAAAGATTTTATTTATTTATTTGACAGAGTGAGAGAGATTACAAATAGGCAGAGAGGCAGGCAGAGAGAGAGGGGGAAGTAGGCTCCCCGCTGAGCAGAGAGCCCAATGTGGGGCTTGATCCCAGGACCTTGAGATCATGACCTGAGCCGAAGGCAGAGGCTTTAACCCACTGAGCCACCCAGGCGCCCCAGATTTACAGCAAAATTGAGAAGATAGTACACAATGTTCCCATATGCCCTATGCTCCATTTCCCCTCCTATAAATACCTTGCCTTATATGGTAGATTCATTAAATTTGGGAACAAACACTGATATATTATTATTAAACACATTTGGTCCAAAGTTTATCTTTTATTAAGAATTCTGTAGTTTTGGGGCACCTGGGTGGCTCAGTCGGTTAAGCGTCTGCCTTTGGCTCAGGTCATGGTCTCAGGGTCCCGAGATTGAGCCCCACGTCAGGCTCCCTGCTCAGCGGGAACCTTCCTATTTACTGACTACCACCACTGTCACCAAGTACACTCTTAACATCCAGGTAGCACCTGCAAAAGTCACTGGAAGAATCACAGGCTACAGGTCTTCTTTTTGTCTGCCCATGCACACTAACAGGATTGCTTAGCTCTGCTGGCAAAACACCCAGCTAAAGAGGTTGTCAGTACGTCTCTTTTTAGGTTTTGGTTTGAATGGAGAGGACATGGTAATCTATGTACCATACCACCACCAAGATGACCAAGATAAAAATCTAGAAGTGTGGGCAGACCACTGGATGCCTTTGAGTGTATGTATTACTTTTCTTTCTTTCTTTCTTTCTTTTTTAAGATTATTTATTTATTTGTGAGAGAGAGAGAGCACAAGCAGGGGGAGAGGCAGGCAGAGCAGGCAGAGGGAGAAGCAGGATCCCTGCCGAGCAAGGAGCCCAATGCGGGACTCGATCCCAGGACCCTGGGATCATGACCTGAGCTAAAGGCAGCCGCTTAACTGACTGAGCCACACAGGCGTCCCTATTACTTTTCTTTAAATTCAGAATAAAGATGAAACTAGTAAGCAAAGAATTGGGTGCATAAATGCCTAATGAAGGCACAAAAGTTAAACAGCTACACACCGATAATTTTATTCAATGAGAAAACCAGCCTAATCAGATCACAAGAGTGGTCTCCAGTTACATTTTTACCTTTCCTTAGAGAACATTCTACTTTTACTTGATGTTTATACATTGCCAAAAATAAAGCAAGTTCTGGTGAAAATGGTTGAAGTCAGCAGTACTTCATACGCCCCCATTAGGAAATCATGATTTCATATACTGAGCCCCGAGTTCAAGGTCACTGGTAAGCAGAGAAAAAATACTCAACAGCTAGTGTAAGCATGGACTCCTATCCAAATGTCGTGGTGCTGGAGGTTGGTGAAGCATTAAAGAGTCAGGGAGCTGTCCTATGGTGGTGGTGGTGGTGAGTGAGGGGGTATGAAAGATAATGCCAATGACCTTTAATTTGATCCTTTCCGATGGTAGTGGTGGTATGAAACAGCCAGTTGGTGTGAGAGGGAGTATAGGGGTGGGAGGCACGAAGCCAGGTGTCAGTGATGTTAGAATTGATACTGTCCAACGGTGCTTGTGGTGGCATGAAACAGAGTCAATGATTTAATCTTGTCCAAAGGTGGTGGCCTCAGGTGGGAAGATAGTGGGGGAGGGTTGGTGGAGCGGAAGGAGGAGCGGAAGGCCACGAAACGGAGTGAATGACCTAACATTCCTGTACAAAGGTGTTCAAAAGGGTGAGAGCTTAAGGGTGGGGAGGTGGGGGTGGGGGTGGAGGCGGTGCGGTGGGCCACGTAACAGAGTCATCAGTGACGTGACAATTAAGCCTGTCCAGCGGGTAGGGGGCAGGAGTGAAACATAACCACATTTAATTCTGCCCAAGGTGGTCTTGTGGTGGCAGGCATGAAACAGCCACTATAGTTAAGTGGTAAAAGGGACATGAAAACCAAAGTAACAAGATGTAATGAGAATCCTGAAGGGCCGTAGCCAGCCCATCCAGGGAAGGCCTCCCGGAAGAGGTGCCTCCGGTTGAGCGGGGCCTTGAGCAAGGCGTAGGGCTGGATTCCGGGCGTGCACTCCGGGCCTCCTCGCGGTCCGACGGCACCTTCGCTACCTTTGAGCCTCAAAGGACTTAGCCGGGGAGCGGAACGCAGGGCTGCTGCACTTGCCGGGCGGGGCTCAGCTCCAGGAGCAAAGGAGGGCGGCGCCGGCATCTGGGCAAACTCAAGCAAAAGAAAGCGAGGGCGGAGGCGGCGAATCAGCGGCCGGCGCGTGCGGCCGCGCGCCCCCCGTGCCCCCCGCGCCCTCCGTGCGCCGCGTACGTGCCGCGGCCGGCTCCGCCCCCGTGGGCGGGGCCTGGGGAAGCCGCGGGCGGCCGGCCGCGGCCCGGGAGCTGCTGCTGCTGCTGCAGCGGCTGCACCCGCGGCGCCAAGGCCGAGGCGGAGGCCGGGGTGCTAGCTCGGCTGACGTGCCGGATCCGCGTGGCTCGGCTGCACCGGCTCCTGCGGCTGCCTGAGCGTCTCTGCTGGTCTGTGCACGGCCTCGGCGAGGATGCGGCTTTTCCGGTGGCTGCTGAAGCAGCCGGTTCCTAAGCAGATCGAACGCTACTCGCGTTTCTCGCCATCGCCACTCTCCATCAAGCAGTTCCTAGACTTCGGTGAGTGCGGGGCCGGGGGCCCCCGCGGTCGCTACTGTCCCCACAGCCCCGGGACGCGGGGCCGCTGCCTTCCGGGCCCGCCGCCGCCGCCGCGGGTCTCCGCAGCTCGGGGCAAAGTCCGTGGGAACCGCGGGCGGGGCTCCGGGTTGCCCGGGGGCTCTCCCGGGGACTCGAATTTCGGGATGCGGAGGGGGCAGGGCCTGGCACCCGCACACCGGTCAGGGCTTTACCTGGAAACACGGAAACCGCGTCCGAGGACCCTCATCCAGGCGGGACTCCCCAGACCTGCTTCGGTAGCTTCAAATCTACTTGACACAGACCTCACCGTCCTTAAAACTTAGTAGCGGAATGTGGGTGGCTTTTTAATGTTTTTAATGTTTTTACTTGTAGATTCTTTTGTTGTTGTCGTTGTGTAAGAGCTGTTTAGAAACACCTTGAGGTCGAATAAATTATGCAGTGGCATTTTGTTCCTTTTTTGCCCTAAGGTGCTCCCGTGTGCCTGGAGCGGAAGGACTCGAACTGTTGTCCTTTTCGGGTAATGTTAAAGCAGTTAGAGGCCTGGACTGCGAACGCCTTAGATAATGGGGAGGAGCGGACGCGTGGGCTCCTAGCGTCAGAGCGGGGTCTCATACACCCCCGGTCTCGGGGCCGGCACCTTTCGCCACGCCTCTCCTTTTGTGTCCCACCACCCTCTCCCGGTCGAGTGGGCTGGTGGGCAGCTGACTCGGATTGAGGTGGGAGCGCAGAAGACCCGGCCCTCCCCTTGCCAGAGAGGCCTAGCTGAGATGGGAATAGATTCCACCACCTTATGCTCACCGGATCCTGTTTCCCCAGAGCGGTGCCTTTTCAGCCACGGAGCCAATACTTGCAGTTGCTGAAGGCGAGGGAGCTGGTTGTGAACCACATGACAGTAAAAGCAAAGTGCGCACCCAGGTATCCGAATGGAGTTCAGCATCCTTGAAGGGGAATCAAATGGAGCAGCAGAGATGTTCTAAGCTCTCAAGAGAACGTAATGGGAGTCTCTTCATGTAATGACTTTTATGTAAATGTAAAGGGACGGTATCCGCTGGGAATAAAAACTAAAAGTGCAGAGGAGGTAGGACATTCCAGGAAGATCAGAGACGCAAAATGTGATGTTGCCTATGCTGACAAAGTGGGGATAGGAAGAGAGGACTAGATTACAGTTGAGACCAAATTAAATTTTAAGAACCCTCTTTGCCAGGGAGTGATGAGGAGAGTCAAAGTTCAATGAGATGTAGGTCTTTGGATCTGAAACTTCACTCCTGAAAGCTTTTCCATAGTTAACCATCTCTGGCCACTTTTGAAATTTAAGAGGTTTGAAGCAGCTCCTGACTTCAGGGTTTAGAAAGAAAATGGCACCATTGCTATAAATAGCACGTTTTCCATCTCTAATTTATGGTTTAGAGAAGATTCTGAAGGTATCAGCTTCATAACCTGAGTTAGGTTAATTCACAGTAAAAGGAGCAAAAGGAATCCAGAAATTCCTCATTTCTTCCACCCTCATAATTGACACGATAGCTCTGCTAGCTTGGCGAAATTTCAGTTGATTTAGGTCTACAGCAAGCTAGTATCTACCCATGTTAATAGGTGTCTTGGCAAGAATGTTACTTGAGTAGGAAAACCACAGTGGGAGATAGTGTTATCGTGGAAAACCCATGGGACCAGTATCTGGAAATAAGTGTTCTAATTTTTGCTCTGCCACTAACTCAAGAGTGTGGCCTTGGCTGAGTGAACCTCACTGGGGTTCATGTTCCTCAATAAAACGTGTGGATTGTATCAGGTAATCTCTAAAACACAACTCCTGAACTGTGTGATTGTAATTTCAAAGGAAAAGGGATGAGCTTCTGAAAAGAAAATTACCAAATCTCCTGATAGGTATTTCCCATAAAAGGCTTCTGACCTATTTTGGGAGAGGTGCAGGGAGGAGGGATACACTAATCTAGGATAATGGAAGAAGCCTAATAATTGAGGTTTTTTTTCCTTATAAGGAAACACACAGAAGAGCTATGTATAATTGTAGTGGAATTTGCTAGAAACTACAAGCCTGGTTTGTAATATCCAGAGACAGGTGGCGAGCAGCCTACGTTTAATGACAACAACTAGAAGAAGAGTGTTGTCACACAAAGGCCATCTCAACTTCTACCTTTCTTTTAGTTCTTGTAGCTCTTGATAGTTCTTTTGTGGCAGGTAATGTAGGAGTTTGAGGATTTAGAATGGATGTGGGGATATTTTTAAGGTGAGGAGGAAGAAGAGTAAAGAGGCTTTATGCCCCTTCATGATTGTTGAAAACGGCAGACGAAGGCCACCTCAGATGCTTAAAGGACCAGCTGGGGGGCAGCAGATGACCGCAGGAAGCCAGCCAGGTGGGGGCCGTGGCAGACTCCAGAAGGTATGTGCTGGCTCCAGAAGGGGCAGGTGAGCGGCACCAACTCAGTATATTTGAAAAGACCTGAGGCTCAAACAAAGTGGACACGTGGACCATATTGACCTCTAGGCTGCCACTTTGTGACCTTTCGGACTTTCTCTCTCACTGTCTCACAAACAGGACATACATTTTTGACTGAGTAACTGGACAGGGACCAAAGAAAGGATGTACGTGGAACTCGGTGCTTCAGTATTCTTTATAAGCACGTTAACAAATAAATTGTAGTTTCTATGGCCACTAAAATAGCTTTTTTATACTCACCTATCCACACTAGTAAAATAAGGAGATTATCTTGTTTAAGAGTGAAGATGAAAACTGGTTGTTACTTCAGAAGCAGTGATTTTATTTTAAAGAAGGGTTTCTCATTCTCAGCACTCTCGACGTTCGGGGACAGGTCATGGTTGGGGGTGTGTCCTGAGCATCGTTGGAGGTTTACTAAAGCAGCATCGCTGGCCTCTACCCACTAGATGCCAGTACCTACGAGACGCCACCAACTGGGACAACCCGATGTCCCCAGACAGCCCCATGTCCTCTGGGGGAGCAAAATCACCCTTTGTGGAAGACCACTGCTGTAAAGCATTTAGATCCATGGTTTTCATGCCTGGGTCCCATCCCCCAAACTTATGTAGATGGTCTGGGGGTGGGGTGCAGGGCACTGGTATTTTGAGAAGATTCCCAGGTTGTTCTTAAGCATAACCAGCACTGAAAAGCGCTAATTAGATGATCTTCTGATCTAGAGTACTGTTGCCCTTTCATATGTGTGCCACATTTTACTGTGCCCTTGAAAAGAATAAGAGTTTCTTGAACTCGATCTTTACTTGAAGTAAGGCCTTCCACCCAGTTAGCAAGTGTAGCAGGAGTAGCAAGTGTTCTTACTGGATTAGGAGTTCGTTCTGAAGGGTGGGTTTTGTTTTTTTGTTTTTTTTTAAATGAGATTTTTCTTTTTGGTCTGAGATGGGAGTTACATGGTTTCAAATTCAAATAGTGCCAAAGAACATAGAAATGTCACCTGCCTACTTTTGTCCACTAGCCTCCCCATTTTTTGGCTAAGCGGCAGCTTGTTATAGTTCTGTCCGTTCCTTGCTTTTTAAAAATTCATACCTTAGGGAGATTTCTATATCTTTATCTACAGTACTTCCTTTGCCTTGTTTAGGGCTTCTGAGAGTTTGTTTATATGACTGTTCTCTAATTCATTAGCCCACTCCCTCTTTATGGCTGGTAGGTTGTTTCTAGTCTTCGCTCTGGCACCGGTGCTAGCGTGAGTTGTCCTATAAGCGCCTCATTCCTTGCCTGTATGAGTGGATGTATAGGGCATGTTCCTGAACGTGGGGTTACTCCCTCAGAGGGTGTGTGCATTTGAAACTTTCATAAACGTTGTCAGATTGCTTTCCCTAGAGGCTGCCTGTTTGTCCTCTCACTAGATGTTTCTGAGTGCCTGTTTTCCTATGCTTTTACCAAATTGTCGTCAAACTTCTGATAGGTAAAAAGTGTTATCCGGTTAGAATTTTGTCTCCTTGAGTAAATGATTTTTTTATTTTGGTTTCTTATTATGGAAACTTTTGACCCTTACGGAACTAGCAAGAATCATATGTTCAACTCCTGGGTTCGTTGTCTTGATATCCGCGTGCTGTTTGTCTGTAGATCTTGTGTGTATATGCAGTCTGTCAGATTTTCTTATCAGGTGCCATGCTTGTTGCAGAACACTTTTTTTTTCTATATTACGACCAATTTATCTTTCTTTTTTTTTTTCAATTTATCTTTCAAACAATCCGTTCTTTAAAGGTTTGGTAGTGGGGTGCCTGGGTGGCTCAGTTGGTTGAGGGTTGGATTCTTGCTTCTGGCTCAGGTCACGGTCCCAGGGTCGTGAGATCGATCCCCACCTCAGGCTCTGGCACTGGGCATGGAACCTGCTTAAGATTCTCTCTCTCCCTCTCCTTCTCCCCCTCCCCCTTAAAAACTTTAAATAAATAAATAAATAAATAATAAAATCTTTACAAAAATGAAGATTTGGTAGACTCCCCCTGTGAAACCTTTTAAATCTAGTGTGTTTGGGGACTATTGCTCTTTGACAACTTTCTGTATTCTGTGGTATGATCTGTATAGATTTTCTGTTTCTTCTGGAGTCTATTTTGTTATATTTCTTTAGAAAATTATTCTAGTCATTGAGGTTTTAAGTCAACTTGCATAGCTGAGATAGTAATCTCTTAATTTTCTCTGTGGCTATTCCTCTAGTTTGTATTTGTTCTCTCCTCCCCTTTGTTGATTAGATTATGTGGTAGTTTATGATTGGATTCCTTTATTAGTTTTATGACTTTTATTTTCTAGTTCACTAATGTCCACTTTGACTTTGTTAATTCCCTCTGATCTCAATCTCCTCATGTTTGGTATTCTTTTTCTTCTGAGTTGGACACTTTCTTTTGGTTTCTTTCCTCTTTTGCCCTTTATTTGAGTACATAAGGCTAGTTACTCCTCTGTTACTCGCTGCTTTAGCAGCTGACATGTAAGTATTTGATCCTCTCTCCTCCCAGCTCTTCTGCATCTTCAGACTCTTGTTCTTCTGTGAACTAGGAGTTGAGTTTTTAAATTTTCAGGGCAGTCACTCCCTGCATTTTAATTTTCTTTATGTCTAGTTTTGTTGTACTGTGATCACAGAATGTTATCTGGATTACTATTTCTTTAATTTGTGGATGTTTACTTTGTAGACCAATATATGGTCATTTCCTGTGACTGTTCCTTGGGCAGCAAAAAGAAGATGATGTTCTCGTCTCAGGTTACAGAATTTGATATACCAGATATACCATATTAATTATGCTATTTGTTTCCTATACCTTTACTTTTTTTTTAATCTACTTGATCCATCATGACCTGAGAGAAGTTCAAGTCTCCTAATAGAATTCTCTTTCTCTGTATCTCTCTGACAGTATTTCCTTCATACCTGTTTGCTGCTGAGACAGTCTTAACTGTCATGTCCTCATTGTGAGATGTACCCTTTAGCGAATCAGAGTGCTGCCCTCTTGCTGGATTATTGCTTTTTAGGCTGGATTCAACCTTATTTGACATTGAGATCTACATCCTTATTTTCCTCTTGTTTACATTTTCTGGTGGAGCATTGCTGTTTTATTTTGTGGGGGTTTTTTTTATTTTCAGTTTTTTATTTTCAGTCTTTCTGAATTACTTTACCTTAATTGTCGTCTTGAAATGTAGTGTAAAGTTGGGTTTTGCTTTGTGAATCAAACTTTCTCTTTTATGTGGCTAAGGTTAACCAATACATATATTTGTTGATATGAAAGATCTGTCATCTATAGTTATAAACATCTATAATTTTCTCTTGCTTTCTATTTTTAATGCCTTAATTTTTCTACTGTATTACATATCTCATTTGCTTTGTTTTTATTATAGTTCTTTTTAACAATTAGGTTTGAATTTTTGGTTCCTGAGATTATTTTAGGCCTTCTTTGTCCAGTAAGGTCACCACTAGCCACTTGAGCCTCTTTAGTACTTGAAATGTGGCTAGTGTGACTAAGAAACTGAACTGATTTAGATTTAAATTTAAAGCTGATACTTGATTCAATTAATTGGAAAACTTCTATGTTTAGAGCAGTTTGGATAAGTGACTCTCCCTTAACTGTAAATTTGATGAAATCTAATTATAGGTCAATTACTTCTGATAGAAATTTAGGTTTTGAATTGAGTTGCGCTATAAGATGCACAGTGGATTTCAAAGACTTAATATAAGAAATCTATTTTTATACTGATTCCTTGTAGACATGATAATATTTCGGATATGTTAGATTAAATGAAATGTCAAAACTTTCACCTGTTTCTTTTTGAGTTAATGTGGCTGCTAGGCAGTTTCACATTACATGTGTCTCACATTATTTTTCTATTGGACAGAGGCTTCAGATAGTATATATAAATTCTTTACTAGGAGTAAGAGAAGTATCACATTTTCATGTTCAGAATAAACATTTTATTGACTGTATTTCTCAGTATAACTTTTATGTTTTTTTTCCCTATGAACCTGTTAATTTTAGGATTTTTGTACTAATTTTCGGTCATTGAAGGGCAGTTCATGCTAATGGTGGCTCTTTGTAAACTTTGTCTCAAGGGAGCTATCCTACCAGCGTAAACAAAAGAGAAGTAAGAAGCTCTGTCTTGAAATTTCTTAGTTTATTTCTTCTCAGATTATTTCTCTTTGTCTTGCTCAAATGTATGGGCTTCCTCAAATCCAAAACACAGGATTGTTTTGAAAGGAAATTAATACACAGGAAAGAAATCCTAAAGAAATGAAAATAACTTTACTCAGCTATTTCTTTTTGTGTGTCAAACTACCAACAATAGACCAGAGACAGAGACAATTATCAACCATTAATGGGTGAGCAAATAAAATTGTCATTGTTTGTGTTGTTAACGGAAAAAAATTGGTGGCTCTTTGTTATATAATTTAGCTCATATAAATGCAAAAGTTTGAGTTCTGTCTTTCCATTAAGTAGTTGTTATGAGTGAAAACTTCTCTTGGTATAAGGAAGGGAGAACTTGGCCTGTTAAGATGTAAATTAAAGTCAGAACCTTCTGAATCTTGAATGAGTTCATAGGAAATGATTCACATTTTCATTTGGAGCTGCTGTTCATCTTTCAGTCTCACTCTGGCCACTTCTGATTCCTTTACACATCACTTTGAGTCCCTCCCTGCAGACTTACTTCCCATTTGTTTCATTTCCCAGTTCCTTTGCTCTGGTTTTAAAGGTGTTTGCGCCCAGCCTCGTTTTATTTTATTTTATTCAAAACCCTCTCTTCACAGAGGGCAGCGCTCGCCCCTGCTTTGGAACCTCTCCCAGCTTCTTCAGCTGTTTGCTGTCTGCAGAGTGGGCGCTCCGTGACTGGTGATTCCTGGCTCCACGGAAGGGTTACTAAACACTAAACACCTTAGTAGTTATATAAGCTTAAACTCCCATAATGTCCGCACGTTTAAATATAGCATCTCCCAAATAAAACCACCAGAAGGCAGCTTGTCTGACAACTCTGCCCTTTTTTCACAGAAAAGATTTCTACCACCATCACACTCCTTGTGAGCCCAGGAGCCTCTTGCTCTCAGAAGGCAACAGTTTCCTTGTTTTTATTGTCCTTGAGGTTTAAGGGCCCAGCCGCTTTCTATTTTCCTTTAGAAAGTATTTTAAGATTCCGATACCCACTGAAAAGTTGACTTTGGTTTCAAATGACTGCTCTTCGAAAAGTCTTGGTTTTTAAAGTCATTTTGCTCCTCCAAGCCTGATTACCACTGGAGAGAAGAGTGATTTTGTTTCCAGAGGAGATGAAAAGATTTTTTTTTTTTTTGAATTATCATGTTAAGAAAGAGGAAAAACAATTGCATTTTGTTTCCGAGTATGTTTACTTTGTACCTTTACATAAATGTACACAATACACCATTTCTCTAAGCAGGAGCGTTTTTCTACTGTGAGGAGTTGCCAAGAATTAGACTAACCTTGGGAGACAGAAGCCTATTATTCAGAATTAAAGGGCAAGAGGGCAATTTCAGTTAGGGGAAAGCTGTCTAACTTGGCTTCGTGCATCTTGATCAGTATTTAAGCTTAAGTCAGAATTGGTGCTTTGGGGTCTTCATGATCAGATAGGGTTGGATTTCAGTGTAGTCTGGTTGATCAGGCTCGGGGCGCTTCACTTGTGACTCTGGCTTGCCTGTCTTGCGGTTTTGTGTGGGAGTCTGTAGTCTTGAAGGGGAGACAGGGCCACACTTGCTGACCTCCCGATGGGTGGTTTCCTCCCACTGAGCTTTAGGAAATTCCCTAGGCTGTTGGCACGATTTGAGAAACCTTGGGTTTATTCCTGGATGGAATCAGAAAATATCACTGCTTTTGCTTTTCCTTTATATCATATAGGCATTTAATTACTTGACTTCCATGATAAACCGAAGTCGGAGTTGGGCACATGCTTTTGTTTTAGGAATACCATAGTGGAAGATAAGGTTGTCAAACTATATAGCCCGAGAGCCAGCCCCCTGTTTTGTTTCATTTTTAAATTAGTAGACCTTATTTTTAATAGTTTTAGGTTCACCACAAAATTGAGCAGTAAGTACAGGGACTAGCTCCCACATACAGCCCCTCCCCAAATACAGCCTTCCTCACCACCAACATCCTGCACCAGTGTGGGACATTTGTTAACAGTCCATGAACCAACATTGGCTCATCATTATTATCCAAAGTCCATAGTTTACGTTAGGCATCCACTCTTTGTGTTGCATGCTCTGTGGGTTTTGGTGACACTTGTTTTTGTAAATAAAGTTTTATTGGAACATGCCCATTTATTACATACTATCTGTGGCTTCTGTCCCTTCACAGCAGCAGAGTTGACTGGCCCACAGAGCCAAACATGTTTCCCGTCCGGCCCTTTACAGAAAGTTTTCCACCTCTAGTCGAAGGTAACTGTATCCTGTTAAAGTAGCTTACAGTGATTGATCTTAATTTGCATTTAAATGATGAAGATCTGTTTCTCCCATTTGCTAGTGAGAGTAAATCTTGGCTGTCTGGAGCCTAACTTGGAGTTAGGTAAGCTTTTTCCAGGTAATGGGTGGTTTTCCTATAGGGTATGTGCCCCTGAGTGGAGTTACCATGTGGAGGGCAAAGTTCAGGAAGTGCGCTGGTTTCTCCACAGCCCTGCCCCGGTGAGGTTTCATGATTTTGATTTTGATTGTATAGTAGGTAACACAAAAGCTAAACATTCGCCCTTTTTTCCTGTGTGGGTTTATTAATAACTGTGCATTTCGTGTGTAAAATGTCCTTGACCGTTTACTAACTGGAATCTGGAGTTTTAATCATTTGCATGAATTCCCTGTATCTATTTGGCATAGTAACCTGGTGTGCTGTGTAAGTACTGTTTGCAACCGCTTTCCCCTTTTTGGTAAAGTAATTATCCAAGTATACAATTAAAGGCATTTGGAAAGAATATCACCACTAATTCTTCCATCCATTTTTTTTTAGTGGTAGCCTTCCAGCTTTTGCCCAAATATTTACGTATGTTCATGCTGAATGTTGGTTTCCTTTTTATTTAGAGCAGTCTGAGTTTTTATGTACTCAGTTATTTACAGTGCTTTTATCATGGTCAGATATAGCACCTGTAGCATTTTGCAAATTATTACTAAACCCCTCTGGAATTCCTTGCCCTTTCTGATGGGACTCTTGTAGCTAACTCCCTTTTGCTCTGTTCTGTTGTCTAGTTGCATAGCAACAGTTATTAAGACCTGAAATCTTTCTTTGTTGTTTCTGTTTTATCATACGCTAAGTTCACAGAGTAGTTTTTATTTTAGTAGTTTTTATTTTAGTAGTTAGTAGTTTTTAGTTTTTAGTAGTTTTTATTTTATTCTAGTCAGTCGGACGACTTTACTGATTTTAACTAAATATATGTTAACTTTTGCCTTATAATTTGTCTTGAAATTTGGTAATGACAGTTCCTTATTTATTACCATAAATTTTTAGAAATTCTTGCTGTACTTGCCCACCTATTCTTGGTAAATTCGTGAGCTTACAGGAAAGTGTGCTAAGGGGACTGTGGGTGGCTTGCCTGGCGTTAATAGAAACTAACCTGGAAGCATTCAGCTAGCCCATTTCACTTTTATGGGGGGGTCAGTCAGTGTACCTCCATACTTCCCCTGGGGACAGAGCTAGGTTTGACTGAGACCCTTGGTGGTATCCTTCATATCCCTCAAGGAGAACCCTGTTCCTGGTCAGTGTCTCATCTTTGCTGAGATGATACTTTCTGCCATAATGAATGGCACAAAAATCACAGCAAACTATAACATTTACAAAGGTCTATATTTATACTCCCTCTAATTGAATAGTTGGGGTTCTAACCGAATTGTAGATTATTTCCTGAAGCAATACACAAGCAATAGTGATTTTATTTTCATTCTGAGACTTGGTATGTGATTCCACTGGACCATTCGAGTTGTACCAGTATAGTTTGCTTTCTTACTAGGGCATGGAGGTCAGTATATAATAGTTCCACTGTTGGGAATAAATTACTAAGTATCTCTCTAACATTTTCCTGGAGCAAAGTTAAGTATTTCCCGATGTCTCCTTGGCCAGAAAACAGTAGGGTCCTTTGAGATTGGTAACATACCTATCTTTTCCCAACACATTTTTACATTTTCACAGACCAGAGCATACTCCAGGTTTTATCTGAACCTCTCCTTGGCTCTGTTCTAGTAGAGTACAGTGTTTCCTTAAACTTGGTAGCAGATATTCCACGTATAAATTTGGTTAATTCCTCTGCTTCCCATGTTAAATAGAAAGCAAAATGGTAATTGGCATTGTGTTCTTCCTATACCGGTCAGGTAATGTGCTCAAGTGAGCACTTTATTTCTGATCATCCCTTCAGCTACTTGATCACTGTGAGTGTCCCTTTCTCTAGAAACTGCCCTTTGTATGGAGGAGGACCACTTCTTTGGTCAGCCTTCTTTCCAGATTCTCTGCCATGGCCTCTCAGGCCTACATACTCCTATTCCTGCTTCTTTAACCTTGGCTCGACTTCAGTAAAGCTATTCAAGGAGGAAATGAAAATGGACTCTTTGGGAACTGAAAAACATTGAGTAGATTCAGCTAGCATTTTCTGAGTACTTACCAACATTGGTATAAAATAAAGTATTGTAGACCTCTCACACCAGTCGTGTGCGTGTTACAAATGGGGAAACTGAGGTTCAGGGCAGGTAAGAAAAGTACCCACACATACAGTAGAGCCAGGGACCCAGGACCTTCTCATCTCACCACCCGTCTGTAGCGAGGAAGTAGCTAAGGATCGGGCGCAGTGTGGGAACAAAACACACTCGAGGGGAAGGAGCAACAAGTGCCCTGTCGCCGCTTGTCAAGAGTCACGGCATCCTAAAGTGCAGCCATTTCCTTCATGAATGTGTTGAGCAGTTTTGATCTTTCCCACGTAGGATCATCTAGAGAAGGAGAAAAAGGAGAGTTGGTAGCACTGAGAAGTCTCTCAAGACTCTGAGGACGTTCTTGGTCAGTTTCCTAAGAGGCTGAAACAAATCTCAAACATGAAAATAGAGCCTAAAAATAGATGAGTAAATAGCCCCTGTCTGAGCCTAAGGAGGTTTTGATTTGTTTGCCCTGGTTGGATTTTTTGTGAATCACATTAGTCAGTGGTCTTTATCCTGCTGCTCATGAGAATATTCTGGGGTGGCATTTGGTGGTGGTGATGGTGTATGCGTGCGCATGCGCGTGTGTGTGTGTGTACGCGTGTGCACGGACTCACGCGCGCATGCATGCCTAAAACTAGTGATACCTGCTCCCATTGAGGCCAATTATATCAGTGTCTGGAGGCAGGGGCTGCAGTGCTAGTATGCTGGAGGTAGCCAGGTGATTGTCATGTGTTAAGAACGACTGTGTTAGGTCCAGTAGACTCTCTGCCTAAGCCTAAGGGCTGTGAACCAGTTCAGGGGAGGGTGTGTGTGAGATGCTAGAGGTTGACCCTTAAGTAGTTTAGGAGTCCATCAGCATTACTTGTACACCTGGATTTGGAGTGAAGTGGAAATTAAGAAGCTTTGGGAAATCGTCAAGGCATAGTCACTACCTTTGAGAAACTTACAGATAAATGAGAAGCAGGGGAAAATACATAGATTTATATGTGCTAGCCAAAATTTATGAACCCTGTGGCTTTGTGGCATGGTTTCCTGCCGTCTCTCCCTCTCCCTCGAAGGTTTGTGTCATAGGGGTAGTTTCCGGGAATGTGTGACATGTTTACCCTCTTGTCCTGCGTCCAAAGTGCCCTTGGAGGTTTTCTAGGTGGAGAACACAATTAGAAGAACACAGAGAAAAGTGTGTACTATTTTTCTTGATTTTTGGCGCCTTTCCTTGGCTGCCTACTTGTAGCAGTGCTCTCTCCAGACTTGTTCCACAATTGACATTATTAGGCAAGGTTGGTGTAGGATAAATAACTATATAGAGATAGAAAGGAAAATCTAACCCTTTCAGACTCACCCAATGGGAGCTTGAGCTTAGAGATCATCTCTCCAACCTCCCCAATTTTGTATGTGGAAAAGTAGAAGTCCCAAGTAAGGAAGAGCCTGCCCGAAGCATCACCTAGTTGTTGCATGACATCTTTGTCACCTCTTCCAAGGTGACCCAGAAATTATTCTCTCTAGGAGGCGAAGGGAACATATTTGTGTACCACTCCCTGCCAGGCGTGATAGTCGGCAGGTGGAGTAGATACTTCCATTTTCTGGATGGAGATGCCAAAGCTTAGATGATTTAAATACCCTGCCTAAGCAAAGTTAGGGGCAAGACCACACTTAAAATTCAAGTAGATGGAATTTTTCTTTCTCTCTTTTTCTTTATTTTTTTTTAGATTTTTATTTATTTATTTATTTGACAGAGAGAGAGAGAGATCACAAGTAGGCAGAGAGGCAGGCAGAGAGAGAGGGGGAAGCAGGCTCCCCACTGAGCAGAGAGCCCGATGCGGGGCTCGATCCCAGAACCCTGAGATCATGACCTGAGCCGAAGGCAGAGGCTTTAACCCACTGAGCCACCCAGGGGCCCCTCTCTTTTTCTTTAGAAAGGGAGAGGGGGGCTGTAGGGGAAGAGGGAGAGGGAGAGAAAGAATCTCGAGCAAACTCCACACCTAGCATGGGGCCGGATGTAGGGCTCGATCTCACAACCTTGAGATCACAACCTGAGCTGAAATCAGGAGTCAGGCGCTGCACTGACTGAGCCACCCAGATGCCCCTCAAGGAGATGGAGCTTTTAAGCCTGTGCTTTTTTCAACATAGTATACCATTTCATTTAACATAATATGCCACTACCGCACTGCACTTCTTTACAGCAAACATAGTCTCTGTTAGTAATGCCAAGGTTTTGTCTAAATTTGTTCTGCTAGACAATCTGGAAATTGTGTACTCTACCGCTCATCTAGTCTTACTGTTTCCAAACTCTCAGATTGATACCTGCTTCATTTACTTACACTGAAACAGTTCTTATTCTGAGGCCCCCCACCCCTTGTTAGCCTGCTTGTCATCCCTGGGACTATGAGCAGCAGTCTGTGTGGACTTGTACTCAGATCTGAATTTCTGGTGCCTCCCAGTAGCATGAGTGTGGGCAAATCCCTCAATCCCACTACATTTCAGTGTCTTTAGCTACAGAATAGAAATGATAGCATCTAATCACAGGCTTGTCGTCCCGGTGAGATTGAGAACCTGCAGCACAATGCATGGCACATGATCAGTGCTCGGTAGATGTTGGCTCTGCTTTTATTATGGGAAGCCAGTGACACAGCATTTCCTGGATGAAGTCAGCTTCCTGCTAAGAATAAAAGCTGCGTAGGGAGCTCTTAACCTTGAATGTTAATTATCTTAAAGTTTGTTGGCCGAAGGTCCCAGCTCTAAAAACTGATCATTTTCCAAGAAATGTAGCACTTTCAGTTCATTTGTGCTTTTGAGTGCTCCTGGCTTTGGATCCTCTTCATTCGCTTTAACGGTCAACTTAACATTTTGCTTCGGTTCACCTCGAAGATGAGTACACGGTGACCTTTAACTTAGATGTTCCCGCTTCCAAAACAACAAGGCGTCCTGTAACTTACCAATCCACCATTAGCACTAGATCCTAAAGCCCCTTCTGGAATTAGGCTGATACGAGTCTTTGTGGTGGCTTTGGCTACAGTTGTTACTCACATGCTCTAGCGGGTCGAAGCTCTGTTTGTGATATTGGTTCTGAACACATCCATGCCTTTTTCCTCCACTCTCTGGCCTGACAGACTATACTGACTATACTATTCCTTCCTACCTTTGGCTCCTCTTCCCTTAACTTGAAGGATTGGATACCTCTGACCAAATATATAGAATGGAGTGGGCTGCCTATAAGAGGAATTTACCCTTACCAGCAAATATGACCTTGCGTCCCTGAATTTTATTTGCTATAGTAAGTTTATATGGAAACTTACTCGGTATTTTGATTTTCAGTTCTAATCAGGAAATATTTATTCAATACCTACGGCGTGTTGGATATTGTGCTAGTAGACTCTTCAGTGTTCTGAGGCATCCTGGGACCCACAGGACATAGAACTCTGTGGATGAGGGGGATGGCAGAGGGGTGGCCCAGGCAGAGGACACAGACTGTGAACTCACAGTGAGATCTATTCACACCTGGCATGCAGAAGGGCGGGTTTCCCACTAATCTGTTCATGGACACATATCTACCTTCAAAGAGTAAACGGGATTCTAAAGAGAGACGATGAGGCACTACTGGATGTTACTCACTTTCCCTCGGCACAGAGGTAAATGCTCCTCAGTAACCCTCGCCTACCGTAGTTAAGAACCCCATCATGATCACCCTGTATCCCTTTTTCCTACAAGAACAACAAACATCAGGGCGCCTGGGTGGCTCAGTCAGTTAAGCGTCTGCCTTCAGCTCAGGTCATGATCTCAGGGTGCTGGGATGGAGCCCCGCGTCCCTGGGATCCTGCTTCTCCCTCTACCACCCCACCTCCCCGCGCCATTTGTGCTCTCGTGCGTGCATGCTCGCTCTCTCTTGTTCTTTTTTTTTTTTTTTTTTAGATTTTATTTATTTATTTGACAGAGAAAGAGAGTCCAGACAGGGGGAGCAGTAGAGGGAGAGGGAGAAACAGACTGTCCGCTGAGCGGGGAGCCTGATGCCGGTCTCGATCCCAGGGATCCCCTCTCTTGTTCTATTGAACGAATAAATAAAATCCTTAAAAAGAAAAGAACAGCAAAAGTCATTACATGACCATGAGCTTCCCACCTCCATTACATATGGTAGCACATTCTGTATGAGATTTTTGTATTCTTTTTAGAAAATAATATGGCTCTAGTTATTAGAAGACCTTTTTTAGAAGACTAAATTTTTTTTTTAAGATTTTATTTATTTATTTGACAGAGAGGAGAGAGATCACAAGTGGCAGAGAGGCAGGCAGAGAGAGAGAGGGAAGCAGGCTCCCCGCTGAGCAGAAAGCCCGATGTGGGGCTCGATCCCAGGACCCTGAGATCATGACCTGAGCTGAAGGCAGAGACTTTAACCCACTGAGCCACCCAGGCGCCCCACTACTTTTTTTTTTTTTTTAAAGATTTATTTAATTGAGAGAGAGAGAGAGCATGAGAGGGGAGAGGTCAGAGGGAAAAGCAGGCTCCCTGCAGAGCAGGGAGCCCGATGCGGGACTCGATCCCAGGACTCCAGGATCATGACCCAAGTCGAAGGCAGTTGCTCAACCAACTGAGCCACCTAGGCGCCCTAGAAGACTACTTTTAAGGGGTACCTGGGTGGCTCAGTCTGTTGAGCATCTGACTCTTGGTTTTGGCTTTGTTCATGATCTCAGGTTTGTGAGATTTAGGTTGTTTACAATGTCCCTCCCAAATCTTTATTTGAAAAAATTTTAGACTTTAGGAAAAGTTGTAAGAATAATACAGTTAACACCTAGATCCACCAGTTACTTTGCCATATTTACTTTTTATCTCTCCCCTCCCCATCCATCCCTCTTCCTCTCCTCTTCGTCTCCTTTCCTCTTCGTCTCCTCTTCCTCTCCTTCCTCTCCATCTCCTTTCCTCCCCTTCTCTACGCATGCTTTTTTGGCTGAACCACTTGAGAGTAAGCTGTAGGTGTCACGCCGCCGCCTAGATACGTAAGTCTGTATATCCTAAGCATAAGAGTATTCTGCTAATGACTGCTAATCACCGTGATACACTTATCACACTTGGGGAATTTCTCATTGATATCATAATAAAACTGAATGTTCAAATTTCCCCTCATGGCTCTTACCTTCAATATTGGACAGCTCCGGTCTAGAACATACTCCAAAGGTACTGTGACCGAGGAGGCTGCTGAGCTAGATGCAGCAGAGCCCAGTAAGGTCCCATAGATAGAGGATGGGGATGACAGGTAGGGCTGGCTGGCTGAAAACCACAGAATGCCCCAGAAGTCTGCAAACCATAGGGTTACCCTGCACCCTGACCATCGGAACATTAGTAGGCAGGCAGTTATCCGTAGGTAAAGTAAAGGGCAAAAGGAGGTTCTTCTCTACTGACACTGAGTGAACTACTCA
Organism: Potos flavus; assembly: GCA_028534135.1. Classification (NCBI taxonomy): domain Eukaryota; kingdom Metazoa; phylum Chordata; class Mammalia; order Carnivora; family Procyonidae; genus Potos; species Potos flavus. The sequence continues at coordinate 86,038,709 of CM052901.1, read as the reverse complement.
AGGAGAATTAGGGATCCTGGTGTGGTGTTAGGACCCCACCAAAAAGCTCTATGTAACCAGATATTTGGGGTCCTCACTTAGTTGGTCTTTGAAGGCTGCTTCACTCTGAAGCATTACTGAACGAGTGTAGATCACCAGATGTCTGAGGGAAGCCCACAGTGAGAATGAGAAACTAAGATAAATAAAGCACCCCGCTCCCAAATGACCCCAGAAGAAACAAGTTCAGGCAATGAAAGAGTGCTTTGAAATGTAACTTGAGAAATGTCATCTCCACCTCCTCACGAACATCTTAGGGCAGGTCGTACTTTGTAAAGTTGGCCACAATGATGCTTTTCTACCATGCACCCTTGCCAGCCCTTGCTCAAGAGGAGGGGAGTCTGTCCCCTGGAGTCTGGACAGCCTTTTGTGACTAGCTGTGTGACTTACTGAGCCTGAGTCATAAAAGGCCATGCAGCTTTGCCTTGTTTACTGAACCCGGGCAAGAATTCGGCTAACCCAAGGCCACCATGCTGTGCGGAAGCCTATGGAGAGGCCACCAGTAGTGCTCTGGTAGGCGAGCCTAGCTGGCAAGTAATCGGCCCAAGGTTCAGACTTGTGAATGAGGAGACTTCAGAAGCTTCCAGTTCCTAACTATCTAGTCACTGCCCACCTGCCTCCAGCCCTAGCCTTTGAGTTTTCCAGGTGAGGTCCCAGACAAGCCATCCCTGCTGTGTCCTGTCTGAATTTCTTTTCTTTTTTTTTTTTAAAGATTTTATTTATTTATTTGACAGAGAGAGAGGGATCACAAGTAGGCAGAGAGGCAGGCAGAGGGAGAGGGGGAAGCAGGCTCCCCACTGAGCAGAGAGCCCGATGCGGGGCTCGATCCCAGGACCCTGAGATCATGACCCGAGCTGAAGGCAGAGGCTTTAACCCACTGAGCCACCCAGGCGCCCCTCCTGTCTGAATTTCTAACCCACGGTGTCGGTTATGTTAATGAAATAGACATTGGACTGAAAGAAGTAGTGCCATGTCTGGATGTTGTTGGGGCATTGAATTTGATAGGGAATCAGGGGTGTGTGAAATCCCCTGTCTTTGGCTCTTTGGTTCTGAAGTTTCTGGCTCACCGTTGGTAATAATAACCAAAATAGTCTGGCCTAGACTGGAGGCAGCCTCAAGTTTGGTAGACCTCTAAGCTATCTCTGTTGATCTCTGTTAATATTCAGGAATAAGTTTCTCCCAATAAAGGAAAACTGAAAATTCTCAAGCAGTGAAGTAGTATTTCTAGACACAGAGTAAACATTTTAAAAGTATGCAAAGCTTTTCTTTTGAAGGACAATTCAATTAATCATTGCTTAGTCCAAAAATTAATTACTTAGGATTCTAAAATTCAGTGTTTTCAAAAGATTGCAATGTTATAAAAGATGTCACTGGAGAAAAATCAGAGCTGTCCCTAAAGTATTTTCTCAGTTATATTTTGCCCGTTTTAGCATGGTTAATGGTAAAAATACATCACAGACTCAAATATTTAATTGGCAGTATTTAGAAAAAAACAGCATACCTAGAATGAGCTGATCATTCTGTTGGTTTTTGAGGCCTTGCTGTAATTTTTTTTTCTTTTCTTGCTCTCCTTTTTCACTCCCTGACTCCCTTAGTGCCTCTTCCAAACCATCCCCCACCAAGTATTAAAACTGAAAGATGTGGACAAAAAGAGCCCTCAAGTAATCCAGACAGGGGACTCTCCATTTTGGGGGGCATGTACTCAACCCTCTGCTCTAATTGTAAGATACATTATCAGGTCACTTGATCAACTGAAGAAATATTCTGCATCTAATAAATTAATCAGAAAGAGGATTAAAGATTTACCAGACCAAAAAAAAAAAAAAAAGAAAAGATTTACCAGACATACAGGCCACTATGGAAACCAGGTATAAAGAGTAAGTCTGAACTCTTGCTCTCACAAGGCTGGTCAAACGCTGCTTTCTGACCGTAACTGTCACCGAGACGGCTCCCTGTACTTGCTTGAAAGTCATTTGTGTTTCTGTGTCTATTCATCCTATGTCTCGATTAATGGAAAGTTATTTGGAACCTCTCTAGACAAAGCAAATCATACCTTTTGCAAATGTAGTAATTGTCTCCAGCTTCACAGTGAAGCGGCAAAGTATGAGAAACAGAGGACAGAATGGGACGCCTGGGTGGCACAGTCAGTTAAGCATCTGACTCTTGGTTTCAGCTCAGGTCATGATCTCAGGGTTCGAGAATCGAGCCTTGTGTCTGACTCTGCGCTGGGCATGGAGTCTGCTTCAGAGTCTCAGTACCTCTCGCTCTGTCCCCCCCCCCCAGGTAAATAAATACATCTTAAAAAAACAAAACAAAACAGAGAACAGAAGAGAATTGAAGGGTCATCAAATGAGCACGAAAACCTGAAGAAATACGAACGAATGCAGTTAAACCAATGACTTCTTTGCATTCACCAAGTCAAAATGTTCCCTGCCCTTCACCCCCTCCTTCATTATCCTCTGAACTGATGCTAGGAAAAAATGTAACTGGTAAAATTGAATAAGGTAAAGCTTACAGAGAAATGCAGAATAAAAATAGAAAATCAAAATTAAGGAATGTAGAGAAGCCAAGTAAGTGGGGAAAAAATGAAGCTGAATAACTGGAAAGAATCAGTGGAAAATACTCTGTATGCCAGAAGACTTATAAAACCTGAAGCCTTTTAGAGGACATTCAGATAAAACCAAAAGACTTTTTTCTTTTTTTTAAGTTGAGTAAAAGAAAACAAAACGAAACAAAAAAAAGCCAAAAAAAGATTGTTGGAACCCTTTGATTTAAATCGAGTATCCAGCATTAGTACATAGGATAAAATACTTTCAACTTCCATGAAAACCATAGAAAGGTTAAAAAAAAGTTGGATCTTTCATATTTATTTTTAGGTTCACTAATTAACTAAAAAAGGCTTACCCCCTTGTTCAAACTGATGTATAATTAAGGTATCTGAGTACAAAGAATTTAGCTCTAAAGCTAAGTAAGAATGTAGGAGGCAAAACCTGAGATTTTTCAGATACTCTTTTTTTAAAAAACTTCTGAAAGTGTTCTCTATCTTCCCAGTAAATCACTGAGAAACTACCATAGGTCAGGTACTCTCCTCGGTGCCATGGGGGATCGAGACAAAACAGGGTTCTTTGTCTACTCGTTCATAACAAGCTGATAATCCGAGATGGCTAGGATAAATGCCGCCTGGTATTTGGTGAGCTTAGACCATCCCTAGCCATTGAATTTTCTAGTTAGTGCAGAGGTGACCAATGTATGCATCAAGGCCTTTTATTTTAAAAATAAATAAAAGTGGATGGGAGGGACACAACATACTTTAATCCTTTTTAATACCTTTTTAATTATGTGGGATCCTCAAAGGAGCAGAGGCAACCGCATTCGACCAGAATGTACCAGAGCTCTGGGGGCCTAGCAAGCGTCGGGTTATTGGATCTGGTGCCCTGTGGCCTCCGGCTGTTCTGCTTTATCATTGTTTGCGATCATTAGTGCTGCCTCTTTAATGAGCCCCCTCTTCTAAGTTTTAAGACGCTGTCAGTGTTAACTGTGAAGCGCTTTCTAAGCCTCACTACGCCTGCGCGAGGTAGGTACCAGTCCTGTAGCGGGCTCCACCGCGGCTTACAAGCGTAAGGACGCTTGCCGCGGCCATGATGCTCAGGAGCTCAAGTCCGGGTTCAAACCCAAGTCTAACTCTGGCACGTGATCTTGGCCTAATAATATTGTTCCGGAGGTCTCCCGTCTTTTATCTGAATTCTGAAGTTCACAAAGCTCGAAAACTTGCAATGGTTTTTTTCATACCTTTGGTGGCAAAACACAACCCAAACTTACTTCAGGCTGTGGTCTCTTTTCTGCTCGCTGTTAATGTTCCCAGATTTCGCCACAGCTCTTTTGCGTCTGTATCATAGGTAGTGGATGTACATACTCTTTTGACCTTCCGAAAATCGGAAAACCTTCACATTCTGAAACCCTCTAGCCCCGTGCTTTGCAGCCCAGACGTGGCCTGATGGCCCCGCGCCGCCTGCCGGCCATCTTCCACTTCTCCCTGTCCTCCCCTTTCCCCCGACACTAGGCTTCCAGTTTGCCGCTCCCGATGCCCTCTGGGTATGACACTTGAAACATGTAAACTTTAACGTGCGAAAAACTCAGATAGTTTTTTTCAAATCCTGAGTTCATACCGCTACTGGCGGTTCCAGTTCAACCCCCGTGGGCCCCTTCCTTTCATCCTGCATTATCTCACTTCCTTCTCCTGCAAGGAGAACGGCGACACTTCTGTGCTTGGAAAGAAAGGTGCCCTTTCTATTTAACCAGGATGCAAAGCGTTTGTCCCGGTATGTGAACAGTTAGATGTACATTTTACTTTAGATAATAACAGGTCCTTCGTTTTGTGCTACGATTCACTGTGGTTTAAGTGTTAGCACTTTTAGTGCACTTAAAATGATTCGTCTCTCAGAATCATACAGAACGTTTTAGAAATAATACATGTGATCTGAAGCAAAGTAGCCAGAGTCCTTTTAAATGTTAATCATCTGAAGCCAAATAAATGTGTATAGAGTAGATAGATGATGGAAGGTCATTGCTGGGATATCACACCCCTTCCTTCTCACTCGGGAAAAGCGGAGAACAGAATCATTGATGAGTTAAAGACGCACCGAAGGCCTTCAGTATATTCACCTAGAATGAGGGAAGTAGGGGCTGGATTGTTTAAGACTAATCTTTTATTCTAACTTTTTTTAAAAGGGAGGTGTCGGGTCAGTGGGGGAGAGAAAGGTTCTGCAGATGACTTTCACGAGGGGGTTCTTTTATTTCTAGTCTTAGTCAGTGAGGGAGAGGAAAGGAATAAACCAGAACTTGGCTGCAAGTGTTAGCAAATTAGATTTACTTCTGGATCTCTGGTTTGTGGCCTGTATCACATTTGGAAGAATGAGGAGAGTTTGGAGGAGAAAGTGTTTGTTCCCTGAGCCTCCCGGCAGCACGGAGTATCAGGAAGGCCTGTGGAGCGTGAGGGAGTTGGGATGGACCCATAAGTGTCACAGAGGACGGAAGAAGGGCAGATGTTTATTGACCGCCTGCTTTGTGTCAGGCTCCGTACATGTTATCACACTTAGTCTTTACAAAAACTGAAATTTCATCCCCATTTTATAGGTTAAGGCAGCTGCGATTTAGAGCAATTAAGAAGCTTACCAAAGGTTTCTTACCCCCAAATTGGAGGAGTTGGGGCTGAAGCACATTTCTGTCCCCAAAGCTCATGTCCTTTCTCTCATGTCCCCCATCCCCCAGCTATGATCAGGTTTACAGCAGGACTTGGGGGTCATGCTACTGTGGTCAAAGCAGCTGGGGAAGGGGCTCGAGTTTCCTTGTTCAGGTGGCTATGTCCCTTTCTCTGACTGTGTCCTAGTTACAGAAGTTGTAGGCATAACCAGCTCGGGGCAACCAGCAGAAGACTCTGTGACCTCTGTCTTTATGGTTAACACCGGGTCTTACCTTTTCGGACACGTCCGAGTAGATCACTCTGCTTCTGAGCGCTTCCGGAAGCGGGTTTCTCTGGCACATCTTGAGCCCCGTGTCTCAGAGCAGGTCTGTGGCTGCTTCCCAGAGCGACAAAGCTCTGATTCCTGGAGAAACACATTTGAAGAACACCTTAGGAAACAGTTGATGCACAGGAGGTGAATATTTGTGGAATGAATGGGTCTGTTGCCTTCTGGAAACCCCTATGAGTAGGAGTGGATTTACATGCTCTCCTACTATTGTACTTGGCAGTTTTCCCACAGTGTTTATTTGAAAACAAATTCAGGGGCACCTGGGTGGCTCAGTGGGTTAAAGCCTCTGCCTTCGGCTCAGGTCATGATCTCAGGGTCCTGGGATCGAGCCCCGCATCGGGCTCTCTGCTCGGCAGGGAGCCTGCTTCCCCCTCTCTCTTTGCCTGCCTCTCTGCCTGCTTGTGATCTCTCTCTCTGTCAAATAAATAAATAAAATCTTAAAAATAAATAAATAAATAAATAAATGGATACTTTAAAAACAAAAAAACAAATTCAGATTATATTCCAGGTCATTTTTATATCACCACCGGCAACACTAGAAATACATTTGTGTTAAGAAAAAAAAACAACCAAACTGTTTTCAGGATTGCCTCTTAGAAAAAAATGTTCTTTTTCTATTCTAATTAAATTATTTTCTTAAACTTGTAATTTCAGAGGATAAAAATTTAACTAGAGACTGCAGGATTGTTCCATTTTTTCCCCTCCTAACCAGTAACCGTGCTATCAGGAGAGCACTTTATTATTCCATCTGTTAGGTTATAAAATCATGGAACATTTATTATCTCTTAATAGGGAGAGATAATGCTTGTGAGAAAACTTCATATATGTTTCTACGGAAGGAGCTTCCTGTGAGACTGGCCAACACAATGAGAGAAGTTAATCTTCTGCCGGATAACTTGCTTAACCGCCCTTCGGTAGGGTTGGTTCAGAGTTGGTAAGTAAATAATGTGGCTTTATGTGGGTCTTCCCATAATGCTCTGAACACCTGGCATGGAGCCCATTTTCCCTAAAAGTACGTGTACTGTGTGTGTGGGAATGAGTCATTTGGGATAGCTGCAATTTTCCAAGCAATTAAAAGTTTTTTTTTTTTAAACTGACAATTTCAAATTGTCTTAATGAAAAGACTTCTATGAGACAGCTTTCTTGACTTTTCAAATTTTATTTATTTGTCTGGTTATAAATGTAGTTGCTCACTGAAACAGAAATTAGAAAGTAGAGAAAAATTTAAAGGGATAGCAACACAGTGCCCCATGCGAACCGGTCTGCAAGCCATTGGGTAAGGGGATGTTGCCACTTTTTGATCAAGTCTCGGCCTTGCTCCTTTTGTTTTCCTGTTAAAGGAGTTTCTTGGTGGCTGTATTTCTGTTAGAGAAAATTAAGTCATTTAAAGGGGAACCTCCGATTGTAAAAATACCAGTGCCTAATGTGCTTCATTTGCCTTATGAAAAATAAAAATCTCAACAGAGAATGACATAAAGTTCGATCACGTACAGCTCTGATGCTGCAAGCATGTGTTATTTAATTGAGGAAGTTGAATTCGTGACCAGACTACCCACTAGGTAAGCAGGGTGAGGTCGGTGAGTGGTTGGATGGAAGAGCAGGCGGTATAGTTTCAGAAAGGGACTTGCATATATTCGAGAAACACTTGCCTGTGTCCTGTGTATTACAGAAGCAAGTACAAGTCACTGCGGAGAAAGCTGGAGGAGTTTGGGAGGCCAGATGCAAACAGCACTCTTGAGCCAGTGCAGAGAGGAAGTGTGGAGGGCATGCAGAGGAGCGGGGAGAAGGGGCTGTTGTAGCTTTGTGCTGCCCTTGGCTGCATGGATGGAGTGGACAGGGACAGGGAGAGCATTTTAGGGGAAGGGAACGATGTGGACAGATCGAAGGAGAATGGAACTGTTAATTAGTTGGCATTTAAAGGGTTAATGGCAGCCGGGCTACTGAAAGGGAATGGACATTCAACAGTTATTCCTCAGTAATAGTAATTATAATCTGTTCTTAGGGCGAAGCATGAATTGTCTGAGAGACAGTGTATGGGGTTGCCTGAGTGATCGGGCGCCCAGTCCCAGTCGCAGACAAGCCGCAGCTCCTCCCTGTGGTAGGCTCAGGGGCCTGGGGTCCAGGGGACGGAGGTCAGAGAGCGGCCCGGCTTGGGGGTGGGCGGGACAGGGGGACATCGCTCTCATCATCCGTTGCTCTCTGCCCCGGATGCGTAGTTCGTTCCAGCAGGAGCAGCAAGTGCTTGTTTGCGTGAGATTTCTTTATTGCTTCAAGAGCTTCATCAGAAATTTTCCAGCAGAAAGTGTATACTCACTATTGGGGTCATTGTGGTGGGGATTGGAGGTTGACTAGCTGACCTTCAAGTCCCCTGGGCCTGGTGGCAGTGACTGACAGTCCCACGTCTATTGCTTATGTAAAAGTTGCTTCGGGGGCTTCAAAATGAATTGCTGGCAAAACATAGACTCAAATGACGGGGTCAGCTCTTTTTTGTCTCACATTTCTCTTCCGTAGCCTTCTCAAACACATGCATGTCACTTCTTCCTTTTTTTTTTTTTTTAAAGAATTTATTTATTTATTTGTCAGAGAGAGAGTGAGAGAGAGATCACAAGTAGGCAGAGAGGCAGGCAGAGGCAGAGGGAGAAGCAGGCTCCCCGCTGAGCAAGGAGCCCGATGTGGGACTCGATCCCAGGACCCCGGGATCATGACCTGAGCCGAAGGCAGCCGCTTAACCAACTGAGCCACCCAGGCGTCCCTTCCTTTTTTTTTTTTTTAATTCAATTTTGAAATAATTTCCTATGTAACAGAAAGATGTGCAAGACTAGAAGCAAGAATTCCCATATGCCTTCACCCAGATTCACTAATTGTTAACATCCAGCGGCATTTGTCCTGCCGTTCTCATTCATATTCTCTCTCTGGGTGTGTGTGTGTGTGCGCGTGCACACGTGTGTACGCTTAGGGTATATCAAACATGTGGTACACACATACATATATGATACACATTATTTTTTTTCCTAAACCATTTGGGTTAATGGTAGACATGCCCCTCTACCCCCAACGACTTTGGTATGTATCTCCTTAGAACAACTCTTAGAAAACCACAGTATGATTATCAATTTTGGAAATTTAACATTGATCCAGTAATATTTTCTAATGTGGGAGAACTTTTTCTCATTTCATTAATTGTCCTAATAGTGCTCTCTCTCTCTTTTTTTTTTAAGATTTTATTTATTTATTTATTTATTTGAGAGAGCACGAGAGGGGGGAGCAACAGGGAGAAGGAGAAGCAGACTCCCTGCTGAGCGGGGAGCTGTATGTGGGGCTCGATCCCAGGACCCTGGGATCATGACCTGAGCCAAAGGCAGATGCTTAACCAGCTGAGCCACCCAGGTGCCCCAGTAGTGCTCTTTTTTTTCCCAGCAATCCCCACCTCCCCAATGTAGGAATCCAGTTAGGATCACACATTGTGCTTAGCTGTCATTTCCTTTTCCTCTTAAAAGTGACTCTTACTCATAGCAAGCCATGAAGCCCACCTCAGCTAGAGTGTGTTCTCCTTGTTCTCTTGACTTTCAGGCTGGGACGCTCGGCAGCATCTTTGGCTCCTCTCCACTCATGACTTAGGTCTTTAAGTGAACTACCCCCTTTGGAAAGGAGGGGTCACCTTCCCAGAATCCTGCTGCTGTGTGACAGGATAGAGGGCCTTGTTGCCTCTGGCTGACTTTGCCCTCTGCGGGACGTTTGACCTGAGGATTTCAACAGTGCCCAATCCATAGCCTGATTTGCCCGGAGGCTTTTAAAAAGTATATCCAGAGATGGACATACTTTAGTATCAGGCATTGTTACAAAGTTCAAGTGAGGTTGATGAATAAAACATCATTCCTGTTTATGTATTTATATGCTTCACAGTCATTTTTTGTTACTGGAGTACCGTTATCCTCCCTCCAAAGCTGGATAGTAGGATTAGTGGTAATTAATTGTTAGAAATAATTCTATTAAGGACTAATTCTTTCCGGGCATGTTCAGATCCAAAGCAGAGATGACACACCTCTGAGTAATTGGTATCTCTGAATCCCCTCCAGATCCGGCAGGTTCTGTCTAGATAGAGCTGTCTCAGTAATGTGCCTCTCTCGATCCTATTTTTCTGTGTTCTCCAGATAGTTATTTTGGACACATTATTTCCTATACTGGCTCTGATTGAGATACATAACTATTTTTAATCCAGAAGCGGTTTCTGAGAACCTGAGAGGCATTCCTTCTCCTCCTTTGCCGTGTTGATGAAATTAGTTTAACTTTGAGAAGGAACGTTTATTTCTAGTTTCTAAGTTCTTAGCATGCACATTAGTGTCACACGTGTGTTCCTTACAATTCATATGCTTGTCTTGGCAAATCAAACTGGATTTGGTGTACCAGTTAGAATATGTCTGTGAGTAGCAGAAAATCCAACTAAACCATACATTGGCTCGTGTCGCCATAGGATGAACTTTTGGTGTTGGTTCGATTTAGAGATTTATGAGATTATCGAGGCCCTGCTTTCCATGGTGTCGGCTTTATTGTCAGGCTGGGTTTGCTTCTGGTGGCAGAATGGCTGCAACATTTCCAGGGTTTCCGTCCGTGTAGGCCACTGTGCAAGAAGCAGAGCAAGCCCCCCACCGGGTCTTCCCTCTTATTTTACTGGCCTGAATTGGGGCGATGTGCCCATTCCTGAGCCAGTCCCTTTGTTCAGGGGAATGCAATGCAATGCCAGGCTTAGGCCTAGACTGTTGGACTAGTTAGTAGTCAGTGACAAGAAAAATACCATTACCCAGAGAAAGTCAGGCCACATGGGACCTTTGCATGGCGTCGGCTTCCCCTACAGCCCTTGGGCTACAGTGCAGGGGGGTAGAGTGGATACCTGAGTGAAGATTTAGGTACTCTTAGGAAGAGGGAAAGGAGGATTGGATGCTGGGTAGGCAATTAACAGAGTAACTCATCTTTTTTAGGTATATGCAGAGTTTTCTGGAACTTTTGGAATATGAGAATAAGAGCCCTGAAGATCCACAGGTCTTGGATAAGTAAGTATGGTACCAAACTTACCCGACAGTAAAAACATCCGGGTTAAAAAATGTTTTGGTAAATGGAACTCATGTCATTAAGAACCAAGAAGTATAATTTGGATGAAACCATTACGTTGGTTAACGGGTAACAACTAAATATCACATTTTTAAATAATTTGAGGTAATTTAACATAGCACAAAAGGAATAATGACCCTTCAAATTATGTTTCATGATCTAGGTCTTAATATTTTCCCTCCTGGCAAACTGGTGCCGGCCACTTGCCGTAAATATTGCAGTGAGTGTACCACCTAGTGGTCGTTTTAAGAACGCAGTGGCCTCTGGATAGACCTGAATTTATCTACCTTAGTCCTTTACGATTTTTTTGTTCAATTTTTTAAAACTTTTCAAGGCAGTGTAACAGTTGAGCTCAGAAAACCTGTAATGCTTTCATTTTGGAGCAGCATACAAGAGTGTGCTTTTAATACAACGACCTGAGTTCTCTGCTGCTGTTCGGCACGAAGACTGCTAACTTCTCATGCCGATGGAAAATGGTGCTGTTTTTTCATCTTCATTTAACTGGAAAACACTCACCCTAGCTCCGAGTGTGTGTGTATGTGTTTTTTAACCCCAAGAGAAATTAAGTATCCCCTTCACATTACTCTCCTCCTGTGTCACGTACACGCGAGGGACTCCCCATGGCAGGCCTGTGGTGCTGAAGAATTTTCTTTCTACAGAGAAGCCTGGTCCACATAGTTGTGACACCAAACGGCTTACACACAGGCGTTCCAGAAAAAGAACCAAGAAACACTGTTACAAAAGCACCCATAGCTCGAGACATTCAACCCATCCCTTTCAGTTCACGGATAAGGAAACTGAGGTCAAAGAAGAAGAATGACTTGTCCAAAGTTGTAACATTCGTTGGTAGCAGAGGGGATCTGTAAATCCTTGTTCCATTTCCTTCCGGCATCGTTCTGCACAATGTACCACCTGCCAGAACTGCCCGTGTGAGCCTCGAATAGATCGCTCCAGTGTAGTTGTAAATTAAAATATAAGGTTGTATACATCTGTCATATACTTTGCTAGGTATTTTGGAAATGGATTTGTGATTTGTAGAAGGGAGGCATTGCATTAGAGCCCCAGATGCAGTGTTCTCCTTGCTATAGGTCATTGCTCTCATTTAGCATATTGAAATTAAAGGAGTCGAATCCAGAAGCTTTGTTTTCTCAAAAGTCATTAGCTAGTAACAGTTTGTTTTGCTGACATCCTAGAAATTAGGACTGACTTCTCTAGTTTCAAATTTTAGGGTATAGATTTGTAGAAGTAAATAATATTAAATTGCTACCGTATGTTTCCCAGAATCCCGTCTCCGTTTCTGGAACAGGTTATTGGTCAGATGCAATTTATGGACAGGAGCCCACTTTGGAAACTGCCAAGTGCTGGATCCAGTGCGTGTGAGATCATAATGATAATTCCTGTCCCTCAGTGAGTTTTGGTGACTTGTCCAGGGTCACACAGCTAGTTGGTATAGCTAGAGTTTCAGAAGCCCACTGCCCCTGGCGAAGGAAGGAAACGAAGGTGAGCCAGTCGCCATACTCTTAGTAGTAGCTTTTTCCAGTCCAGGAGAGGCTGTACAGGGGTCCCGGGCAGAGAGATCATTTAAGTGAGGTGAAAGCAGCTTAGAGAACAGGCTTGTTTCTCTTAACGACAAAGTTAAGAAGACCCCAGAAGACTGGGGAAGCATTCTGAGAATTGAGCCCTTGAGGCAAGTCTCCTCGCTTCAGATAAGTTGAGGTGCTTCTCTACTGTAATGAAATCTTTCATTTCAGTGATAGTGGATTTATAAATACATTAGAAAGAACATTATGTAGAGGACAGATTGTCCATTACCAAATTTCTTGTGAATAATTATGACCTTCCAGATTCAGAGTTGATTTATTCATCTCTGCTGTCTTTGTGTGTGTGTATTTGTTACAGGAGTATTTCATCACTGAGAAACTTTAAGACTGTTCAGATAAGTGAAAAGAAAGTGACTCCAAATTTCCATTACCAGGGGACAACTACTGTTAACATTTTCCTTCCATTCCATACTTTTTCCTAGGCATCCATATTTTTATATGTGCACAATATGTTTTACAAAAATAACTGGACATTATAGATCTCTATACCATTATTAATGGTTTCAAAATGGTCCGTCTACAGGTAAGTCATGTGATTTGACCTCCTGTCATTGAGTTGTAGAATGGTTTGTATTTTTCTTGCTACTCTAAACAGGGCTCTTAAGAACAGCTCTGTCCTATTATTTTCCTAGGATCAATTCCTCGGAGTGGAATGACTCTCTGTGGTCTTTTGATATATGTTGCTAAATTACCCCTAGAAATGGATCAGTCATGCTTCCACACCCTAGAGGACACTGGTTATTCTTTGCCAGTGTGATGAGTGGAGAATGGTACTGCATTGTTTTGCTTTTCTATTACTATTTTTGAAGGGGAAATTACTGGCATTTGCATTGCCCCTGTGGTAAATTTCCCATTGATGCCAGATCCCTTGCCTCATTTTCTGTTAGGGTGCTCATCTTTTCCTTTATAAAAGATAGTAGCTCTTGCAAATGTCTTTTTCCTAGTTTCCACTTTGTTTTTTGGCTCTATAACCTGTATCCCTATAGAATTGCTAAAATTCTGCATAGTCCTGGTGTTTGTTTCTTCAGGGTTCTACCTGTGATGTTAAGCTTAGAACAGCCTTCCTTACCCCAAGGCATATTATACTATATACTTATTCACCTGATTTTCTTTTATTTTTTTCTGTGATTTCATTCTTTTACATTTAAATCTTTTAACTAAGTTATTGGCTTAAGGCTTGAAACTGGGATGTGACTTAAATTGGTAGCCACCTGTCCCAACTAATTTAGTGGTTTCCCTACTGACTTAGAATGCCACTTTATCGATATGCTAAATTTTTATGCACACATACTTACTTGCTCTTGAGCCTTCTTCCAAGCTTTTTATTTGGTTCCATTGACTTGGCTCTCTGGTCTTAGTTGCCGTTCTTAGTATATTTTTCCCTCTGTATCTTTATAGTAATATACCATAATTCTTTTTTTTCTCATTAAACTTTTGTTTTAATGGGTCTCAAAAATCTGTGACAGATTTTTGGTCAAGCTGTTTCCATTAAAAAGTACTGATTTTAAAAACTAACAACTTAAAACTGCCACACACACACACACACACACACACACACACAAATGGTCCATAAGACATCCTCCTTTCCTTTTAAAGGTTTTACGATGCATTGTTATAACATACCATAATTCTTGACTTGGATTGTTTTACTTGCCTTTGCTCCATCTACACTTCATCACTGTATTTTACTGCTATGAGAAATTGACTTCAAAATTTGACTCTTAAAAAGTTTCACATTTTTTCATGGAAGCTGTTGCTTTGAGACTCTAATAAATCCCTGGAGATTGGGGGGGGTGGATTATCCTCATGTTGTCAGGAGAAATATTAGTGTGTTCTGCAATTATTCAGCAAACATTTGTGGAACCAGTATTCTGTGTGATCACTTTGCCATAAAGTCAGTGGATTCCTAAAAAGGCGTTTAAGCATTTTTTCTGTACTCGAACCTTTTACTTTTTGTGTCTCTGAAAGAATTTTGATAGAAAGTTTCAAGCAAAACTTTGGGTAATACTTCAGTTTCTCCTTGTGGCCCATAATGAAAATCTCTCTACTTGTAAAAATACCAGCACGTAAGTAGTCCAGAGACAGAGCTGGGAAGTTTATGCATCAGTGTGTGAGATAGAAAGACTGACCGCTTTTTGTTTCCCTCCCACACAGCTTTCTGCAAGTTCTGATTAAAGTCAGAAATAGACACAACGATGTGGTTCCTACAATGGCACAAGGAGTGATTGAATACAAGGAGAAATTTGGGTTCGATCCATTCATTAGCAGTAACATCCAGTATTTTCTGGATCGGTTCTATACCAACCGCATCTCTTTCCGCATGCTTATTAACCAGCACAGTAAGTTGGGTTTTGGGTCCACTTGTGAAAGGGCACCCAGAGTGATTTCTCCCAAATGTTTTCCTGTTGCTTCACTTAGAACTTACTAATCTGAAGTTTGGTCCGTAGAAATTTCATTTCCAGTTTAATTTTTCCTAAGTAAATCCTATCTATTAAAAAGCTCTTCATTAGTATTCTTTGTTAATGGAAATCCTTGAAATGTTGATGTTCACATTAGAGGCGGGAACTCTGCCTGCCTTTTAATCCTCTATCGTTACGTTCCTGGTGAGGGCGAGACAGTACTTTGAGGTGTCTCTGAGAGAGTGTTCTAGTCTTTATCCAGATGTTATGTGTTTTTCTTTCTTTTTGGTTTTAAAAACATCGATACTGGGAATATTGAATTGGCATTTTGACAGTCTGAGCGATTGATCTTTAATTTCACCGTGATCATTGAAATCAGATTAAGCAAATTGTCAAACCGTAGTCTCATATGGAGAGTTTTAGTCCACTCACCAGGATGATAAGCAGATAAGAAAAAACAAATTCTGGCCACAAAAAAACTTCGTGGCTCATTTTCAGTATTGTCTCTTTGCCCGATTTCATAATTCTTAAGAAGAAGCATCTACATGTCTACAGCCAAATCGTCCTCTTTGCTGAAGCAGAAAATGGTCAGAGCATCTCTGCTAACTTGATTTATTTGGATTAGTGAGTGTTATACAATTACTACATGTGGATTGGTCCCAAATGTATATCTTTTAAAAATAGAAGTGTCTGACAGTTTATAGAAAATTTAAATGAAAAAAGAACCTAATTAGTATTCAGTTAAGCTACTTACATAACTACAATTTTTTTTGACCTAAATGTGTCTGTCTACGTATATATGTACATGTTTTTAGATCACTGATTAAATTTATACACCTCTGTTTTTCTTCCACTTAATCATTTGGAGGTATATGTATCGGCCTAATGCCCTTATTTGTCATTTTTCATAATTTAAAATCTCCCCAATTTTTTTTAAAGATCTTATTTATTTATTTGTCAGAAAGAGAGAGAGAGCACAAGCATGGGGGGCGGCAGGCAGAGGGAAAAGCAGGCTCCCTGTGGAGCAGGGAGCCCGATAGGGGACTCAATCCCAGGACCCTGGGCTCATGACCTGAGGTGAAGGCAGACACCCAACCCACCGAGCCACGCAGGTGTCCCAAATCTTCCCCATTTTATCCCCTAATTTAAATTCTTTTGTGGAATCTAAGCTCTCCCCAATTTTTGTTTGATTTGAAAATAAGTATACCTATAAACATTTAGATTCAGATTCCTTTTTTCTTTGAGGCTCCTTTTGGCTTTTATTCAGAAGTAATATTTTGCAAATCTTGTATAGTGTGGAAGTATTTGAATGTAGTTTTAAAGACACTTGAACAAAAAGAAGTATTTGAACAAATATTATTTGCGTATACTACATTGGAAAGTACTTCCCGTGATGGAGGCATTTGAAACGTTCACGGTGAAGTCACTTTGCACGCCTGCACTAACAGCTCAGACTGCATTTTCTAAGTAAGTAGTGAACGTTGGAATCAATGTCTGGAGTGGTACCGAGAAGGTGAGTAAACTTGGCTGAGGATGAAAATAACTTTTTCATCCAAGCCACATGGGGTCAGAGAGAAAAGGGCTGGACCCCTGGCACGTGTTACTGCTTTCCGACCTGCTGACTGCAACTGGCAGACCTTAGAATGTGTCCTTCCTCCTTTGGCGTCCAGGAGAGCTGGTCACCCCTCATTGTGTGTGTTCTCTAGCTTTAAGTCTCTCTGGATGCTATGAGTCTTACAAGTAAGACAGTCCTTTCAAAACTTGGAAGGCTACATTGCCTGCGTTGTTTTTAATCTCTCCCTTCCCTTTTGTGTTTGTTTAGCACTTCTGTTTGGTGGTGACACTAACCCTGCTCATCCTAAACACATTGGAAGTATTGACCCCACCTGCAATGTGGCTGATGTTGTGAAAGGTAAGGAGGCCACTCTAACGTTCGTGATTGTAGTCCAGATAGGACTGTGGTTTAACTGAGGCAACTTGGCCGTACGGTTATGGTGCTGAGTTCTTTGCTGATTCGTCAGGCCACTCTGGGCCCAAGCTACTTGTGCCAAGTAGATGTTCTTTCTAGGCAGTTCAGGAAAAGATGCATAATTAGCAGTGTTTGACATGGGAGTTTCTACCTCATTGGCTAGTTTTGTCTTAAACACTAACCGGTTGTTAGTTTCAGGAACATTCTAAGTTTCGATTGCTCGCATTTTTTGAAACTTCCAGAAAATGTAAATCCAGGTTCTAAAGTTTGGCTAAAATTCATGTGGTTGTAAAATTCCAGCATCTTTCTGGTGTGCACCCCAGGTTTGGGGATCTATGTGGCATGTGAGCTTCACGGGTTCACTGGCCATCGGGCTGGATGGCACTGTTCTAGTAGCCTTAGAACAGAGCCCCACAGCCATACGTCTCTGGTACCCACGCACTTCGAATTTGCATAGCAGTTTCTTCATTATTCATTTAAGGTAAGTGTCACCTCCGGAAAGCCTTCCTAATTGTGAGTGACTTACCAGGTGCCTGGACCTTTTCAGGTTGTTTTCTTTTCCCCTGGTGTTACAGTTACTCTGTGCAGCTTCAGACCCCCAAACTACCCCTTCCCAAGACTGGATCTCCTGCTATGGCCCCCCTCTCCTCTAAACACACACAAGTTTTCACGACCACAGCTCTCCCAGTTTCCATCACAGATCTTAGTTGCTCCTACTTTTTCTGAACTGTATAGCTCAGTAGGAAGCAGACAAGGGCCTCGTGTGCTTGGTGAAGCTCTCAAGCCCACCTCTAGCAGAGTGACCTTTGCTGTTTGAGCTTAGATGGCCAAGGGAGGTGGCCTAGTCGGTGCAGCCTACCCAGTAGGGGAACAGACCAGACCTTCAGCGGCTATTGGTAAGGAAAACCTGTACTGTTTGTTTACTCCGGGCATTGCTAAACCCAGGGAGAAGGGGGCGGGTGTGGTGGCCTTAGGTCACCCGAGGATCATTGAGCTGTTCTGGCGTCGGTTTAGGTAGGATACATCTACTCAAGTTATCTCAATTATAAGGTGACTAGGCCCAGCCTCAGCTCCCTAAGAATCCCATAGGTTGCTCGCTCACAAGGTAACCCTGTGGTTGATCATGACCTCTACAGGCCCCGGGGTGGAAGGGGAGCAGGACCAGTCTTGTCTTAGTGTGTGTTCATCAGACCCTAGCCCAATAGCTTTGATGAATCAGAACACCTGCTTCAGGTAGTTGACTGCACTTAGAGAAAAAGGCACAAACTCAGAAAGCAAAAGGGTATTATTATGTACTGCCTTTATGCCTTTTCTTTTGAACTAGAAGCAATTTGAGGTCAGCTTTTATGTTTTACATTTGTTTTATAACGCATATAAAATGTAGTATATGCCTTTAAGATGGTCAATAACTATTCCTTGATTTGATAAATGTTACACCTTTTGATAATTTACTTTTTTAAACACAGCCTTCCTGAGATCGAATTCTAATATCCATACAAGTCACCCATTTGAATTGTACACACAACTCAGTGGTTTTTAGCACAGGTGCACAGCCGAGCCCCCATCGCCACCATCAACGTCACACCGTCGTCCCCGGGGGAAGAGACCCCGTGACCACTGGCCATCGTTTCCCCCCACCCGGCCCTAGGCAACCGCGGGTCTCCTTTCTCTCTCTAGGTTTGCTATTCTGGGCACAGTGGAGTCACACGATATGTGGCCTTCTGTGTCTGGCTTCTTTCACTTAGCAGAGTGTCTTCCCGGGTCGTGTGCATCGCAGCGTGGGCTAGTATTTCATTCCTCACCACTGAGTAACGTTCCTTCGGATGGATGTACTGCATTTTGTTGATTCATCAGCCGATGGCCATTTGGGTTAGCTGGGCAACCTTGAACAGTTATGTTAACTTCTTGGGCCTCCGTTTCTTCACCTGTAAAATGGTGCTTTTGGTAAGTCATCTTTATCGTAGGGTTAAATGAGTCAATCGAGAGAACTCCTGAAGTAGGGCTCGCACCGAGTAAGGACTGCAGGCAGGTTTGCTAGTGCTGGTCCACGGGCGTCATAGGAGTCACCTGGCTTCTCATTTATGCCACTGATTATATAACAGATTGGTGCCTTTACTTTTGTTTCTGGGGTAAACTATGAAATATTTTTAAAAGTCATTCAGGACATTTATAAGACAATTGGATGTTCGACATTCAAGAAATGTTGTTAATTTCTTAGGTGCGATACTGGTATTGTGATTATGTTTTTTGAAGGAGTCCTAGCTTCTAGAAAGCTATTTTTGAAATGTTACGCATGATACAGAATGACATGTGGGTTTTGCCTCAAAATGACACATTACAGAAAAGACTGGGCTCGTGTTGAAAACCGTTGAGGTTGATAATGGGTATGTGAGAAGTCCTTATACCGCACTCTGTACCTTTGCATATGCTTGCAATTATTTATAATCACGCTGTGAAAACAGACCCGTGTTTATCATCTCATCATTTCTTCACAGTCTTTCATTCCTTTTCGGAGAGATTTAAATCATGAATCCGTGCAACTGGATAAGTAAGACGGTTCTAAGCACCTGGTAGCACTTCCGTGGCGCAGAGAGATGAAGTGGCGCTATCGTGGGTCAGGAAATCAGGTGGGGAGTCAGGAAGTCAGGTCGGAGGAGAGGGTGAGGAGGAGCCAGCTGCGCTTGACTCTTCAGGTGCAAAGAATCTGCCGTTTTGCGGCACTTCTTGTCTGCGCTGCTCTTGCGGGCCCCGTTGTGCACTTCCGCTCGTGGCCTCACTTGTACTTTCGGTGCTCTCTGTGCCTGCGCCGTCAATTTCTCAAGGGCCGGAATTGCTCTTACCGCTTCTGCATCACTCCTAGGGACACCAGTTTTGTAGTGAAAACTAGCTGAAGGTGATGGGTAAAGCGGTTTGATTCGTCCCCTCCCCCCCTCCCTCCTCCTGTGCTTACCCACAGCTCCGACTCCACTCTTCAGCCTGTTTCCACTTTTTCCCCGGGGGCACCACTGCTGTAACTAGGAATGAAGCTTCGGCTGTGTCCTCGTGTAATCATTCCTGCCACTTGTAGCATATAACGTAGAGCCTGGATTCCTGGCGATGCCGGGGCCTGTGACAGTCACCCCCTGTGCCCTTCGGCCACTCAGATCGCCACTTCCCCTGACACCCATGCTTGCGCACACACTCCTGCCCCACGCTCCTCTGCTAAAGAGGAAGGGCTCGCGTGTTCCCTGCTCCTCACTGCATCTTTCAAACCAGATTGTTCATTTTTCGACAGCGCGTTCCCGTAAGGAACCGAGCAGCGGAGGGTGGTTTCAGTTTCGGAAAGTGCATAAACACATCAAGCTTCATTCACACGATCAGGTCTTCTGCTGCCCTCCATTCCCTTCACAAACCGTGCCTTCTGATACCCACAGCAGCCTCGGTATGCTGGTGCACACTTTCTAGAATGCTCTTGTGCTTCTCCCACCTGGTGAGCTGGGTGCTTACTAAGGGCCATTTACTTGTCCTCAGACCATTGGTATAAGTTTTCCACCTGTTGCGACTCCATAATTTATTTCAATATTATGTAAACTGAAGAAATGCGATTACAGAAAAGAGACTTAGCTCTACTAAAATCAAGTTGAAAGCTTTGGAAAGACTTGATAAAGAAGAGTCTCTTAAAAATGTAAGGAATGACAGTGAACAGATAACTCTTAGGTTACGGGGCTACGCCAAGTGAAAATCTTAGAAGGACCCTGAGCTCACGTTGCTTCACAGGTATCTTTAAGTTTCTCACTCTTTAAAGGAATAGGGATTCACAGGTACATGTAGCATTGTTTATCTAAGAAAGATGACCTCGAACCCCAAGCCAATCCGTACTGAAGGAAAATCTTCATATCTGAAGATTTTGGCCATATCTGAAAAGGTTGGCAGACGATAATTGTATATTCAAATGTGCATTTTTGAAGTTAGTGTTTACAATAATAGTCATACTTCGGGGCTTCCTACTTTATCCAGCATTTTTGTCAGTCATCCAACTCCTGTCCCCAGTTGGGTCCATTGAGAGGACTAATACCATGGTACCAAAATACTAAAAAGTGCTCATTGACGGAAGTTTAGAAAATGTGGGGAAAAAGAAAAGAGAATAAAAATACCTGTTTTCATAACTCAATGAGAATGTTTTATACATTTGAGTTCATACCACATTGATAGATGAGTATGCAACAGGAAATAACGTGAGTAATTCTTGTCTCTACAAAATCCATAGTATTTGTTTCCCCTTCTCCAGCACTAATGCCCATCACACACGACCTTCCCGGATGAATTCAGCACCTGACAGCGTAGCCTCTTCTCCGTCCTCTGTATCATTATAGGTGGAGTCCTTCCTTTATCTCACCTGCTGTACTCATAATCTCTGTATGTGGATGGGTTTTCCAGCTGCGTGTGTATAATCTTTATTCTTCGGTGGAGGATTGGCCTTAAATCAGGTCCCTTTCCTGCCCTGGCAAAATGGGCTGGGCAACCTAGCAGGAAACCAGAAGATCTCTTCTCCCTGTAGACTAAAGCACATTTTAACAGTCCTCTCTCTGTTTCATTGCCTCTGGGCCCACTCTTAATTCTCTGAGTGTCAGGATACCCAAGCAGATGCTCTTTCTGGCTCAAGATAAGACAGAGAACGAACAAAGCGGAGAGCAGCAGTGGTCAAAAGGCCTGCAAATTCTTCCATGTCTTCTAGCAAAAAGGCACCGGAGTCTACCCCCAAATGCCCCAGGAACAACGATCAGAAGGTCTCAAAGGGCCCACGCCTCACAGTTATTCCCAGCACTCCCAAGTGCTGGCAAGAAGAGGAAGAAATGCATGTCATTATCTTTTGACTCTTGGTGAAGTCTTACTGCTCCCTTCCTCTTTTTCGAGCAGTTGGTATTTTTTTGTTAACTTTTTGTCTTCTCATATCCTACTAGATTTTTCCGTTACTTTGCTTGGTGTATCTCTATCTCAGATCCCGTTTTCCTTTCATCTTGTTTTCGGAAGCTTGACGTGGAGGGAGTAGGGGCTCTGGCTGTCACTGACAGCTCTAATGTTGATTTTCGCAGCCATGACGATCCTGCGTGCATTAGGCACAGTCACGTCTCCAGCCCACACGCCCTGTGTCACGCACACATGCCTACATATGCACATGTATGTGTCTTGCAGCCGTACAGACCCCTCATGAACGAACAATGATGCCATACTTAGATCTTGAGACAGGCTACAGAACACTTTTATGTAGAAGGGTAGGGACAATATTTTTATTTTTGACTAGACAGTTGTATAAATGTGTAAAAGTGGGGTGCATCTTGCATAACGCTAATGTGCAGAACACGGAAGCGTGCCTCCTTGCTGCTTACTTAGCACATAATATCTACCTTTACACATCTGCAAATTATAGACTCATGGTAGCAAATGCTACAATTAGTGTTGTAAAGCTATTCCTATTATCCTTTGGGAGGTACCTTCCATTGTGACCCTTTTCTCTCCTGTCTTTGTAAGAAACCAGGAAATAAAATGGAAAATCCTGTGGTAAGATCGTTTTAAAGGCACAAACTGAAATGCTTGGCCCAGGAGTCCGCTCTCACGGTGACGTTAGCCTGCCGTTGTTGTTCGTACGTGCCGTTACTGCTCAGCATAGCGGCATACAGTGTGTCCTGAGAGCCGGTCATTATCCTGGTTCAGAAATAATGTCTTGTGCTCTTACTTAGGGCTCTTCGGGTTGCAAGGTGCAGAGATCCACTTGTGTTAGCACAAGAAATAAACTCGTTAAAAGAATCTAGTAGGATCCACGGAAATCCAAAGGCAAGAAGCACCTCACAGTTGGAGTTATAGACATTGGAACTGGGAAACAGAAAACTAGGTGGTTTTCTGTGTTCCTTTGCAACTAGGGTTGCCGAGTCATGGTCCCTCCATCTTTCTCTTGTCTGCAGGCTGACCGACTTGTTTAGGGCAATGGGGGGCACTCCAGGCCCTCTAGATTGTAACTCCCAGTGTGTCCTTTTTGTCTTCTGCCCTGCCCGAGTGTCTCGAACCTAAATTCTCAACAAATGAATTTGGTTGGCTCAGCCCGTCTTGTTGCCCATGACCCCAGGTTTTAGGATTCTGGTCAAACTGTAAATTGGTTGCCTTATATTAGATGTTCGGCCCTCACTCGTCTGGTTGGCTGTGGTTTGGAGAGTAGGAGAAGGTCCAGTGCTTAAAAATAACTCTGGTTCCCGATCGGGATGGGTTCTGGGTAGGATGATAAACATACCTTACCAGAATTGCTTTGTAGCTTAAAAGGGTTTCTAAAGCAGCATATGTCTGACTTTGTGATGTTTTATGGTCGTTTATGTCACCTCTTCTGGCAGTGGCTTTTTAAACTTGAGCTTGACAGTTTTTTATACCCTGTTAGACACAAGTTAGGGACCTTGGCACCTTCATGTTTGTTTTTTCAGCACTCAAGTTTATCCTTGTCTAGCCTCTTATATTTGTAAACAAGGGATTGTGTCTTCATGCTAGGGGCTAATATTTGATAGCAGAATTCTGTGGTGAATTTTGAATAGGAAAATCATCTAATAGAAAAGCCTAATACAATAATTTCCATAATCTAATAAACATTCCTATGTGCTTTAAAAAAAAAAATTCTGGGTCACCAGGGTGGCTCAGTCGATTGAGCGGCCGACTCTTGATTTCGGCTCAGGTCATGATCTCAGGGTCCCGGGATCAAGCCCCACGTTGGGCTCCACGCTCAGTGGGGAGTCTGCTTGAGATTCTTTCCCTCTCCCTCTGCCCCTCCCCACCTCACTCGCTCTCTCTTTGTCTCTCGGGTAAGTAAATAAAAAATAAATCTTAAAAAAAAAACCAACCCTAATTCCTGGCTAAGTTGAATCTTTTGGGCTACTTGCTGTGTGAACCTTCACCCTACCCTTAAATAAAATCTATTTAGTCTTGTGTGTTTACAGTTCAAGTAGCCTGGGGAAGTGTATGTGTGCCACACCCACAGTTTTGTTACTTTATGATCATTATTTTCCTTAAAAACAGATTTTTAAAATAATAGCATTTATATTCAGTGACAATAACAATCATTTCCTGATCCTTGCTTTTAAAGATGGGTGGTAAATACTGGCCCAAATATATTGCAGACAAAAGTAATAATTATCATATCTTACAATTTTGGCTTCTAGTTAAAAAATAGAAGTGTTATTAGAGTGCTTATTATAAGTAGAACTTGCATTTTACTCTAGAATAAAGGAAATGAATTAATAAGCCAGTAGTTGAATTTTGGTTATATTGTTTTAAAGCTTTTTCATGTTTATGTTATTTAACTTAAACAGAAATCGCTTCGTTTGAGTATGCATGTGCTGTCGTACAGCCCGGTATCCCATGGCCATTCGTGTCCTGGGAGAGACAGTGACAGAATTAGCATGACCTGGCCTTGGCTTTCTAGGCAAGTGGGCCCCAAATCTAACTTCTCTTCAGAATTACCTGCTAAGTTTTTTTTTTTTTTTTTAAGATTTATTTATTCATTTTAGAGAGAGAGAGAGTGCGCAAGCAGAGGGAAGGGCAGAGGGAGAGAGGGAGGGAGAGAGGGAGGGAGAGTATCTTAAGCAGACTCTGCGCTGAGCATGGAACGCAGGGCTCAGTCTCACAGCCCTGAGATCAAAACCTGAGCCAAAGCCAGGAGTCGGACGCCTAACCGACGGAGCCACCCAGGCGCCCCTTAGTTTTTTAAAATATGGATTCTTAGGCCTCAATACAGACCTACTGCATTATAATCTCCAGGGGTTCATTTTATAATCTGTCCGGTTTTTTTTTTTTTTTTAACTTGGTAATGAATTCTACATACAGCCAGCTTTGGAAAACACTCTAGGCCTTAGTTCCCAGGCTGACCAATAAGAGTATCTGTCATCAGTATAACTGACTGCACCCTGAAAACTTTCTTCTGGATAGAAGGATTGTTCCACGTAACGATGCTCCAGCGTTGGCTCCAGCCAGCCGGTGCTCTACCGACTGGGCCAGCAAGGTGCCCCCATAATGCAGTCCTTAATTACAGCATTGATACACTACAATTAGGAGCATGGTTTAAAAATTCTTATTAGCATGTGGTTTTAGGAACCACACTGTGTCTTTGTGTTTCAAGTTGCCTGCTTCGTTCTGGACTCGGTCATCTTGTGCATGTTATATTTATGTAATACTTTTTCTGCATGATGCTCTTAAAATCTCGTGCTCCTGGTCAAGCCAGTGCCATGAGCAACTAGTACATTTAGCGGGACTGGGTTCTTTTCCTTTTATAGCGAATGGAAGAATGATGTTAAACATCCTTAAAGGTGTCATATACTTGGGGGAGTTGTTTTGTGGAGGTGTGTTGGCTTTGTATGTGGTTAACGAAGCGTCATTTGCAGATTTCAGTATTTGTTGGTTGAAGGAAAGTGGCCTTGGAGGTTCTCAGTCGGCTTTGTGCTATCGTGTCACTAGGTGGAGATGTAGCATTGTTTAGTGGTGTAGCCCAAGCAACGAGTGAGGCTTGAGTTCTTGTCTCTTTACAAGACTACTTTGCACATATTTGATGAGGTTTCTTCTCCTCTAGGGAAAAACTTGTAAATTTAGTATAATTCTGAATTTTCGTTTTCTTTTTTTTTTAATTTTTTTTTTTAAAGATTTTATTTTTTTATTTGACAAAGAGAGAGATCACAAGTAGGCAGAGAGGCAGGCAGAGAGAGAGGGGGAAGCAGGCTCCTGCTGAGCGGAGAGCCCAATGTGGGGCTCGGACCCTGAGATCATGACCTGAGCTGAAGGCAGAGGCTTTAACCCACTGAGCCACCCAGGCGCCCCTCGTTTTCTTTTATTAGAGTTTAAAATCAATCCTACTTTAATGTGTGTTTTGACACTGATCAACTCTGTTTTAAGAAATATTTTGTTTCTCTTGATAACATGTCCTTTGTCTATCCCTTGTTGTTTCATCTCATCATCATTATTCTAAAGTCTCTGTGATTCTTTATAGTGGTTTAATTCCAAAAATCTAATAAAATAATCAGAATTTTTACTCTGATGTCAAATATTATGTAAAATTTTAATTTGGCAGCAGTATGAGGTAAATGAAGCAAAATTTATAGTCTGAACATACCTGAATCTTATCTTTATATTATTTTAGATTGCCAGTGTCAAATTTTAATATATTTAAATTCAATAGGGGTCACTTTTCCCCTCTTTCTTTCTTCTGTTCCTCTTGAATCTTAAGTGTCTATGCACAGTATTGATGTGGGGGATTTAAAAAAAGTACAAGTCTGTCTCCAAAGAGCTGGTGTCCAGTCGAGAACATTGCAAACGCACCTACGGAGGATTGTAAAGTAATCTGAATATCTGATCTTTAGAAACTGTGAAGGTGGAACTTTAAAAAAAAAAAATCTCACTTTGGAAAAGATTCTGGCTGTTCCTCAAATGTTTAAACACTGTGATACCTTATGATCCAGCAGTTTTCCTCTCCTAGGTATACATCCAAGGGAAATGAAAACATGTTCACCAAAAAAACCGGGACATGAATGTTCATAGCAGCATTATTCACAATAGCCACAAAGTGGAAACAATCCAAATGTCCCTCACCAGATGCACGGATTAACAAAACGTGCACGTGTGCAGCGTGATACTGTTGAGCTGTGAGGAGGAAGGAAGTACTGACCCGCATTGAGACACGGGTGACCCTTGAAGACACTCTGCTAAGTGAAAGAAGCCAGACACAGAAGGCCACGTATTGTGTGACTCCACTTACAGTAAAGTGTCCAGAATAGCAAACCTAGAGAAAGGAGACCCGTGATTGCCTAGGGCCGGGTGGGGGGAAACGATGGCCAGTGGTCACGGGGTCTCTTCCCCCAGGGACGACGGTGTGACGTTGATGGTAGTGATGGGGGCTCGGCTGTGCACCTGTGCTAAAAACCACTGAGCTGTGTGTACACTTCAAACGGGTGACTTGTATGGATATGAGAATTCCATCTCAGGAAGGCTGTGTTGAAAAATAAACACTCAAGAGGTTTAACATTTATCCAAGGAAGGACTATGTATTGACCATCTGATAGGTATATACCAAGTTCTATAGGGGTTACAAACCCAGTGTAATACAAACCCTGACCACAGGTTGCTTACAATTCAAGAGAAGAGGCAGCCGTGCAGTCTATAATAATGCACTTTTGCTTTCTGAATGTTTCCCATCTTTTGGGATGTAACTGCCTGAATTCTCTTCCAGTTATTTCTTTAATAGCCCTGATCTTCTTACCCTGTGACTTTTTTTTTTTTCCTTTCAAAAGCAAACTGTTGCTACTCAGACTTAGATAAATATCAGCCCGAACCTGTTACTTTTAGCTAACTTAAAGGACATTTTTAAGCTACGGTAGTGTCACCAATATCTTAGAGTGTGTGGCTCATGGAAACCCATTCATTCAGCAAATACTTAACTGATATTTCATTACAAATAATTGGCAAATCTTAAAACTTTTGGTATTATTATTTTTTAAAAAGATATTTTAAATTTTTATTTCAACTGATGAACCAACATTGGTATATTACTATTTTTTTTTTTAAGATTTATTTGTTTATTTTAGAGAGAGAGCACAAGCGGGAGGTGCAGAGGGAGAGGGAGAGAGAATCTGAAGCGGACTCCCCGCTGAGTGCAGAGCCCGACTCGGAGCTCGATCTCACGACCCTGAGATCATGACCCGAGCTGAAACCAGGAGTTGGCCACTTAACCAGCTGTGCCGCCCAGGCACCCCAACATTGATATATTATTATTAACTGAAGTCTCTAGATTACATCAAGGCTCACTCTTTGTGTTGTCCAGTTGTCCTGGCTTTAACAAGTGCATAATGACATATACCCACCATTGCAGTGTCCTACAGAGTAGTTTCCCTGCCTCTGAAGTGCCCCATGCTCTACCTATTCACCCCTGCCCCTCCTCCCTCCCCCTGAACCCCTGATCATTTTACTGTCTTTATGGTTTTGTCTTTTCTAGAATGTCCTATAGTTTTTAATTTAAAAAGGGTTTTTTTTTTAAATTATTGAAGTATAGTTGACCTACAATGTTACTGTCAGGTGTACAACATAGTAATTCAACAGTTCTGTATGTTACTCAGTGTTCACCCTAATAAATGTAGTCACCATCTGTCACCATGCACATCATGGCCACAAAAAAATAGCACTTGACAGCAGTCGGAACAGCTAGTATCAGAATGACAAGAAATAACAAGGGTTGGTGTGGATGTGGAGAAAAACCTCGTGCACTCTTTGGGGGAGCGTATTTGGTCCAGCTACTATGGAAAACAGGATGGAGGGTCCTCGAAAAACTAAAAATAGAAGTACCATATGATCCAGTAACTCCACTTCTGGGTATTTACCCAAGGAAAACAAAGACACTATTTGAAGATACATGAAGTCTTGCCATTCACGGCAACATGGATGGTCCTAGAGGGTATTATGCTAAGTGAGATAAGTCAGAGAAAGACAAATACCATATGATTTCACTTATATATGAAATCCGAAAAACAAAACAAACAGACTCATAAATACACGGAACAAACTGGTGGCTGCCAGAGGAGCAGGTGGGGGAGGGCTGAAATTGGTGAAAGGGATTACGGGCTACAGCCTTCCAGTTATAAGATAATTAAGTCAGAGATGTACAGCGTAGGGAATATAGTCAATAATATTGTAATGACAGATACCGTTTTGCTGCAATTTAGTCAGCTTCCATGGTGTCCAAAAGTAGTCTTGAATTTATAGATTTTCATGGAAAATGCCTTTTAGGAATATTTAAAAGCTAAACAAATGTACGCCTAGCATAGAACTGGCCATATTGACATTAGTGCGGTATTTTGATATTGTTGTGGCCATTACAACTTTAAAGGAGGAGAAATTCTGGTTCCGTCCTAATAATTCTAATATAACCGACAAAGACTCGTTTTTAAAAAACTAATTAATTCTGAATCCAACAGGTTAATAACTGTCCTGGTTTTGTTTATCTGTCTGTATGTCTGTCCATCTGCTTTTATCTAAAGCTAAGCTTTTTTATTTCTTCGCAGATGCCTATGAAACCGCCAAGATGCTGTGTGAACAGTATTACCTGGTAGCTCCAGAGCTAGAAGTGGAAGAATTCAACGGTAAAAGAAAAATCATTTTAACCGTACATACAAGGAAGTTGACTAAAAATCTGATGCTACCTGAGCTATATTTCAGTGAGATCTTCACATTACGCTGCTTTTTCATCTTTCATTTCTTTTTTTTTTTTTTAAAGATTTTATTTATTTATTTGAGAGAGAGAGAGAGATCACAAGTAGGCAGAGAGGCAGGCAGAGGGAGAGGGGGAAGCAGGCTCCCTGCTGAGCAGAGAGCCCAATGCGGGCCTCGATCCCAGGACCCTGAGATCATGACCTGAGCTGAAGGCAGAGGCTTTAACCCACTGAGCCACCCAGGCACCCCTTCATTTCTTTTTCAAGCCTTTCTATCTCTTTGGTCACCGAGGCATATTGTTGTAAAGAGTTTTCGTACAGGAGCATGCAATTTACTCGAACTCAGAGTTCTTGGAACAGAAGTCATCAAGGTAGAAATTGCACAGATGAACAGGCAATTCTCAAAACAACAAATGCCAGGCAGTCAGTAAACATATGGAAACGTGTGTAACTAAACTAATCAGAGAAGTACAAGCAAAAATGGAGAAATGTCATTTTTGTCTTTCAAAATGGCAGTGATTATAATGTTGTAATGCTTTGAATTGATGCCCAGAAAAATACTCTCAACAACACTTAAACACGTTTCTGGTATAAGTTTAAATTAGTACAGCCTTTCTCAAAAAATGCTGGCAGTGTCCTTTCTCTTGGCCCAGTAAATTAAAATTCAGTAATGGTCATATTCTTTGGTCCGGTAAATTAAACTTCAGAAAGTTTATTATGAGAAAATAAAGGTGTACACAGAGGTATGTACAAGAATAGCAATCGCAGTGGTTTTCTTAAACAGAAAAATTAGAAAACAACCCCAATTGTCCACGATAGAAGATTATTTAAATAAGTTGTGGTATATCCATAAGATAGAATACTAAGCAGCCATTCAAAACAGTGCTTTAAAAGAATATTGAATGTATTGAAAAAGTTGAGTTTTTTAAACACAGGCTATAAAAGTTTGTTAGTGGCACAAGTTCAGTGGAAAATATCTTGAAGGATTTATAGCACCAAAACAACAGCTTTCTGGATTATAGGGTTGTAGCTGATTGTTATCTTAGCCATATGATTCTATATGTATTTGCATGTTACGTTTATTTATTTGTAAGTTATAAGAGAGACATGCTCATTGGGAAAACACAAATAATACAGAATGTAGAGTAAGAAGTGAAAGTCCCCTTATTCTCTCAGGACCATACAGAGCTTCGTTTTTGACATAAATGGGGTTGAAACTATACAGGTTCTATAACTGGCATTCTTCACTTTGCCTTGAAGATCTTTGCATGTCATTTAGAGATTATGCACAGTGTCGATTGCCATTATTTAGTCGTTTACCACTGAGCGGACATTTAGGATTTCTCATTTTCCCATATTCTTTATAATGAACAGTGAAGGGTGTGACTGTGTCTGCAGGGTGGGAAAATTTGTGAACACGTGGAAGCATTTTTGTAGGTTGGGTTCCTAGAAGTGGAATGACTGAATCTTCCATAGGGTATGGACATTTACCCTTAAAGATAAACCAAATTCCCTTTCTCAAAAATATGTCCAAAATGTATTTTGCTTTTAATGAGATAATGAGATCAACATGTGAAAAGATGTTAGACTGTTGTCGCAGGGCAGCTGCCCCTACATTCTCCCAGAGGGGATGGAATCCAAGCTGCTTCCCACGTCTGTTGGGTTCTCTGAGAAGAGTTGGGCCCGTATTTTGGATCAGTACACTGCCAGAACCGAAGGGACTTGGCTTGCTATTCCTGAGGAGAAGCGTCTCAGTCTTCTCTCTTCCTCTTCAGACCGGCGAGGCGAGGCCTCACCTCACCCTGCACATTTCTCTTTGTCAAACGCGGAACTGGAATTCGCAGGTGATAACCAATTGCTCTTTTGTATGAACGGCAGCCTGACTCGCTGTAAAGGCCAGAGCAGCTAGCCTGCTCGTGCTGACTCCCAGGAGCCAGCTGTGTCACACATTTCTTCTCAGTGAAGCTGTCACGCTGGGCAGCGCACCTCACCGGGAGACGAAATTAACGACTATTTTTGGCACTGTCTCGTGCATGATTTTTGAAGTCCCTTTTCCCATCACTAAGATAAATGAATGCTGTGGTTATAGGCGGCCTCTAGTTTCCTGTGGCTCTGGGTAATGTGTTTATGATTTCTCTTTATGATTTTCTGAATGTCAGAGCTCTTTGTGGACGTGGCTAAGGGCTGTGCCTTAGCCCTAACAAGTTCCGTGGCAGAGGTGCAGGTCAGAGGTCAGTCTTAAACACCTTAAGTAGATGTCACTTTGGAAAGAGTGGGTGTTTCCCAAAGCGTGTTGCCTATCTTCAGTTTTCCTGAAAGAAAATCCATCGGATCCAGATTCCCACAGAATAGCACCGCCCTCCGCTCTGTGCCTGAGAGGCCTGAGAGTGGTGCAGCTGCCGCTGACCCGAAGCAACCTCTGTTGCTTCCTGAGAATCGTTCTATCAGTTTGACATATCATCTTTTGTTCTGAGTCTCTGGGCTTTTTTTCTTTGCCGTTGTAGACCCCTGAGAAAGTAGTGAATAGGACCACGGAGAACATACTGTGTGAACACTGTCAGCGGTTACCAGTCATCACTAGAATTCTGGATATTGGGGGCCAGCTAAAATAAACTTTATTATCCACTTAATAACACTTAACAGGAGCATTAAAAATAACAGATGTTTGGGGCGCCTGGGTGGTTCAGTCGTTAAGTGTCTGCCCTCGGCTCAGATCATGATCCCGGGGCCCTGGGATCGAGCCCCACATCGGGCTCCCTGCTCAGGGCAAGCCTGTTTCTCCCTCTGCCTCTGCCTGCTGCTCCCCCTGCTTGTGCTCTCTCTCTTTCTGTCAAATAAATAAATAAAATCTTAAAAAAATAACATGTTTATCTTATATCAGGTTTCAGATTTTTCCCACTTGCCCCTGGTGGCAACCCACATTGGTTTCTCCAGACAAGCATCCATTTTGTCACACTTGTTCTCATTTTAGCTTTCTTATTCTCCTGAGAAATCACTTGCCAAAACGTTAAGCAAAGACACCTCTTTTCTTACCTGTTTTGGATCCTTGTGGTGAGGCGCCACGGCTCAGAGGAATGATGTGAGCTTTATAGCTCTCCAGGCGGTGGGAGGGGACACAAGGAACAACTTCCTTGTCTGTAAGGTCACGTTGTGTGGTGATAAAAGGATCCTGTTTCTAGGGCCTTAAATACAGCACCAGACACAAACTGGGTATTTTTAAAAGGATGGCTACTGGAAGTCAGGGTTGACCTGGGAAGGATAAGACTTACGGTTACTACTTGCATTTCTTCACCATGTCTAGATGAGTCTTTCCTGTTGAGAGATTCATTCATACCTTTGCGTTTGGTGGGCAGCGTGAAAACTTCAAGTCACGGGCACCTGGGTGGCTCAATGGGTTAAGTGTCTGCCTTCAGCTCAGGTCATCATCCCGGCGTCCTGGGATCGAGCCCCGCATCGGGTTCTCTGCTCAGCGGGGAGCCTGCTTCCCCCTCTCTCTCTGCCTGCCTCTCTGCCTACTTGTGATCTCTCTCCTCTCTGTTGAATAAATAAATAAGATCTTTTAAAAAATTTAATAAAAAGAAAACTTCAAGTCATACTATATATACTTTGTTATAAGAGGGTTCCCAGGGGTGCCGGGGTGGCTCAGTCAGTTAAGCGGCTGACACTGGATTTCAGCTCGGGTCATGATCTCAGGGTCATGGGATCAAGCCCTGTATCCAGCTCTGTGCTCAGCGAGGAGTCTGCTTGTCTCTCTCCCTCTGCTCTCGCCCCCATGTGTACTCTTTCTCTCTCTCTCTCTCTCTCTCTCTCTCAAATAAGTAAATAAAATCTTTCTTGAAAAAGAGGGTTCACAGAAAAGATGTGTATCTATCCTGGGATCTTTGATTTCTAGTTTCCCTATATTGGATACTTTTTTTATTTAAAGATTTTATTTATTTATTTGACAGAGAGAGAGAGAGAGACCACAAGTAGACAGAGAGGCAGGCAGAGAGAGAGGGGGAAGCAGGCTCCCCGCCGAGCAGAGAGCCCGATGCGGGGCTCGATCCCAGGACCCTGAGATCATGACCTGAGCCGAAGGCAGAGGCTTTAACCCACTGAGCCACTCAGGCGCCCCTATATTGGATACTTTTATGGATATTTTCGGTCAAGGGGTTCTATACAACGGTTGAAAAGCCACTGCTGGTAGCCCTGTTAAGACCATAAAGTTAATTTTTTAGTAATGATACTAGCCAGCATTTATTAACTACTTACGTTGTGGCAGGCTCTTTGTAAACTAGTTTATCACTATTATCCCATTTAATCCTTATATTAACCCAGTGAGATATGTACTGTGCCCATTTCAGATATGGCACACTGAGACCCAGATGTTTTAAATACCTATTAATGTGTCTGTTAAATGCCAGAATCAGGACTTAATTCCAGGATGACTTTGAACCACACTGTGTACTATTTCTAATAGCTGTATCCATTGACTTTGGGACTTGATTAATCATCTCTAAGTGCCCAGCTACCTTTTCTCTTAAATGCATTTCTTTTCTGCTTAGCCTCTACTTTTTTCATTCTTATAGGAGAACTATCTGAAAATAAGATTCTTTGTATCCCATGTGGAGTTCTGTTGGTATTTATTACATGTTGTTTCAACTAATGGTTTTTGGAGCAATGACTGTAAGATAGAGACTTGATTATTTCTTGAGTCTTGAGCATGAGAAACCTGGGCCATTTTTTTCCATTTACTTTTATTTTATTTATTTATTTATTTTTTAAAGATTTTATTTATTTATTTGACATAGAGAGAGAGAGAGAGAGCACAAGTAGGCAGAGAGGCAGGCAGAGAGAGAGGGGGAAGCAGGCTCCCCGCTGAGCAGAGAGCCTGATGGACTGATCGATCCCAGGACCCTGAGATCATGACCTGAGCCGAAGGCAGAGGCGTAACCCACTGAGCCACCCAGGCGCCCCTACTTTTAAAAATATACCTTAGATGGAAAATTCATATTGCATTTATGTTCTATTTTAGAAAGTTAATAAACATCTATTAAGAGTCCACTACATAAAAGCCATTGGACCCGGGATTAGGTTAAGAGGTATGGACAAAAGCACTGGACTTGGTTTTAAAAGGAAGGAAAGACATCTAACCTATAATGTTCGGAAAGAAAAGTACAAGTAATTGTGCAAGCCTACAGATGACTCCTAGAGAAGGTTGGTTCAGGTGAAAGGAAAAAATACCAAAGATTAGATTTGGAAAAAGATTTGGAGTGAAAAGGTTGAATTCAGAAGGCTGTTTATATAACTAATCATGCCTTTTGGTACAAGATAGCCTGAGTGTTCAGCTTGTTCCTGGGGATCCGTTAAAATGACAATAAAGGAATACAAAGAAAAACAGCAAAGAAGCCAGGGGGCCCGGCATCAGTGGACCACTGGTCCCACCTCCTGCCGGAGGGTAAACTGATGGAAGTTTGCTGATTACGGACCAAGCAGAAGAAGCCGCAAAGGAGAGGCTACAACAAAGATGGAGGGACCCTGGGAGCAGAGCCAGTAGGTGCAAAGCATTGGAAAGGGAAGCCAAAAGGAGGGGTCAGTTGAAAGCTGGTCTAAGACAGAGCACGGAGGGGCGATGGGGAGCACTGGGGGAGTCAGTCACAAGGGAGCACGGCCTGCAGTCAGTCACAAGCATTTGTCCTAGGGCAGAAATTAAAATCAGAGTACTTTTTTCAAGAATAACCTTGGAAAAAGTTGGGCTGTTCACGTACCTGTTGTTGGCCCAAAGTAAAGCCCTCTTTATTGAAAATTTGGGGCACTCTCGAGTCAGAAGCCAGCTTACTGTCTGCCTATCCTAAAGTCCCTTGAGAAGTCTTGAACAGATATGCAGGGCTCCAAGTCGGCCTTCTCGTTTAGCTGAGGGACCCAGGGGGAAATGAACACCAGCTCCCTCAAAGGATTCGTCCAGTTCCTCATTCTTCAACAAGAATATTACTGCCAAGTTTTATCACACCTCAGGCTACACCCAGCAGCGTGCGGAAAACCTGACTAGCATTAAACTTACCAGCTGCACTGCCATGGCCAGGAGACTACCCCCCCCTTTCTAAATTCTGAGAGAAAATGATTTTGAATGCATAATTTTGTACTAAGCCAAACTTTCACGTGAGTCAGAGGTGTAAGGATTGAGAAATGTATTTCCCAAGGGCACCGTTCTGAGGTAGGCTACTTGACTGACTTGATGGTTTACATCATATGGACATCAGAAATAGTGAAGAACATACTAGAACTTCGATCAAAAACATTTTGAAGATGATGGCTATGCGTCATGTTTGGAAGGCAATCAATTCTAATTTGAAAAATCTTAACGAAATGGATACCATGCACTAGAATAGGAAGCTTGGAGGATCTTGATGATGTGGTGAGGAAAGCATGTTTCTTGTCCAGTTACCCAAGAAGAGGGGTAGTCAGAAGCTCCAGGAAACAAACAAAACGTTACACGAAGGACGCAGTCCAAATATTCAGTAACCTAAAAAAGGGTAGCATGATTTTAAGGAGTTGGTGGAGGATTAAGGGAATCATTTCACCTTAAGGCTGAAACCATTCTTCTTCATGTGACCAGTAAAACATGTCATTGGAATCATGGGGAAGGAAATGTTCTTCTACACTCTCGTGGCCGCTCTGCAGTGATCTGTATTTACCTAGTTATGATGTTCCCAACACTGTCAATTTTCAGCTTTTTAAAAAAAGATTTTATCTATTTATTTGAGAGAGAGAGAGCGTGAGTGGGAGGAGAGGGGCAGAGGGAGAAGCCGACTCCCCGCTGAGCACAGAGCCTGATGTGGGACTCGATCCCAGGATCCTGAGATCAGGACCTGAGCCAAAGGCAGATGCTTAACCGACTGAGCTACCCAGGTACCCCTCAATTTTCAGCTTTTAAAAAAAGAACCTATAGACAAAGTACAGAAGAGTTCATTAGGATTACAGACCAGAATGGAAATACTATCAACTGAAAGACTAAAGCAGAAATAGTAGCAAGTGGCTACCTCTGGGTGCAGACTGGGGGGAAATGGTAGAAGGACTTTTGCTCTTCTTCTTTTTTTTTAGAAATTTCATTTCTTTATTTTAGTGTATAATTTCAAAAGTAACTGATCATCAGGGAGTTCAGGATTCAGAGTCAGAAGCTCTTGGTTAATTTGTCCAATTTCAGGCCTCTTCTTTTTCAGTAGGCAAGTCACATAGCCTCTGCACAGCCCATATCCTCGCCCATAATAATGCCACCTTCCCTGTGAGCCCCATGGTAGTGTCATGAGGATTCACTTGGATAATGCATGCAGAAGCTTCTCATCAACTGCTAAGAACCTAACAAATGTTTGCTCTACTTTATATCCCTGTTACTTACTTTATTAGAGGAAGTAGTTAAGTTGAAATTATAACATGGGTGACTATGTCTGTGTTCTACTTGAGAATATTCATGTATTTTCAGTCTTTTAAGTGATTTGGGGCCATGAGGAGGAAGGACCAAGTTTTCCACCATCTACTCTATAGCCCACATTGTTCTTAGTGCCTGACATGGGATTCAGTGTTTCTCGTATTTTCCTCGGGAGCGTCCTGATGCAAGGAGAAAGGACTATGGGTCTCTGGGGGTGGGTAGTTATGGGGCAGCGGGGTGGGGGGAGGGGGTTAGCTGCTAGCTACTAGTAGAAAAGTTCTGTGAACCTTAAATTCTACTCTATAATATGCCTTGTTTGTGGAAGTTGAACAGAAATTAACATTGCTCCTTAGTCTAATCTGCCAAGAAGATGTGCCCCTTTTCCTCTGTGGCCTCACATTCCCCATGATGACCACTGGAGTCACCACCGGGGGTGGTGTCCCCGAGTTTGAAAAACACTGAGCGATATTTAGATGATTTATATAATGCTCAGAATATTATGACATACGTGATAATATTCCAATTTTGCTCAGCTAAGGTTCACAGAGATTGAATAACCTGCCCAAGGTCACATGGCTTGTAAGTGAAGGAGCCAGATTTCTCCCCGGTTTTGTTGGACTTCCAAGCACATGCTTTTGCTCAGCCCTGACTTTAAAGGTGGAAACCTAAATTAGCCTTTCGTGTAGAGTTCTTTTTTATGTACTTGGAAAATAGAACGCCTGCCACATTCTTGACTTTCTTATAGTTTTTGTCCTTATTCATTGATGGTTTTTGTGTCTGTTTTCAGCCAAAGCTCCAGACAAACCTATTCAGGTAGTTTATGTGCCCTCACACCTGTTTCACATGCTATTTGAGTTGTTCAAGGTAAGTGGAATTTAAAAACACGGAAAGAAGTCTTCATTTTAAATTACTTTGATTCAGGGCATAATGGATTCATTAGATTAGCATAAGAAAAAGGTTTTGCATAACCATTTTAAAAATTCTATTTCTGATACCCTGTGGGTTTTGTAATTTGTACACTGTGAGATGAAAAATTGCTGTGTACAGTATAGTTTTCGTGAATATTAGTACATATTGATTTGGGAGCTTAATTGTACTTCAGTGATTTTATGTAAAAATCCATACTGTTTTTTCTTCAGTTTTGAGATTAGAGATGCTTTTTACTTTCCAAACCTGGCGAAGGCTTTACTGATGGTAGCCAGATCAAAATAAATGCATGTTTTTGCGTGTTTATGTTTCTGAACATTAAACACGTTGGTGCATCAGCAGTTGTTTTAGTACTGAGAGATCCCGTAACCCTTTGCCGTAATTGAGTCCATTCAGAAGATCTGACTGAAGCAGAGGGGAAAGATAGGGAGGGGCCGGGCCAAAAAGAGGACCCCCCCCAAGAAAAAGAACAAAACCTCTTTAGACTCTCTACGGCTTAGCCATTGCTTTTGTTAATCAGTAGCTCATGGCATTTATAAGAGCAGTATTATAGGCACAAGGTGTTCAGGCTAAAATTTCATTTCTTCCGATGTGTAAAACCCTAAATTGAACACCTGAAAAATCAGTTATGCTGATTTGCTTCCCAAAATTATAATGTTACTGATGTAACACTTTAAGGTTGAGATGGGCATTCAATTGTGAACTTTCTCTTCAACAGCTGTGGCTTTTTGAGAATTTCTTTTTAACTGATGTTGCTTCTACTTTTTTTTTTTTCAGCCAAATGATTAATTTTTGTGGGAAGCATGAATACTCTCAGGTTTTCCGCCTTCTTTAGAGGAAAGGTGCTCTGTAAATGCAGACTGATAAATAGGATTTAAAGTGCATCAATGAGCCTGTGCAGCCTCGTTACATGTGATAAAAACATTCCTCTTGGTTAAGAGTTGAATAACATAAATACCCTAAGGCAAAAACAAAAAGAGAAAAGAAAGAAAAAAAATACTTAGTATGATGGATGGAAATAAAACTAGATGAAATCAAAATAAAGCATCGGGCAATTTTTCCTTGCTCCAAACACACATTTAGCTAAGTTCTTTAGAGGAAAAAAATGGTGTATAAACCCAACTAATATTTGCTCCACAAAAGCGTTATTGTGTAATAAGTAATCCTGTGCTAGTTTCTTTTTTTAAATTGTGGTTTGTGAGTCAGCGGTATGCTACAAAAAAAGCCTTATTATTTCAGAACTCAATGAGAGCGACAGTTGAACTATATGAAGACAGAAAAGAAGCCTACCCCTCTGTTAAAACCCTTGTTACTCTGGGTAAAGAAGACTTGTCCATTAAGGTAACTGCTTTATTTGCACACATACTTTATCAGTTGATTTAATAGTACCCAGACCCTGAGGAATCCGAGGGAAGAGAAGAAAGTGGACCCTGAATGTCTTATTTTTATGTACCATGTTAGATCTTTAGCTTGTTACCTCATTTAAACTTAGCAGAAGCCCATTTTTCAGGGAGCCGAACCAGACTCCGGCCCAAGTCTGTCGGATCCTAGTGCCCTTCCCTTCCTCCTTTATTTTAGTTTGTTCACCGTGGAACCATATTTCCCTGGGGGTTCAAAGCCCTCGTACCTTTTAGAGTTAGTTACCTGGTATGTACTTTCATGAACTTCTTGCCTCGTACTAAGTATAGATGGAGTGTTTTTAAAAAACCATTTTGTACATTACAGATAAGTGACTTGGGTGGTGGTGTCCCACTTCGAAAAATAGACCGCCTTTTTAACTACATGTATTCAACTGCTCCGAGACCCAGCCTGGAGCCTACGAGAGCTGCCCCTCTGGTAAGCATCTTAAAGTGCTGCTTAACCTGAGAAGGAACTCCAGCAGAGGGGCCTTTCTCCCTGGCTCCTTACTCTAGCCTCTCTGAATTCGAATGTTTCCGGCATGATTTGGAGGAGGGGAGATTTTATCTCACTGCTACTTTCTTTGTGAATCCTTTGGACTCAGATTTCTTTTCTAATTTTGTCTAAGAAACACTCAGAGCCGAGTACCTCACTTCCCAATATAGAGAAAAGGCACTTCCCTTTGGTTAAGGACTGCTGCGGGAGCACCATTCCCCGCCGGGTGCTCCCTTGGAGGTGGGGGGAAGGTTAAGAGACGCGAGCATAGGAGCCGCAGAGCGCGTTAAATTTTGTATAGTAAACAGCATAAGCAGGAAACATATAGGTGGCGTATGCATTTTCGGAGCCCTTTCTGTCTCGGCTCTATTAGGCAGTGAGAAAAGCCTCAGGTTACCATGGCAGCATTTAGATCCTGCTAGGGCCACACTTTGTTCCCCTGCTGAGTGTTTCTAATCGACAAACAACAATTGAACCTTTTGTCATTAAACACAGCAACATATCTATCAGTCTGCAGAACGGTTGAGGGCACAAATTAAGTTTCATTTTTCAAGTCCTACCTGACTGATAAGCATGTGAGATTATATTTTATTGTATGAATAAAATCTAGCACTTTGCATCATTTATTCGAGACAGTTTGTTAACTCAGCATGTCGAAAACAGAGAGGAAGTCATATTTATAGGAGTCAAGAAAATTCTCAAAAGATCACTTTTGAAAGGCGTTGCCCTCACCAGGCTCTGGTACCTACTTAAGTAAATGTCAAAAGAAAAAAAAAAAGTACAAGCAAATCCGGAGCCTTCCCCAGTTGTTCAGAAGGAATACGGATCCTCTATTCCAGGTCTCGAGAGAGCAGCTTGAGGACAGCTGTTCTGTCATCTTTTTTTAAAAATGAAACTGAATTGGGGCACCTGGGTGGCTCGGTGGGTTAAAGCCTCTGCCTTCGGCTTGGGTCATGATCTCAGGGTCCTGGGATGGAGCCCTGCATCCGGCTCTCTGCTCAGCAGGGAGCCTGTTTCCCCCTCTCTCTCTGGCTGCCTCTCTGCCTACTTGTGATCTCTCTCCTCTCTGTCAAATAAATAAATAAAATCTTTTAAAAAAAAATGAAACTGAATTGACATAAGGGACCTTAAAATATTATGTATCCAACCTCCCATTTTATAGATGAGAAAATAAGACTAGCGCCTTGCCCAAGGTCATTGTACTCATTAGGGCACAGGCGGCACTGGTCGCGTCAGCGTTCTTTCCCGTGTCCCATACAGCCTCTCCTTTTGAAGAAAGGCTTCCACTAGCTTCTGTCCCAATTATCAACTGTATATGTCCCCAACTCCTGTCAGATCCTTTGACACCCTGGGAAAACCCGGATGAACCTCGCTCAGTCTGAGTTCGAGACCCCTCTTCTGTGTTCTCACGGCTTACCTGGCTCCCCATAATACTTGGGCATGCTCGGCTGTTCCCTGGGAGACCCGAGGACAGGCTCTGGGCCTTGCTGGAATGTAGGAGTCAGATTTCCTTGGCCTCTTCCTGGAGTATTCCAGTTTCGTTGATGTGGTGGCCCCATTTATCATCATGGATATCTTCTCCTCACCACCAGCCATATTCTGCCAGTGCAAAAGCCCTGGAATGACAGTGCGTTCGGTCCTACCCAACCCTTAGTTAGGCCCTGCCCTGCGGAAGGAATGTAGGAAAGATGTTTGCAAACAGTAGAAATCCATGTAACCTGGTCAAATCGTGGCTCTGCAGGAGCCATAATGGCAGCTTCTTTTTATTTACTTTTACTAGGTCTCAGGCACTGTGTCAAGACTCGACACTTGTTAGATTATGTTATCCTCAGAGCAGCTCCGAGGGAATCTTTTCATTACATCTTCAGATGACAAAACAGTCTCAGAGAGGTTGAGTAAACTGCTCAGAGTGGATTTTTTCCTTAGGTCTCTCTGAGCCTAAAGCCCGTGTAACCTCTGCTCTACGAGCGCATTACCCCACGGCCTCCTCGTCGGGGGATTTCATCAGAGGGGCCAAAGCTTGCTGCACTGAAGCTGACCCTCCAGTCCAGACTTGCTGAGATTAGTCTTCCTTGTTCTCATCGTTCTCGTCAATATCTGAGACCTTTTCTGTTTGCAGCAACCTGTTACATTCAGGGTTCTATGACATGAAAATATAAGAGGGCACTGGAATTATTTTCTCATCTCGAAACGAGATACATGTGATCTACCATATATCAAAATATTTCAGCATTCCCAGAACCTTAGGAAGTAGACTCTCAGGAAATTTTCTTTTCAGTGTATTAGCCTGGGTACTGGTAGATTTGAACTCTTGTGCTACTCAATTTAATTTTCACTGGGGCGCCTGGGTGGCTCAGTGGGTTAAAGCCTCTGCCTTCGGCTCAGGTCATGATCTCAGGGTCCTGGGATCGAGCCCCGCATCGGGCTCTCTGCTCAGCGCAGAGCCTGCTTCCTCCTCTCTCTCTGCCTGCCTCTCTGCCTACTTGTGATCTCTCTCTGTCAGATAAATAAATAAAATCTTAAAAAAAATAATAATTTTCACTTCATAGAGCAAGAAAATCTGATAATGGAACTTTGCGATGATGTGGTTTAGTTTTGCGACAGTTCAAATTCCACTTGATTTGGGATTTGCTTTCAAAATGCTAACAGTTTACTTAAAAATGCTAAAAAGCATTAGTCAAAACTTGGAGTATTTCTAATACTTTCCAAACATAAGAGAAGTGTTTCTGCAGGGTGAAAATGATTGTTTGCCGTAAATGAGTATACACATCACCGTAAAGGTTGGATCAATAATTTTTTTGCTTTAAACCTGACTTAAGAATCCCTTTTAACTGGGGCGCCTGGGTGGCTTAGGCAGTTGGGCATCCAACTCTTGATTTTTGGCTCAGGTCATGGTCTCAGGGTCCTGGGATCAGGCCCTACGTTGGGCTCCCCACTCAGGGGAGTCTGCTGAAGGATTCTCCCCCTCTCCTGCTCGTGCTCTCCCTTGCTCTCGCTCTCTAAATAAATAAATTATTTTTTTTAATTTTATTTATTTATTTGACAGAGAGAGAGGGATCACAAGTAGGCAGAGAGGCAGGCAGAGAGAGAGGAGGAAGCAGGCTCCGCGCTGAGCAGAGAGCCCAATGCGGGGCTCGATCCCAGGACCCTGAAATCATGACCTGAGCCCAAGGCAGAGGCTTTAACCCACTGAGCCACCCAGGTGCCCCTAAATAAATAAATTCTTAAAAGAGAATTTCTTTTACTCTTCTGAGTAGTTCTTATATCAAATATGTTAGCATTTGTGCATGTCTCACTGTATTATTTTTCTTTTTTCGATAGGCTGGATTTGGTTATGGCTTGCCAATTTCTCGTCTGTATGCTAGATATTTCCAAGGAGATCTAAAACTCTATTCAATGGAAGGAGTTGGTACTGACGCTGTCATTTATTTAAAGGTACTGCACTTAATTAGTAATATGAAGGCCTCTTTACCTTTGAAAGCTTTAGGTTCTAATAACTAATGGAAAATAGCACTACATCATCTCTTACATTCATTTTACATTTACTTCAGTCTTATGAGAAAACCAGGGTGTGTCCTGCCCTTGATTTTATGCTCAGATACAGCAAAATATGAAGTGTGGAGATGGAAAAACTAAAACACTGATTTTTAAAGCCATGATTCTTACTCGTGATTTCTTTTAAATTGCATAAGCATTGAAAGGACTACTCTAAAAGGAGACAGATTTTCATAAACTGAAGTGTTTTAGTCTTTTACTTTAAAACTCGCTGGCTTTCCAAGAATTCAGTAATCACAGTATGGTGATATAAATAGGCTGATCTAATAACAAAGCTTCTGTAACACAAGTTTTCTCATGCATTAGTGGCATCAGACTTTTATGTATTTCTAGACTCTGGAATATTTGGAAGATTTTTTGAGTAGTTAATACAGGCACATAGTACAGAATTGAGAAGCTACAAATGGGAGAACTCCAGTCTTTCCTACCACTGTCTCTAAGCCACTCGCTTCTCTTTCCCAGAGGTTATCATGGTACCAGGTTCTCATGGAGCCTCCTGGAGTTGATTCTGCGTTGATAAACATATGGGGGAAAATAATTTTTTTCCCACATAATGATTATTTCAGCATTTTGCCTTTTTTTTTTTTTTTTTTTTGTTTAGCTTTCCTGTATAGCTTGAAGAGCTTGCTATATCCATTCATACAGGGCTGGTCATTCTTTTTAACAGCCGTGAAGTGTGTTATGTGTTGTATGTAACGTGTTATACCATTACTTGACTGGTTATTTGGAGTGTTTACCTTAGATGCCAGTGCATCTAAATGATGGGATATTTGATATCACCTTATGGGCGTATGTTTATAAACTTCATATGTATGAAAGTCTATTTCCGTATGGGCTCTCTGGGAGAGCAGTTAGCCAGTGACTAGTGCTTGGCCTAAGACCATATAGTCAAGATGATCGAGTATCTCAAAGCAGTATTAACTGAATTAAAATGCTTTTTCTTCTGGTTACTTTATGTACTTCAGTACTGGTTTTGAATGAGTGAAGCTTTTTATTCCTTTAAAGGAGCTTTAATTTCATCCTGGCCAGTCTTAAGGAAATGAAAATGTAATTTTAATGTAATTGTATGAATATACATATATATATGAAAGTGTAATTTTAATGTA
This sequence comes from Potos flavus, assembly GCA_028534135.1. Lineage (NCBI taxonomy): Eukaryota > Metazoa > Chordata > Mammalia > Carnivora > Procyonidae > Potos > Potos flavus. Next base: position 85,994,984 of record CM052901.1, on the reverse strand, counting down.
ATTCTAAAAATCTGCATTAAGGTTTCTAATGTTTTAAATAGTAAAATTTGGGTTAGTATTTCATGTGAGAACAATGACACGTGGTCCTTTGATTTATATTTTTGTTTGTCTCTTAGGCACTTTCAAGTGAATCATTTGAGAGACTTCCGGTTTTTAATAAGTCCGCTTGGCGTCATTACAAGACCACACCTGAAGCTGATGACTGGAGCAATCCCAGCAGAGAACCGAGGGATGCCTCAAAATACAAGGCGAAACAGTAAATTCCCACTTTGCTTTCTATTATAAAGTAGCTGAGTTTTCCCTAGAATGTACCAGCCAGATGATCCCTTTAGCCAAATCTTCTTTGTGGCTTTTTCACTGGAAGAGCAAAGTGATCTCTAAAGGAAGGACGGCAAGAACCGGGTAGCCAGAGTAGCCCTTCCACTGGAGGTATGAATAGCAGTGAGCAAGGTTTATCCTGCCATAGATTGGATTTTCAAAGTAAGTTTTGCGATTTGTCATCACCTATAGAGGTTGACAGGAGAACGTTTAGGGAAGGTCTGTGGGTGGGTTGAATCTGAAAAAAATAAAGAAGTTAACACGATCCGTCCAGACAAACAAGATGCGGTTTATCCATACCACGGAAAAGGACACGTGCTCTGTGATTCCACTTATGTGAGGTTCCTCTCGAAGTCAGGTGCATAGGGACAGAAGGTACAATGGTTGCCGAGAGCAGGGCCAGTGAGAGTTAGTGTTTAATGGGTACAGAGTTTCCATTGGAAAGATGACAAGGTTCTGGAGGTGGGGGGTGGGGGTGGGTGCCCAACACCGTGAATGTACTTAATGCCACTGATCTGTATGCTTAAAAACAGCCATTTCTTACCCTCTTACCGGACAGCAAATGTTATGTATAGTTTCCCACAGTAAATAAAGGAAAACAGAAAAAAGGAAACTAATCATAGAACAACGGGTTTCACTACTTTATGGTAATAAGGGCAACAATCCCACCTTCGGTTTCCAATTATTTTTTCTTCTCACTATTATTAGGCTCCAGCTCTACTAGCAACCGTAAGGGCTCTGTTTATTTAAAATAACCTTTTGTTAACAGAACAGCACTGTATGTGCATTGTAAAAAATTAGAAAACGTAAGTAAGCAAAAAAAGGAAAGAGAAAGCACCATATTCCCACAACCCAGAGACTACCACTCTTATGACTTTGTGTATTCGCTATGTACACAGATACTTTGCTATTTATGTATATATGTATTTTCCCCCAAGTGAGATCTAATTATTTATACTCTTTTACAACCTGGCTTTATTTCATTTAACCATTTTCACCTTTCCAGGTCAGTACATTTTCATCCTGAAAATTTCCCTGAAGTGCCCAAACCTGGATCAGGTCCTAGATTGCATAACAATTTGAGTAGATTTCAAGTTGCTATTAATCTAGAACAATTGTTTTGTTGGTGCTGAGAGACCATCCTAGTTGTCCTGCAAAAGTATTCCACCTTGATAGTTGATTTCTTCTTGGACATGTCATTTAGCTTTTTACCCATTCTCTGTATTTCCTGTAAACTGCAAGTTCATCTAAAGATTCAAGGGAGCATTTTTTTTTTTAAGGGAGCATTTTTTGTTAGAGTACCTCCTAAGCACTATTTCAGAATTACACTGTGAGACCCATGATACCTGACTGATCCACCATTAGTGATGTTAAGATTGACCATGTTTCAAATATTGACTGTGTGATCCCTCCATGGTATAGAAAGTAATCTGGAGGCCCCGGGTGGCTCAGGCGGTTAAGCAGCCAACTCTTGATTTTGGCTCAGGTCATGATCTCAGGGTCCCAGGATTGAACCCCATGGTTGGCTCCCTGTTCAGTGGGGAGTCTGCTTGAGGATTCTGCCTCTCCCTCTGCACCTCCTCACCCCCGCTCATGCATGCACGCTCTCTCTCTCAAATAAATAAATCTTAAAAAAAAGGAAAAGGAAAATAATCTTTGTAGTACTATTTCAGCACTGTGCAGCCGTCACCTATTGATTTTTAACACCAGGCTGTAATTATGGCCTGAATCAATAATTTTATTAATGTTTGAGTTATTTTTATAAGATGAGTTACTTTTAATATCATTCCTTTGACGATTATTAGCTGACATTCTCCTGTAAAGTTCTTCCTCATCAACACAGGCCATTTAGGTACCTTTTTTTTTTTTTTTAGATTTTATTTATTTGTTTCAGAGAGAGAGAGTGCAAGCAGAGGGAGGGGCAGAGGGAGAGAGAGAATCCCAAGCTGACTCCACGCTGAGTGGGGAGCCTGACATAGGGTCATGACCTGAGCCAAAATCAAGAGTTGGATGCTTAACCGACTGAGCCACCCAGGCAACCCATTTAGGTACCTTTTGAAGTACAGCTCCCCCTGACAAAGCAGGATGAGAATTTAAATCTTTCCCTTTAATTACCAATTTTGAAGGTAAGAAGTTGAGGTAAAATCCATCTTAAATGGTAACAAATGAATTTCTGGCTTTCACTTTTTCGAGCATTATTATGGATAGTGTAGACTTTCCTTCAGTATGTTTCAATTAGAACTTCGCACGCACGCGCACACACACACATGCGCGTATATAAAGTGCACAAGTCTTACGTTTATAGCCTGACACATTTTTACATCTATATTTCTAGCACCTGGAAAGGCCCTCCCCCTTTCTAATCAGACTCTTCCCCTTTTACCATCCCCACCATGTAGCCATTATTCTGACTCTGTCACCCATTCTTATAACTGACTCTATCACTTCTTAAACTTAAAAGGAACATGTGGTATGTACTCTTTTGTGCTCAGATCTCTGTGAGGTCCATCCATGTTATTGCATGTAGCAGCTATCTTTCTGATGATTAAATTAGCACACCTTTGGCCATTGCTAACTATTTCGAGTCAGATCCTCGGTGTTCCTTTGCTAAAATCCCACTGATCTTTGAAAGCTTTTTCTGGCCCAAGATGATATCGTGCTCTCATCTTCTACCTTCCCTGCCTCCATTCTAGAATCCGCCGCTTCCCTCGAGGAGTCCTGTTTGCCTCTAACAGGTGTTAGAGACCCTAATCTGGAAGTTGGTGGTGCACATTATACCTTGTCTAGTCCCCTTTTCTGGACAGAACTGTACTATACATATTTTTAAACCATAAGTTTGTGTCCATATTTTCAATTCGACCTTAACATTGCAATGTTCCTCCCCAATGTATTTTAATTGTGCATATTTCTTCTTAATCTTGATTCTTAACATAATGCAACAGAAAGGTATTTGTATGCAAATATAGTTGATATAGCTTTGTGATTTTGCCCCACTATAGTAGCATTGGTCTTTTCTGATGAATGCTATGAAGGGTATCCCTACTGATTTTTTCTCTACGGAAGCATTGTGATGGACCTCTGTACAGTATCGCTGGATCAGTCATTCATCTCAAAGATGAAACACAGAGGAGTTTGGCTTGTAGTGCACGCAGGCACATGGCTGTGCATGCAGACATACACACGCCAGCCCTGGCCAAGAGTAAGCTAGATCAGCTTGAAACCATTGGATCCATTTCCCTTGATTTCATTTTCAGTTCTCTGTGTCAGTCAGGTGACGTGTTGGGCATCTCCGTGACCGATGAATGCAAGCTGTTGCTCTGCCAGAGGGAGTTGTTTGGGTGGTACAGAAGCAGTCTGTATAAATCATATGGTCCGTTTGGACTGTAAAGAAGATGGCTTTAATTGAGTCTTGTTTTAAATGCCATTTAAAAACTCTAAATAATTTAATAGGTTGTATACTAATTATGAGTCTTTTTTTTTAAGATTTTATTTATTTATTTGACAGAGAGAGAGATCACAAGTAGGCAGAGAGGCAAGCAGAGGGAGGGGGAGAAGCAGGCTCCCCACTGAGCAGAGAGCTCGATCCCAGGACCCTGAGATCATGACCTGAGCCGAAGGCAGAGGCTTTAACCAACACTGAGCCATCCAGGCGCCCCCTAATTATGAGTCTTGATTTCTAATATAGTATTAGGTAAACAAGTTTTAGCAGAAAGCAATATTTAAAATTGGAAAATGGTTAGCCTGATGATTAAAATTGTTAAATTATACAAATAGGCTAATTGGTGGTGATCTTGGGCAAGTATTTAGTGTAGCTATGGTAAATTCATGAGGTGAATGAGAAATGCTACAAAAATGTATTTTCTAATCAGATTTTTCTTTTTCTTTTTTGGGGGGCTTTTAAAGTTTTTATTTTAATTCCATTTAGTTAATGTGCTGTGTAATATTCGTTTCAAGTGTACAACATAGTGATTCAGCACTTCCACACATCACCCGGTGCTCATCATAATCTAATCAGATTTTTAGTAACAGCTTTATTGAGATATAATTCACATATCCCATAAAATTCACCCCCTTAAATTGTACATTTTAAGTGTATTTGCAGAGTGTGGGACCCTCACCACTGTCTAATTTTAGAACATTTGTACCATCTTAAAAAGAAACCTTGTACCCATTAGCACTCATTCCTCATTTCTAATCAGGTTTTTAACTGAGAGTAAAGAACTGTTTTGAGGTATGTACAGGGGGGGCGCCTGAGTGGCTCAGTTGGTGAAGCAGCTGCCTTCGGCTCAAGTTACGATCCCAGAATCCTGGGATCGAGCCCCGCATCCCTCTCCCTCTGCCCCTCCCCCCTACTTGTGCTCTCTCTTGCTGTCTCTCTCTCTCAAACAAATAAATAAAATCTTTTTAAAAAGTATGTATAAGTAATAAATGGTATTTCTTTTTCTGTAGTAAGCACAGAGAATAATTCTGAGATAAGGCAAAGCTTTTTGAATTATCACTGTAACTAAATGCTCTGAGTAAATCTTGGTTAAATAGAGAAGGTTGTACTCCAACTCACTATGGATATTCCTGTTATTTTCTTTGTAGGGACAAGATCAAGACTAATAGAACTTTCTAGAGAACTGAATGCTCATATCCTCTCTGAGAAGAATGATTGTCTTCTGCAAGTCAACCAGAGAGAGCTCCTTTCCTCCACCAACTCTGAGCAAGGCACTGTAGTTACTCCAGTGCTTGAATGTGTAATTTGTCTGTATGACCTGGACCTTTTCCACAAAAACCTTCCTGTAGCTGCTCCAGATCCTCACTAAAGTAGTAACCTGAGCGATTTTTCCTAGTACGTTACTGTGGTTTGGTTGGCGCCTGTCGTAAGAGAGCTCAGGGCCTCGTTAGCGCTCTGGTGCCCTCATACCTCTGTCCTCCTTGTCATAGAGTCAAGTGTCTACATTCTCCCCAGGATTCTAAGCTCCTTCCTCATTCCAGATACAGCCAGTTTCTGCCGTTGCTCTTTGTGACCAAACACCATGGTTTTCCAGACCACCAACTGAGGCCTGTGTGATCTGGAAGTTGAAGACGCCAGCAGAGTGTGTCTTGATAATTCAGTCCCGGGGCCCTTCCTCTCTCATACGCGTCCTTTCTCACTCTGTGATTTCAACTTTTGCCTTCTTCCATCTGACCTGAGTGAGGTGCGGCTACTTTCACAGTAGCTCTTACTCTCTGATGCATTGATTTTATTTTAAAATTCATTTGTGTACGTCCATTCTGTCAATTAAAGCATTCCAAAAGTTGTCTTGGGATTTTTCACTTAACCACTTGGTTTCAGAGATCTTAAGTGAAAAACTACCTTCCAGTCATTATCGAGTTTGTGAAAGTGGGAAGTGGAGTTTTTATGCTATGTAAAAGTTTTGCCAGTCTACTTATTATATGCTATTCCTTTGTAGTTTTCTGAGGAATTGGAAGTCCCTGTGTGATGCACTTCAGTAGTTGTAAAAGCGGCTATTGAAGGGAAACGGTCTTTCTCGTTTATTTTGAAAAATACCCTTAGTCTTCATAATTTTCATTTCTGTGAGTTTTTGGCCAGTTTTAGAATTGTCGATCTGGTTTTCATACTCCTTTACTTCTTTGCTGAAAGTCGGACGGGGCAGAGGCCTTGGGGTGAGGAAGGAGAAGCGGGGTTGGGTTGACCCCTTAGCAACAGAAGCCGTCCAAGAGTCCGGAGTAAAGGCACAAGTTACACTGCTCCACAGGATGTGTTTCTCTTCGCTGTCATCTTTCATATCATCTGCTTTGGTTTCTGCCTTCTCTTGACGCCCGTATAAATGCGTCCATCCAATTTTTAAGTATGGAGCGCGCTGGTGGGAAAGTTGTCGTTAGCAAAGTGTTCCCCTCCTTCAGTGCCTGGCGGGTCGGTGCGGTCGCCCCACCTGTGGTCCCTTCCTGGGAGGAGCTGTGCTCTGACCAGCCGCCTGGGGGTCAGTGGCAGCTCTTTCTCTTCATTCCGCTGAGTCTAATTTTGTTTCATTTCATTACGTTACCTGAGCTCATGGTCATTCCCTTCATCTTTAGAAAGGTCTCATCTCTTCCATCCTTAGAAGGATCCCGTGAGAGAACTCGTATAATCCATCAAAGAAAAGAAAGACAGATGGACTTCTGAGAGAGGGGGGATGGGACGTCCATGTGGAAGCCTGCGGGCCTGAGGACCGAGTCAGTGTCTTGGGGATGAGGCTGTTTCATAGGATTGTTTCCTTGTGTAACGGATGTGAAAATAATGACCCTTTCCATTCGAAGTCCCTGGCTTTCTTACCAACGTTAGATAGTGTATCATTATCTTACTAGGCCTCCATTCCTAAACATACACCTTTGTATTTTCAATAGGAAACACCGTAGCGGGAAGGAGGCCACAAATTCAGGACTGGACCCTCCAGCCTTGATCTGGCAATGCTTTACCGTGTGGTTGAGGAGACTGTTAGGCCCTCCCCACAAGCTCCATGTAAGGGTTGAAGAAGGAGAATAAGGGATGGAAAAATCCTATCACATTCTTCCCTGCACAGGTCTTTTTCAAAAGTAAAGGTTTCTTTTAATGTTTTAACGGCTTCATTGGTAGTCCTTTTACTGACGGACTCTGGCTCACTCCTGTCCGTCTGACCCCAGTAGTCTTGGCTCTCCTGTCTGCTTTCTGCATTAAGAGTTGAACTTCGCTCCCAGAGCAACCGTAAGAAGAGTTGCAGGAACATCTTGTGTTCTCACAGCTTAGTGGCCCACGCCTGCCTTTATTCTTGTCACCTGTCCATGCTTCTCTGAACCCGGGTGCACCCCTCTGGCTGTTTACTCGGGTTGTCAGAGCAAATGGTCAAATTACTACATAGAGGTTGTAAAATAAATAGACATCGACCCTTTTTCAGCTCAATTCAATGACTTCTCCCATTTCCTCTGTGTTCCCCTCTCATTTACTCGATTTTTAGTATTGGGGGACTACATCTACTGTTTGGACTAGTTCCCGGCACATAATAGAGGCTTAATAAATATTAGTTGAATCAAGAAATGAAAACTGACATTTACCTTGGGCGGTGGGCAACATGTTTCTACGTTCTTCAAGTCTTTTTCTTTCCAAAGTAGAAATATTTCAGGTCAGGAGCTGTGGAAATACTGAATCTCCTATTAAGAGTGCTGAGAAATGACTTCGAAATGTAAAGAAATGAAGGGAAAGAAGTAGGGAACCGTCTGTTGTTTTTTTGTTTTTTTGTTTGTCTCTGAGTATCTGATTTGGGCTCTTTAATACAGTGGGTTCTTTCCATCCAATCAAGTGCGATGATTTTACAGCCTCACTTAGAGATTCCAAAGAACCTTCACATAAAGCATCCCGTCTGATCCTCAGAGTGCTGTGAGGTGGGCCATGCAAGCGTGGCCTCTGATCTTCACGTGTTCCAAAGCAGTTGTTCGCTTTGCTGGGATGAACGGAAGGACCCAAGTGAGTAGCTGGCTCATCTTGTCCCTAGGCCTGTGTTCTCAGCAGTGCAGCGGATAACCAGCATCGTCACTTTTGAGGAATTTCTTGGGTATATTAACCCTCAAGGGTAAGATATAAGCCAAGATGTGTCCATAGTGCAAGCGAATTGCATGCAGGAGAGGTTTTCTTTTGTGTGTTTTCATTTTGGCATAGTTAGTTAGAGGAGATAATCAAATGGATTTGGCAGCTTTTACCTAGAAAGACAGGCAACTTAGAGGGTATAGCTGTAGGTAATTACTAGAGTTATTTAGACTTAATTCTATGTTTCATTTAACTCCAGGTTCACTGCCAGCCCTTTCCTACAAAGACTCCACATTCGGTACTTGCTTTTATCCTTTAGTGGCCCGGATTACAGCTCCGGTTGGATTTTCTTGCGTATTTACAAATACGCTACTCTTGCCAGTCCTTATGAACAGTAACTAGGCTGCCTCTCAGGATTCTTGTATCACATCCTTTTTTCCTCGATTCTGTGCACGCCTCACTTTATTGTCTTCTAGCGTCCGGTGGTCCTGAGAAGCCTGAGTCCAGACAGATTATTCTTCACCTTTTGTAAATGACCTGCTTATTTGTACTGCGTACTTGGGGCTTCTTGTTTACCCTCGAAATTCATGACTTTGTTCGAGTCTGTGTCAGGACTGACAGTTGTCTGTTGGCTTTCTCTGGTCCACGATGAGCGGTACACGTTGACGTTCGGGCCTTACTCCAGGTCTTAATCAGTGTGTTCGCTTCTTCAGTACTTTGTCCCTGTGTTGGTTCCGTGTCAGCTGGCCTTCACATTCTCTTCCCGTTGATTGCTTTCAGCCCCGTGTCTTTCTTGATGCTGTGCATTTTTCCCCTCGGGCCTGACCCTCCCGCGTCCCTGACTCAGTGCTCTGGAGTGCGGACGGTAGGCCTAGCTGCTCACCGTGTGAGTTTCACTTCTGTTACAGTTTTATTTTTGATCTCTTTCTTTTCTTAGCTCTGCCAGTTCTTTTCTTTCATTATGTTGTCCTCTCTGACTCTTTGTTTCATTTCTTGGAAGGCTAAACTGTGTTGTCTACAATTTTCCCGGTTTCTGAAATCATTGTTTCCAGAGCCTACTTAGTTGTCTCAGGCTTCTTTTCTTCCTTTCCTCCGGGTTGTTTCGCTCTTTGATTGTTGCACAAGTATCATGATGGGTTTTTCTGCTTATTATTTGTCTTTGCATGGAACCAGTCCTAGCTACCCCAGAAGACTGCGGGGAAACCCTCCTCTACTCTTTTCTCAAGTGAGAAGTGTTTGAGTGTTTAGCACTTAAGCTGTAAAGCTAGGTAGGTATTGCTGGGTTGTAAGGGTGGAGGCTCTTGTGTTTCAGTTGGCTAGCTGGGTAGAGAGGAATGAGGAGTAAAGCAAAGCCTCCTTGGGATATTTTGTCTTCCGAGTGCCTTCCGTGGGTGCTGCCGAGTCCTCTGCCCTGGGGTGGCCGGGTCTCGCTGCGGGGAAAGGGAATCCCGCTTGAGTTTCCCCACTTCCACTAGGTGTCGCCCTTGCAGGAGTATGGAGGCTTTGTACTTGCATTTGTGTGGTTGCCCCCCACCCCACCCCCCGGGTGCGCTTTCTCTCCTGCGCGCACAGATGCAGCACCCAGGGTCTCACCCTCCCCTCCCAGGTGTGGGTGTGGAAATGAGCCCGCGCAGCGTGCCCTGGGCTTCTCCGGACTGCCGCGGGTCCTTGTTTCTCCAGGTTAACAAATGATCGGTCCAGTCCTTTGGCAACCTCTCCTGAGCTGCCCAGCAACTGTGGTCAAACGCGAGAATGCCCCTCTGATTAGTCTCCCACTTCGTTGTATGTGTCAGACACTCCCCCTGGAGTCCTTGGTATGGGGTGGTGGCTTTTATTAGTTTCATAATGGACAGCTTCTTTTTCAGTTTTTGGATGTGTGTGTTGAGGGGCAGGAGCACTTATATAAACATGCATTTATTCTGCCATCTTTCCTCATGGTCCAGGTGCATAAACATTGACTTTGAAGATAATGTCCTTCATGGTCATAATCTGTATGAAAGTAAACAGAAGAAACCAATGTTGCTAGCAGGAAAGAAGCATTAATAACTTAATCAATACAGGATTTTTGTTTGTTGTTCTGTGTGAAAAGATAACTTTTAACTCAGGTTCCTGTTCCATTGATTAGAGGTATCAGCACCTTCTGGTTTGAAAATAGAGGACGTCGTAATGAACTTAAGAAGTTATCAGCCACCGACAATTATTAATTAGTTAATTAAATATGATAGAGTATTTCAAACTAGCACATAATCAGAGTTATCAACAGAAGTAGAAGCTATTTTCAGTTAGCAGGTTGCTACTCCAGCTGTCTTACTGAGGGCATTGACCTGGGTGAGAGCTTGGTTATGACGCAGGTTTTCTTACCTGTCTTTTCATTTCAGCCCATTTGAAAATTTGGCTCATTGAGAAAGAGAGGAATGCAGTCCTCATCAGGATTATTTCTGTTATTCACAAATACACTGTGAGATGGTGCATAGGTCTGGGGCCTCCTTTAGAGGCACACGAGTTAATATTTCCAAAGTGCATTTACAGGTAGCCGTCGGGGGGGGGGGGGAGTTTAGTGGGGCCGTTTGTAGGGCTGCAGTGTCCTTTCCTCGGCGGCCAGCATAATCCACCAGGCAGACTTTCCTCACCTTCAGAGGCCAGCATAATGATCAAGGAGCATGAGTGACAGCCTTGCTCTACGTACTACACTCCACCACGCAGTGCCTTCCCCGAAAGTCAGGGTGCGAAATGGAGAAAATGCGCGCTGACGTGTCAGGGACGAATGAAATGAAAGCAGTAGACGGAGGAGTCGTGGAAAAGAAAGCTATGTTCATTCCTCCATTTAAATAACGAGTGTCTGTGGTGCACTAGCAACTATGTGAAGTGCTGGGCACGTGGCGGGGATCAAGCAAACGGAAATCCCTGCCTCACGACCCGTTCCGCTAGGGGAAACCGACAAGACACAAAACGAGGAACGTTTCCGGTAGAGTGGAGAGAGAAATAAAGTGGAGCAAATCAGTACAATGGAGAAAATAAAGTCAGGAAGGGGATGCATGGGGTGAGCTGGGGGGCCCCAAGCCCTGTAAATGTTGTTTTCGTTGTGGACAGATGTGTTCCTTAGACGAGGAAGTGTTGGTGACTCCGGAGTTCTTTGCACTTTTGTATTTGCGCCTGGGCATTGGGAGAGTCGGTCTCGTGTGCGTGGCTCTGTGTGCGGCTCCGCAGGGGACTCTGCCTGGTGGGGGAAGGGGGTCCCCGAGCGTGCCTCTAGGTAGGCGGAGCCCCGGAGCCTGTTGCATCTCCTCATAGGGGGAGACCCTGGTCAGGTGAGAGGAGCCAGCTCTTACTGTCCCCTTTCATGTAATGGGGCGCACTGCCGCTGCCTCATAAGCAGAATGCAGTGACAGCAGGCTCCAGGTGTGTTTTTAGGACCTCCGAAATCATTATGTAAATACACTTAAGACAGGGGGATGATGCTGCTGCGCTTAAAATAGCAGCTTGTCAAGAGGGGGGACCCTCTTTACCACTTGGACACTGCTTTTAGAGGAGGAGGAAGGGATTGCCCGAGAAGGCTTCCCTCTCAAGCCTTCGGGTTGGCATTAGCCGTGGTCACCCCCAAAAATGAAGAAAAGAAAATGACAGCAGGATCGTGGTCACAGGCGCCTTAGAAACCTATTCCACTTTCTTGTCGGTCTCTAAAACAGGGCCCCGAATTGCTCCTGATCGCGACCATGGGGTCCGTGTGGCGTCCGTGTGGCCGGGACAAGGGCTGCTGTTTGTATCGTGACACGGTGGCCCTCTGCAGTTTGAGAGGGAACAGCAGAGCCGCACTGGGTGCTCTGTTGTTGACACCCACTGTGGCCGGTGGCCCCACGGTGGAGGTAGAGCCGAGGGACGGGAGCAGGAGCTGAGGTGCATTTCGTTATTCCCACGGGCAAGGCCAATGTGTCACCCTCTAAACTGTCTTATTTACATATAAATAAAAGCAGCTCAGGGCCTCACTCCCGAAAGCACCCCACAAATGTCTGCTACGCTTCTGGGCCTGCAGTAAGCGAGAGGCCACCCCTTAGCGCACGGGTGTCCTCGCAGCGATTTACCCTAACCCTAACCACCACCACCACCACCACCACCACCACCCCCCCCCGCCTCCCGGCTGCAAGCAACTCCCGCCCTTGCTGGAGCCTGCGTAGCTCTCCAGAGCACCCGAGTTTCATGCCTGGAGTCCCGTGGCCCAGGTTACTCTTGGACATAGAGCTTTTGTGGGGTGTTGGGGAATGTTAGAGAACTGAGGAGTAGATTGGTGGTGGTACTGGGTCCAGGAAGCTCACAGTGAAAAGAGTATGAACTTAACCTGCAGAATATTTCTCTGTTCTATAAATCTCTCAGTGACATTTGGATTAATCAAGCATAATTAAATGTAGTTAGATTTTTGTCAGATTGTAGTTCAAAATAATACTCATCTATGGAGAGGGTAATATATTCTGTAGAAATTTTATTAAGCACTTTCGTTAAGCAAACACTAAGGAGAACAAAATCAGCCTCAGGAAGGTTAATTACTAAAAAAACAGAAAGTGTAGTAGATTATGTAAATCATTTTAATTTTGAATACTATGGCTTGAGCTTTAATTTACATAGAGAGGTATTTTGGATTTGTTTTTCATATTTTCCAAAAGTACAGAATTGCAATTGCATTCTTTAAAAGTTCTAATCACTTTAGGTTTCCATTACGTTTGCTTAACTTTTTCGTGCTAGAGTTTCCAAAAGGGAAGAATTAGAACCGCATTCTTTAAAATGCACTTAATGATTTCAGTATTCCACTAAGTTTGTTTCAGCCACAAGAATGGTATTTTTATTTCTGTACCTTTAAAGAAGTGATCTTTTGAAGGAAAGTCAGAGGGGAGAGAATGGTTGTGAAAGCATCCTGCCGTGCCTGGCCTTTCAATAAATGAAAAGAAATTTTTTTTAAAGGGTAAAACATAAAGCGTTTAGACTATTAAGATAAATCTTTTTATTTTAATAATTTCTTTAAAGGGAGAAGTAGAGAAACCAAAATGATTTTAAATGTTATATTTTTTTGTACTCTGAGAATTACATTTTCACTATGCTTGCATGTCTCAGGGAATAGCCTTTGATAAGAATCCCCATGCAAATCTCTGAAACCGTATCATAATGTATTTGGGTTTGATAGTTCTTATCTAAATTTCTAGAAATAGAGTTTCAAAAGTATTGTCATCTCAGGAACACAAGATTACCCAAGAAACTTGAACCTCACCCTTATCACCACTCAGATTCTCTGTGCTTTAGGCCTTTTCAGAGTAAGTGACACCTAAATATCCTTTGTTTAGTAGGTATACGGTGGTGTCCATCATACTTACCTGAGATGTTCAGAGAGTCAAAAACCCTGCAATTTGATTTTGCTTGCTAGGTTTGCTTCTTGGCTTTCCAGTTTTCTACTGAATTCTGTTTTCTATTGGAATCAAATCCTTTGGAAATAGTAAAGTATTATTTAAAAGAACATTCCATTAACTACTTCTAACTTTCGCCAGCCTAAAAGTGGCCTGCTAATGTGAATTCTGTGCATAACTTTTCCGAATGGGCCAAAATAGCACAAATGTCAAGGAGCATGTATACTGTAAGCAGTGTGTTGCCCCACGGTCAGCAAAGTATTAAGAAACGTCCAGCTCCGGTGCTCGGGGCTGTTATCCCAGCTCCTCAGTTCCTCTTTGCCTTCCAATCTGGTCAAAAATGGCAAGCTAAGAATGGAATGCGTATTACTGACAGAAGTACCTAATGTTTTAAGATACTCTTACCTTGAGATTCTTTTGGAGAGAAAGGAAAAAGAATCCTAACATTCAATTCTGACTCTGTTTTGGCTCTTTGTATATGCCACACATTAAAAAGACAATCACGAATGTTCAACCTGATTGGAAGTCAGAGGCATTCACCATTTAGCCGTGCTAACATCGTGTCACCAGAAGAGTTTGTGAAAACAGGTAGGATGAGTATAAGATTTCATACTATTGTTTATAATAACATCCTGGTACCCCCCTTTCTTCTAAATTCCATTTTATTCCTGTCCTTTGAACTGTTAAAACCATGGGAAACCTCAATCGGCATTTTAAAAGGCACTATATTTATATAAAGAACTGGTGTATGTCTTTATCTCAAAAATTGCTGACGTTACTCTCCGATGTGTTTAATTAGAACAAATGCTTGAGAATAACTACAGCTTAAGCCTTTAACTGTGGGGATCTGAAAACGCTGGAGACCGCCTGCCACTGAAGAGGGATCGGCTGAATGGCAGGCCTCACCGCCTTGCTTGCCGAGCGCCGTCAGGAGGCAGAGTTGGCCTGGCTGGCTGGCGCAGCAGGGGCAGAAGGGAAATTAGAAGGGGCTGGGCCAAGACCATGTATCTGCTCCCTCTTACCTAGCCGCCTCCAGAACTCTTCTCGGGGAGAGCATCGCCTCAAGTCCCTTGGTATCTGGCCTTTCACTTTTAAAAGTTCCTCTTAGTGCTACCATGTAAATCTGACCTAGTAATTGTGCATATGCTTAAAATGATTCCTCGACCAAACCTAAATGTATCTTGACTCTGAGTAGACAGCCAAGGCAAGGTTGACCTAGAAAATAGAAAGTAGTATTTTAAAAATCGAAGTTGACTTCAGGGTTGGAGGCGTCGCTTTCTAGTGCCCCCTCCTCCGCTTCCGTGATGCCCCTCGTTAGAGCCATCAGTCTCTTACGCTGCCCTGCGCTAGAACCGAATGCCACCCTCGGACCCAAACCCGGGCTTGCGCTGGAGCCCGTCCCCGGCAGCCCGACCCGCGCTTTAGCAGAACGAAGCGCACGGCCTGAGCGTTCTGGCTAACTGTCATCTCTGCCGGGTTCCCTGGAGGTCAGGTCACTTGAGGTGGTGACGGCTGCTTCATCTGTCGCTCTAAGTTCACATCCTCACAGAAGTACACAAGTCCTTGTAACCTAAATAGTTTCCAGATTTAGAACCCAAGTTGTGACTACTTAAGGAACGCTTGAACCAAATAAGAGAAGTCATTGCAGGATCCAATATAGCATCGTGAACATACCTAACGCTGCATTTAAACGTAAAGTTACTCGCTCGGCCGGGTTTTCATCATAACTCTTTGATGCACAAAAGCGGAGTCTGCGCTGGGAATCATAGCTGATGTGACAAGAGAAGAATATTAAATGAAATAAAAGTTCGTTACAGTTTTTGTACTTGTAAGTCCAAACCTGACCTGGTTCGCTTTGTGCGTCTGTCCCCTTCGTCACAGTGGTAAATGTACGCGTGTGTCCAGTGTTCACGAGCTGCCTCGTGATTCATAGAGCGAATCCAGCTCCCTCGTGTTCTGCGCAGTTCTGTGGCCTGGCTAGCACACCCTGTCGGGAGTGACGGATGCCTTTGGTTTGAGGTCATTTGCAGCCTCACATTCTGTGGAGAAACAGGTTCTGTTGTGGTTGGTGGAAAAAACACAGCCAGAGAAGCGTGTGGCTTGGATAATGTTCCCATGAGTTGCAGAGCCATCTGTGGTGTGTGTCATAGGTATGCTAGTCCTGGAGCACGTGGACAATTCTGTACAAACATCGTGCAACAATAA
The DNA here is from genome assembly GCA_028534135.1 of Potos flavus. Lineage (NCBI taxonomy): Eukaryota > Metazoa > Chordata > Mammalia > Carnivora > Procyonidae > Potos > Potos flavus. The sequence continues at coordinate 85,979,549 of CM052901.1, read as the reverse complement.
AACAGTAGCTGTGATTCACCGTGCGTCAGCGTGGTCCTTCCCGCGCTCTGGTCTGAGTCTCCCCCCGCACACCTCTGAGCCTCGTCTTCTACTCACTTCCTGACATTCATTAAGTGAGCAGCACCAAGCACCTGTGTAAGTTGCGGGGAATGGACAAGGATACTTACTTAAGATCTTATGATCCCCTGGAGTTACAGGTTATTTGGATTCTCGGTAGTGGGGAACATCGTGTTGGCAAAATAAAGGAGCTGTTTAACAGTAAATAGTTTTAACGATGTTTTTCAAAATACGATCCATGGATCAGAGAAAGGGGACCATATATTGTCCACGCCAGGACACTTTTGACAGTGAAAAGAGGACTGTTACTAATTATACTGTAAAGCATGTAGACAGGTATAAACCAGGGCTGTGCTGGCCAAATTGGGCCTCACCGGCCATGGACCACCGAAACCAGAATGACCAGTGCTGGTTAAATGCAGATTCCTGGGCTCTCCCTCCACTCCATTCACTCAGATGCTCTGGGCTGGGGGCTTCGGAATCTATATTTGAACAAATGCCATGGGAGAATTCTTTAAGAAGTGTAAGTTGGGAACTGTTGCCATATGGAATACATAGAAGATAAACGACTTGAAATTTGCAGCTAAAGGGCTGTTGGTTCCATGGTGTCTTTTGAGGAACCGGGGCAGCACCGACACCAGGACCCAGGGCCTCCAAAGACACGTGGCTGCACTTCTGGACTTGTTGAAGAACTAAGAGGTGTGGTCTTCATGCTATTTACCAGTGCGTCATTCTTTTACGCAACATTCAATGGTGAATGGTCTTTTTAAAATTTGAGAGCAACATACCTGCTATCTTGTATATTTATCACTAAAAAACAGACCTAGAAAATTGGATGCAAGAAACTCGGGTTTGAATGGTTCCTGGGGCATGCTGATTTCAGGGAATCAGCACATCTGCCTTGATTCTGCTGTGGCTTGGTTTCCTTGTCTTTAAAATTGGGGAGCTTTGCTCTATGGTTCCAAAGTTCTCTCCGGGTCTGCCGTTTTATGGCACTCTCTAAAACCTAAAATAGGAAGCAGGTGCTGATCAACTGCTCTCACGTTGTGACCTATTTTGCCCAAAGCACAGAACAGCAGTGGCTCTCGAAAATAACCGTGGCTTTCATATTTTTCAAGGATCTATCTGAATTTTACAAGTCAGCCACTGTGCTAACACATCCTTCATGACTAGGAAATAGCGTTCTTGTCGCAGCCTCTCCGGCCCTGTTTTGAAATCATACGGCACATATGGTTTAGGCTCACCAAGAGACCCTCCACCTGAAACGTCTGTGGTTCTGGGAAGCCACTACAGTGCACTGCCCCCAGGGTACGTTTTGACTTCCTTCTCACTCTTTTCGAGGTTTTCCAGTGACTTAATGCGTGTTTGCAAATGATCATCTGCTGATATTTTCAGGTGTTCCCTTCGTGCTAACACATCAGTGGACTGTGGATAACATGAATAAATCGTAAGGCATCGTGTGGGAGGGGTGGCCTCCGGGAAGGGCTCCTGTAGACTACTGTCCGCTTAAAATGTGCTTGGCTCAACTGAGGAACTGCATTTTCAGGTTAAGTTGTGTTCTTCTCAATTTATGTTTATTGTCTTTCAGATTTTATTTAGAGTGTGTGTGAGTGGGGTAGAGGCAGAAGAAGAGGGAGAGAATCGCTAGCCAACTCTGCTTTTAGCGCAGAGCCCGAGGTAGGGCTGGATCCCAGGATCCTGAGGTCATGACCTGAGCTGAAATCAAGAGTCGGACGCTTAACTGACTGAGCCACCCCGGCGCCCTGTATTAATCTAAATTTAAAAGGCCACATGTGGCTAGTGGCTCCTGTGTTGGACGGTGCAGCTATGAATAGCCATTACATGCTGTTGAATTTTTTTGTTAACATGGGGCACCCATTTTCACCAGTCATTGGGCTGGGTGCTTAACAGTACCTTTGGCATTTCTAAATGTTGGTCTTAAAATTAATTCTTTGCCCGCTGCCCATTTCTGACACTTTTATCACCTTCATACTCTCTCTTCAGATAAGCAAATGATACTTAGACCTTTTACTGTCATCGCTGTGTGGTGGATCAGTTTCGTCTTTGTCATGTAAGCCATTGATCATCAACCTCTGAATCCAGTTACTCTCCGAGACGCCCTTTGTTCCCTGAGTTGCAGTATTAAGTACAGCCCAGAGGATCTCGACTTGGTCTTAATGGAATCTCTGAGTTCTGGACCCCACTTCAGATCCATTCCATCAGATGGTCTCTGAGAAATACTTTTTTAAGAGTTCCCTCAGAAGTCCCTAGGAGATTCTAACATTTGACCGGGTTGAAAACCACTGATGAAGTCCCAGCTACAGACCCGCCTTTGAGAACAGGAGACTGCTGGCAGCTGCAAATCCTGTCTCCCTCCTACAGAGTGGGTCCCAGGGTCCTTGCAACCTTACTGATGTTCTGTTTCACTGCTAACTGGAAAATACTTGGAAGAGATCAGCATTGTTGATTTGAACTTGGGGCAACTGAGCAGCCTTGCTGTTTTTTACCATACAAGAAACTCTAAGCTAATGGTACTCTTACCGTCCTCTGGCATTCTTGTCCAAACAGAATTTGTCAGTCCTCAAACAAAATAAACATGTTAATGATTTTTAATAACAGTGATGGATGCGGAAGCTTCCACAGTTCCTTAGAAACGGCCTCATATAATAGTGTTGTTATTTCTAAAGTTAGAGATCATTATTGTCACCGTGCACAGTAATTGGAACAGAACTTACTATATGAAAACTCTTTTCCTAGGGCTTCAACTGGTAACAAAGTAACAAGTTTATGAGGGCAAATACTGCCCCATTATCCAGGTGAGAGAGGCCCGTCAGTCACACGGCAATCGAGGAATTCAGGGTGAGACCTCGGATGGCCATGTCATTCATCAAACAGCTCTGCCCACAGAGTTGTGGCCCAGGCTCCACACGTGTTGCGAAGGCCTCGGCAGCTCGCCCAGAGCCTTACTGTTGATGGGTCTAGCTAAGGGACGGACATCATCAGCCTCCTCCATGCAACATCCTCCAAGACTGGTTTCTAATAAACTGAAAATCTACTTAAAATCTCCTTAATTTCCCCCACTCTGAGTAAGAGTTGGCAGTCCTTGCTCTCAGTGAAAGTTTGAGCACCCGCACCCAAAGAGATGAGTAAAATAATGCGAAATCAGTTGTTAGTAAAATCATCGTAAAACTCTATTTGGCAGAATCAGAAACTTGGACTGTTTATCAAGAGCTCAGGAAAGTCAGAAGTAGGGCCAGTCAGGAGAGGCCAGGGTTGAGAGTCAAGCTACTGAGCTGAAATTGGGGTGGGGACAGGATTGTGTCCTCTGATCTTTGCATCCCCAGGACCTAGCAGTTCACTCAAATGTTTATTGAATGCTCCAGACGGGAATGTATGGTAGGCCTTAAGTCAAAATGCTAATAAAAGGCCACAATGGGAAAATAAGTTACTCTAGAAAGGAGCATGGGGTACTGTGATACTGGATGGCTGGAAGTGAGCTCTGGCTTCACGTGGCTGTGGTCAACGTCCAAGGGCCAGAACAACCAAAAACCAAAAACTAGGCAGAGCATAGGCAGGAAACAGATTCTGCCTGATAGTCAAAAACTGTATTCCTGGGCTTGTTTCAGCAGGAACATATCCGATGATCAAAGGCTTTGGTTAGCTGCCCTTTTGCTTCTTGTCTTCTTGAGATAGCCAAGTATGAATTGGAGGATATATACAGAGAATGGGGCTGGGGGACTCTTAAATTTCCTTCTCTACTAGCCATGGCTCTGTGTTCGTGAGTTGAGGATCCAACACTTCTCTCCTCATGGGCCGATTAGCATGTTCACTTGAGTCAGACATCTTCCATCATACCTATTCTGTGCTTCTCTTCTAGACGTCAGGATTTGGGGGAAACATTTTAAGCAGGTTCATCATGAGTAGACACAGGAATGTTAAAAAGAGGAATATGAATCTATCTGCATGAGGGTTACCGTTTCTCAACTCAGGAATTGGAAAAAGGTTCAAGGGTTTATGAGGATTATCTTCAGTCACCTTGTGGTAGACAGCATAATGGCTCCCCAAGGCTGTCCATGTCGTAATCCCCAGAATTTGGAAATAAATTACATGGCAAGAAGGAATTAAAGTTGCTGATGAACTTAAGGTAGAGAGATTTTCTTGCATTATCCACGTGGGGCAAATGTAAACCCAAGAGCCCTTATAAGTAGAAGAGAAAGGCAGAAGTCATGTTGAAGTAGTGTTATGTGAGAAAGAGCACTGGCCATTGCCGGCTTTGAAGATGGAAGGCGGCCATGAGCCGAGGAATTCAGGCAGCTTCTAGAAGCTGGGAAATGCAAGAGAACATTCTCCCCTAGAGCATCCAGCCCCACCGACACCTTAATTTTAGCCCGGTGAGACCCATTTTGGACTTCTGACCTCCAGAGCTGAAAAATAATAAACCTGTGTTGTTTTAAGCCACCGAGTTGGTGACAGAAGTAGGAAACTGATATACGCCTCTTCAACTTCTTTCTACTAATGTTAATTCCTGGGTACCGGATATGGAAAAAAAAAAAAATCACTGACTCAGTTGTGTTCATGTTGATTTGTGGGCAGACTAGTGAATGGCATCTTGTCAACATCTGTCCAGTGGAACGTGACGACCAGACAAGAAAGACGGGTTCCCTCCTCAGGCTATGTAATCAGTCATGTCCTGCCACGTGCATGGCAGAAGATGACAGGCTTTCTTTGAACTTGGAAATTTTCGAGTGACAAGTTCATTTGCAAGTATAATTAGCTGAAAAGGTCCCTGTGGAAGGGGTAAAGTATCCCAACTCTTTCAGGTATAGATTCATTAATTCTTTTAAAATGGAAGGTTACATATCAAATATTTTAGTTATGTCTAATCCCTCCATCAGAACTCCACTTTTGTGAATACAGTACAGTAACCTGGCACATCAATTCCTTTCCCTGCTCCCCAAGAGAGAAAATGAAGGTAAGGAGAGCAAAAATTGCTCGTAGGAGACAAGTTAACCCTGCGCTAAAGCTTTCTCCTCAAGTTTCCCACATTTGGTCAGCAGCAGCCGAGATTCAACTAATACGGTTGTTTTTTGGGGTTTTTAAAATATAAGTTATGGCAGTGCAGCTGGGCCTAACAAAGAAATTAGTGCTGACAGGTATTTATGCTCTTAATGGTATTTTCAGATTTTACTGATTGTTAGTTGGTTTTTACCTGGTGATTTTTTTTTTTTTTAAGATTTTATTTATTTGACAGAGAGAGATCACAAGTAGGCAGAGAGGCAGGCTGAGAGAGAGGGGGAAGCAGGCTCCCTGCTGAGCAGAGAGGCGGATGCGGGGCTCGATCCCAGGACCCTGAGATCATGACCTGAGCCGAAGGCAGAGGTTTAACCCACTGAGCCACCCAGGTGCCCCTTACCTGGTGATTTCTTAAAGGATTCGATCACTGGGTATGTGTTTCGGGGCTGATGATCTGTCATGCTTTATGTGAATGGCATCTCAGTAAAGAAGTTGCTTAAACATTCAACTCTAATAACCAATGAGGACTCCAGTACCAGAGGACTGTGCGTGTGTGTGTGTGTGTGTGTGTGTGTGTGTGGTTTGTGTGTAAACATTTTCGGTAGTGTAAGTTTTTATCCCCGGGGTTCTGTTTATTAACAAAAGCTAATTTTCTTCCGGGCGAATATTAGAGTTCTTCAATATGAATTTTATTCTGCTTTAGAACGGATTTTTCCCTTGAGAACCTTTCTGAGGTATCACGAAGTCAAGAAGAAACCTGTGGCTGTTCCTGTAATTACGACCTGTCAAGAAGTGTTTGATCTGGGTGGCAAAGCCAAGTAATATGGTCTATGAATAATAGGTATTCTGTTTTTAAATGGATTCCCTGGTTGGATACAGGCCTGGCTGTTTCTTCTAGAGTCCCAGCAGCTGGAGTTAATAGAAACTCCCCAGTCGGGCCGGGGGAGGGCTGCTCCCAATTCCCGGCACAGTAACGTCGGCCTTCATTGCCTGCATTTGGGATCCTGATTTAGCGCCTCCACCCCCATCTCTCTGCTTCCGTCTTAGCAAAGGCACTTTCCCCCAGAGACCTTCAGGTGGCGGAAACGGCCCCGCCCCGCCGCTCCGGTACAGGTGCGAAGCCGCCCGCAGGTGGCTGCAGCAGGGAGGGGGGTGGAGCCCGCGCGCCCGCGGAGGCCGAGGCGGGGACGCGGACGCGGACGCCGGCAGTCGTGGAGGTTCCAGGGGTCCGGCGGGCCCCGTCTCCAGTCTTCCGCCCCGTGAGAGGTAAGCCCGTTCTCGCGGTCGCGTAGCTGCAGCCTTTTAGCCGGAGAAGCGTAGGGACGGCGCGGGGTGCGTCCGAAGTTCAGAGACCTTTCCAGGCCAAGACCTCGGCGGCCATTGCCGTCAACCCCCTCATTTGACAAAAGCCGAGCCTGAGGCCACGGAAGTGAAGTGGTTTGGCCGAGGTCAGGGAGCCAGTGAGCCGTGGAACCTCTAACTCCGGGTCGCGCGTGGGCTCCCTAGTGTGACCTCCCCTCCAGGTGGGTCTGTTCCCAGCGAGCTTTGCGGGCAGGCGCGCGGGCCAGACCCCCGGCGCCCCTGTGTTTTCCCACCGCGAGCTGGAGTACGCGGACGGGAACGCCGCAGCACACTTTCAAGAAACACGCCGAGCCAACGTGCAATTATGCATCCCTTTATTTATAAACAAGTTGGGAATGCTGTGTTCTGTTGGGGAGCGGGAGTGGGTGGGGGAGGGACGAGGGGCTGGGGGTGGAGGGCTGATTCCAGTAGTTCGCGTTATTCAGCACCAGAGCAAATGCTTGGGCATAAGGTCGTACTTGAACCCAGACGAGTCTTCGTCTTCTTGTATGTACAGCAGAGTCTTAAGTATGTATGCTCTTCTTATGGCTTTGTCCCAGGACACATCGCAGTGACAAAACAAAAAAAGTCTAGAGAGAAGTAGAAGTTGCAAATGCCTCATGAGCTGATTCTTTAAAAAAGGGGGGGAAAAGTCTGGCCTAGACTAGTGCTGAATGGATGCCTGAGGAACAGGAACATCTCTGCTCCAAACGGGCTCATCTGATTCAGCTGAGTCTGTTACGCCATCCCGTCTCTCTCTCTGGGGTAAGCCTGGGTGCTAAAATAAGTCCTGAAGATGAAGAGAAAACAAATGCACACTCTTCCCGTCCCTCCCTCAAGGGATGGACTCACAGTGACTACAGCCCGAGGCCTGGAGCAAGACTGCAAGCCTTGGCAGTCTTAGGTCTCAGGGTCGCTCCTCTTGAGGTTGCTTTCCTTTCCTTTTGAAGGTCCTGGCACGTGGGAGCTGGCTTGCCAGAAACGGGCCATTCAGTGTGACTAAGCTATTCGAGTTTCCCCTGTGTTTTTAGCTGGTGGAAGGGTGAACGTTTGATTTCAGGGCCCTGGGAAGAGGATGTGGCAGCAGATGGAGAAGTGGTGGAAACGGGGGAGCTCGGGGGCATGGCACCCCCACCCCGCATGGGTATTCACTAACCTTGGGTGTCTGTGAAAGGAAGCCTTCCTTCTTCACTTGTTAGGGGGTGAGTGACCTTTGAAAGGGAGCAGAAAGTCCTGCTCCCCCACTCCCTCCCCTCCAGCCCGTTTTTGCCCACCCTTCTAACCTGCTCCCTCCTTCTACAACACTCAGTACTGTTCTGTAGTCCTCAGTCTAAAGCTTCCTTCCCTTTCTAGGGCAGAAGGGACATTTCCTTGCTTTCTGTCATTTCTGCTTGCCTCTTCAGGCCTGCACATGATTTGTATATCTCTCTCTCCAGCCCTGACTCACTTGTGGCCATGACTGTTGACCGGTTGACCCAAACGAAGGGCACCCACATCTCCTCCTGGGAAGAATGGCCAGGAGTGTTACAGGTTGGGTTGTAGAACCCCCCCACCGTTCCTTCTCAGTCTCATAGCCTGAGGACAGCGTGGGGGCATGAGGTGAGATTTAGAACGGTTTGTGGGTGGTTTCAGCCCATCCCTGGAATAAACCAGGTGTTGGTCATGTCCCATCATTGGCAGCTGTGATGGCACTGAGTCTGAGTCACATAAGGGGCACCTGTCAGCATGGCGTGGCGGGCCTGCAAGCACGGAGTCAGCCTGGGAGAGCCCCACATGATTTGCTTCAGAGTACAATTCAAGTAAGAGTGGGTCTGTCTGCCCTGGGTGATGGAATAAGCACACAAAAGCCCTTCCCAAAATAGTTGCCCCTATATAGTGAGGTCCAGAAATGGGCTGAGAGCACACATTTTCTATAATGGCCTTCCCTCTCTCCAGGTCCCTCTTTGCTCCACTTTTCTGCCCTCGTTCTCCCCACCTCACCCTGCCTGGCTATGCTCATCCTTGCACTACCCTAAGTGTCAACCAGCTGGAATGAGCAGAGAGGCACAATGGAAAACTGGGGCCTCGCTCCTTCTGCAGAGCAGCGCTCTAGGCCCTGGCTACAGAAAGCTTCCTTCTCGCATGCCACGTTCCCGCCAGCTCTTTGTCCCAGGAGAGTGCTCAGCAGAACCCTGGAGTGTGCCAGGAACGAGGGGGTTCCAAGCTAGCTCAGCCTCGTGGTTTTGCTTCCCAGTAAACACCACTTATCTCCAGGTGGGCAGGGAGGTAGTTCAACCCCGAAACAAGGGGGAAAGTCATGCCACCTTCCTTCACTGGTTGCCCCACGTGTCACCCAGAAAGGCTGGTTCCCAAGGCCTCTGAAAAGGGGTGTTTCTGTCACAGGAGATGCTGAGCTCTGCCCACAGTTGCTGGTTTAGGCCTCTGCTCAGTCAGGCCCCAGCTCTCCCTCTGGCTTTCCTGGCACAGACAGGCAATGCCTTGTCTACCTAGGAGCATGGTTCTACACCCTGACTCTTCCTGCTCTTTTCCTCCCTGTCATTAGCAGACGGTAACTTCAGACAACTCAGCAGCAATGCTTAGGCTCTTCATCCCATTTGGCAAACCTAGGGCTGGGGTAACTGCATAACCACGTAGATCATGTCAATGCTGAGATCACACTGAGCTTCCCACGGAGCTCTGGGAAACTCTTCAGAGCCTCCTTCCAGCCAAAAACGTGATGGGAGGCCATGAGAACAACATACTCGTTTCCTGGTTGGGACAAGACATTTCTACAGGAATCCAGGATGAGTTTTTGACAAAGTGCCCAAGTCACAAGGGAACCAGGTAGTCCTTCAGACCAAGGATTTCAGCGGGGGGTTAGGGTGAGAGCAGGAGCATGTATTGTAAAAGGCTACCACCGCACATTCATGTTGAATACGGTATACCCCCTGGATAGCATATTTGGAGCATACGGAGAACAGATACGTGCAGGTAGCACCCCTATTGGTATACTATGTGGTTTGGTACATCAAACTGTTACTCGAGGCCTATGAAATTGTTAACTGGTCAGAAATGGGAAAAGCCATTCCGGAGTTAGCATCCTTTAAGGAGAAGCTCCAGGAGACATTTACCATCTGCTAAACTTGGAGCCAAAACAAAGCCGCTCCGCTTCATTCATACATACATACATATATATGTACGCACACGCACACACACACACACACACACATAAAATGTTTTTCTTTGTTGCATTTCCCACAGATTAAGGTAATTTCTGGAAACCATGAAGTCAAACCAATGATGAGAATTACAACCAGGAACATATTAGGCCTTCTGTGGCGTTCTCCTCAACAGAACTGTCCTTTGAATAAGAAGGTTCACGCTAGATGACCTTTTATATATCTGACCTAAAGCATGTCTTTGTCTATGCACCACATTCCTAGACCTGCAAAGAACTGATGTGTTGCAACATCAAGTCTCAGTAGCTAATCTGAGAAGATTGGAATTGGTCTTTCACTTGACTGTTTCAGAAGCACTTTGCCACCTCTATCGGAAACAACTTTATTCTGGCAGAGCTTGGGTGGTAGGAGGCAACGTGCAGGGCCCTTATGGGCTGGAAGTAGCAGATTGAGGGAACAGCCGCTTCCATGGGTGGTGGGCTTGGTAGGGGTGGGTGTAAGGACCAAAGCGGAAGACACCCGACTCGGTGCAAGTCTCCTGAGGGTGCTCTGCATCTTTCCTTAGCAAGGGTAAGGTAGAGTGATTCTAGATGCTGCTAAGGTTTGTAAAGGTTGTCCGGCTCGAAACCTCCATGCAGAGCCCAAGTCTTATGCTGAGTGGAGACTGAGGGAGAGCTGGTCCCCAGGCCTTGGCTTAGCTGAGCTGCAGCTCCTGCGACCGTGACCCTTCCACCCCACCCAGGCACACCCGGTGACCCCACCCTTGCCCCAGCCTGTGCGGTGCGGCCCTTGCTGTCTGCCGGCAGCCTTTACTTCTCATCCTCATCCCCCTCACTCATGCTGCTGATGGAGGCTGAGGCTGCTTTGGGTGAGGAGGGGGGTGAGGTTTTGTTCGGGAGCCACGAGAAGGTGGGCGACGGGGAGCGGGAGGGGGACCGGCTCCTGGTGGGGCTGCTCACAGGGCTCTGCTTCGGGGACAAGGCCTGCAGCATCCGGCTACTCCTCTCCTGGAACATCTGCTTCTAGAGAGAAATTTGAGAGAAGGCATCTGTTAGTCATCCGAGGTGGCAGGGAAACAAAAAGGAACGGCAGGAAGGGGAGCCACCACCCTACAACACCGGTCCCCACAGACTGGTCCTACAGTTGATGTCCAGGACTATGTGTGGGGAGCAGCTGAGTGAAATTCAGGGACACTGAGATGTGGCCATAGAGATGACCATCTCTGCTGGTTCTTACGACTCTTGCCTTCTTGCCTGCCTTCACTACAGCTACAAAATTTGAGTGTCTATTCCCTCCCAGGCAAATAGTCATGTCCGAGGTACGGAAGGGCAGTGGGAAATAAAACAGAAATCCCTGTCCTCCTTGACATGAGGACGAATCACACAATAAACAAAATGAACAAAATATGTGGATGTCAGAAGGAAGTACAATCTGTGAGCCAAAATAAAATGCAAGACGATAGCAAATTGGGGGTGTGAGGTGGGTGGGCGCCTGGGCAGCAGTTGTAACGAGGGTGCTCAGGGAAGGCCTCAAGAAGATACTATTTGAGCAAAGACCTGAAAGATGAGGGAGGGGCCCATGTGAATGGAAATTGGGGGCAAACACATTCCAGACAGAGCACCCCAAGAGAGCAGGCAGTGCATGTCCGAGGAGCAAGGAGGCCATCCATGGTGGCTGGAGTGGAGTCATGGGGGAAGGGGTATGGGGGAGGGGGTTAAGAGGAAGTCACCGGAGGGGTGACAGAAAACTGTGTCACGTAGGCTCTTGGTGGCCATGTGAGAACTTCGGCCTTTACTATGAGAAGAGAAACCTTGGGAGAGTTCCTTTACCTCTGAAGTTGAGGGTCCCAGACTAAGGAATTCTGACTTTGGTTTTGAAAGGACCACCGTGGCCGCAGGGAAGCCAGAGCAGGAGCTGGGGTAATGGCTGGGGTAATGGCGAAGAGCCCAAGAATCCAAGTGAGAAGAAGGGTGGTGCCCTGGACCACGCCCATCGCCATGAAGATCAGATGAGGTAAGAAATGGTTGGAGGCCTGGTCGATGTTTTTTCCCATAGTTTCAGTAAGGTATGATGGACTTAAAGTGAAACTCAGCCTTTTTAGTCTCCGGTTCTGTGAGTTTTGACAAATGCCTGCAGCTGTGTGACTGCCACCATGATCAGGTATTAGGAGAGTTCCATCAGCCACTCAATCCCCATGAGATCCTTTGTCACCCCCTCCCCTAGCCTCTGGCAACAGATCTTTTTTCTGTCCCTCCAGTTTTGCCTTTTCCAGAATGTCCTCTAAATGGAATCGTGCAGTATCATGGTCTCGCTACATGTGGAAGGTAGAGCCCACAGGAACAGCTGACAGATGGGATGTGGGGCGTGGGAGGAAGAGGAGACCAGTGACTCCGGTTTCTGGCCTATGAAACTGGAAAGCCAGCAGTGTCATGTGCTGGTGTGGGAGACTCGGGGGGTAAAAGGGTTTCAGTGGTAAGACAGACTTTCCCACTGGGGCTCTCCAGTGACTACTGCCCTGTGCTTTCAGAACTGAGCCCTTCCCTGGCACTGTCCTTCAGCTTTATGGGGATGCCCGTCCTGGCCTAGCAGTGGTGCCCACCGATCTGCCCTTCTGCTCTCTGCCTGCAGCTCAGCCCCCACCTGTGCCCATGTTCCATTCCACCCACCTCTGAGCACCCTACCCGTGCTGCCTGGGCTCTGTGCCCTCGGCTGTCTTCCTTGCTTGTCACAGAACCTCCGCCCCCAGCACCTCAGTCCAATCTTGTGATCCTAAACGGGCCTGAGGGCCATTTCTCCATTTGTTTGCCATTTTAGACTTTTCTTGTCATTTGAGTCACTCACTTTACAAACCACCGCAGAGCCCCCTGCAGACCAGGTGCTATACAGGAGATGCTCATATTCAAGCTGGGGCTTCAGTGATGGACAGGAAGAGGGGAGTGAGGAGGGAAGGAGCATGTGGAGCTGGTGGAGGGGTGACCTTCCGAGCAGAGGACGCTAAGGAGAGAGTACTACATACAATTCTTGGCATGACTATAAGCTCAGTGCCTATGGGGGTGACCATAGGCTGGGGCTGGAGCACCAGGAGAGCTGGAATTTTTTTTTCCCCCAAGAGCCCCTGGAAGATTTTAATTAAGGGAGGGGTATGATCAGATTTGTGTTTTAGAACTACCTTTGGGTGGGAGCATAAAAGCAAAGAGAGAAACCATAAAGGAAAAGATTGGTGTTCGACTATATGAAAGTGTAAAACTTTTGTACCCCTGCCCAAAAAAAACCCACCATGAGATAAGGTAAAAGGCAAAGGAAACACAGGGGGAAATTCTTGCAATATTTAACTATAAATAATGGATCTTAGTATATAAACAGAGCCTACAAAGTAAGAAGAATGTAAAAACGTTCTATAGAAAAATGAGCATATGACTTGTTAAGGCAATGCACAGAAGACTGACAAATGACCTATAAAAAATGTTCAGCATCACTAGTAGACAAATGCAGAATGACTGAAGTGAGACACCTTTTTTACATATCAGATTGTTACGGGGTTTGTTTGTTTTATCTTCCCAGCATGTTAAAAAAAATATTTCCAGTTTTATTGAAATGTAATCGACACACAGCAGAGTTTAAGGTGTATAGCGTAATGATTTTACTTAGACATTACCACAGTAAGTTGACATCTGTCATAGATAAAAAATTACATTTTTTCTTGTGATGAGATCTCTTGCGATCTACTCTCTTAACTTTCATATATACCAGACAGCAACGTTAACTATAGTCTTCATGCTGTACATTATATCCCTGGTACTTATTTATCTTATAAATGGAAGTTTGTACTTTTTGACCACCTGCATCTGATTTTTCCCTCTTTCACTCCTATCTCTGCCCTGGTAACCACAAATCTGATAGTTTTTTCCCTGAGTTGTTGTCCGCCCCCCCCCCACCTGTGAGATCATGTATTTGTTTTTCTCTTGCTTGCTTCACTTAGCATAATGTCCTCAAGGTCCATCCATGTTATCACAAATGACAGGATTTCCTCCTTTTTAATGGTTGACTAATATTCCATTGTCGACACATCCATTCATCCTCTGATAGACACTTAGGTTGCTTCCATGTCTTGACCATTGTAAATGCTGCTGCTATGAGTGTGGAGATGCAGATAGCATTTTGACATAGTGTTTTTGTTTCCTTTGGATGCATTCCCCAAAGTGAAATTGCTGGATCATATAGTGGTTTCAGTTTCAATTTTTTGAGGAACCTCCATACTATTTTCCACCTTGCTGTCCCAATTTACAATGCCACCAACAATGCACAAATGTTCCTTTTAATCCATGTCTTCATCAGGATTTGTTATTTCTGGTCTTTTTGATGGCACCCAATCTAACTGGTGTGAGATAATAAGTCGCTGTGGTTTTGATTTGCATTTCCCTACTGAGGAGTGCTGCTGAGCATCTCATATACCTGTTGGTCCTTCGTATAACTTCCTCGGAAAAATGTCTATTCAGGTAGTAGCCCACCTTTTGATTGGAGTATTTTGAGTTTTTTGGTATAGAGTTGTAGGAGTTCTTTATATATTTTGGATATTCACTTATCAGATACATGGTTAGCACATATATTTCCCATTCTGTAGGTTGTCTTTTACTTTTGCTGATGGTTCCTTTTGCTGTGCAGACGTTTTTTAGTTTGATGTAGTCCCACTTGTTTTTGATTTTGTGACTTGTGCTTTAGATGTCCTATCCAAAAAAATCACTGTCATGACCCATGTAAAGGAGCTTTTCTCTGATGTTTTCTTCTAGGATTTTTATGGTTTCTGATCTTACATGGACATCTTTAATCCATTTCAAGTTAATTTTGGTAAAGAGAAGATAGAGATCTAGTTTTATTCTTTCATGTGTGAGTATACAATTTTCCCAACACCATTAGTTGAAGAGACAGTCTTTACTCCATTGAGTATTCTTGGCTCCCTTGCATGGGTTTATTTCTGAGCTCTCCGTTCTGTTCCATTGGTCTATATGTCTTTTTTTATGCCAGTGCTACACTGTTTTGATTACTATACCTTTCTAATATAGCTTGAAATCAGAAGTGTGATGCCTCCCACTTTGTTCTTCCTCAGGATTGCTTTGGGTATTTGGAGTCTTTTGAGGTTCCATATAAATTTTAGGATTTTTTTTTTCTGTTTCTGTGAAAAATTCCATTGGAATCTTGATAGGGATTGCATTTAATCTATAGATGGCTTTGGGATGGTATGGACATTACTAATATTAATTCTTCTAATCTGTGAACATGAGATACCTTTCCATTTATTTCTGTCTAAAATGTTTTTCATCACTGTTTTACAGTTTTCAGTGTACAGATTTCTCAACTCCTTGGCCAAATTTATTCCTAAGTATTTTATTGCTTTCAATGCTATTATACATGGGATCAGTTTATTTCTCTTTCAGATAATTCATTGTTAGTATATAAAAACGCGACTTATTTTGTATGTTAACTTTGTATCCTGCAACTTAACTGAATTTGTAGATTAGATACAACAGTTCTTTGGTGGAGTCTGTCAGATTTTCTGTATATAAAATCATGTTATCTGCAAATACAATCTCACTTCTTCCTTCCAATTCTGATGGGCTTTCATATTTTCTTGTCTGATTGCTCTGGCTAGGATTTCAGTAATATCTTGAATGGGAGGAGTGAGAATGGGCACCCTTGTCTTATTCCTGATTTTAGAGGAAAGGCTTTCAACCTTTTGTCATTAAGTACCATGTTAGCTGTGGGTTTGTCATCTACAGCTTTTATTATGTTGAGGTATGTTTGTTCTATACCTAATTTGTTAGGTTTTATCATGAAAGGTTATTGCATTTTGTCCATTGATTTTTCTGTGTCCATTGAGATGATCATAAGATTTTTTTTCTTCTATCAATGTGATGTATTATAGTGATAGATTTACATCTGTTTAACCACGCTTGTATCTCAAAAATAAATACCATTTGATCATGGTGAAAGATCTTTTTAATGTGCTGCTGAATTCTGTTTACTAGTATTTTTTTAAAGATTTATTTATTCCGGGGGGGGGGAGGGGCAGAGGAAGAAGGGAAGCAGACTCTATTGAGCATGGAGCCCTACGTGGGACTTGATCCCACAACCCTGAGATCATGACCCCAGCCAAAACCAAGAGTCGGACACTCAGCTGACTGAGCCACCCAGGCGCCCCCTGATTACTAGTATTTTATTGAGAATTTTTGCCTCTATATTCATCAGAGATAGTGCCCTGTAGTTTTCTTTTAGTGTTCCTTTCTGGCTTTGGTAATGCTGGCCTTATAAAATACATATGGGAGTGTTCCCTTCTCCCAAACATTGAGGAGTCTGAGAAGCATTTACATTAATTCTTCTTTAAATGTTTAGTAAAATTCACCAGTGAAGCCATCTGTTCTTGGGGCTATCTTCCTTGGGAGATTTTTGATCACTAATTCAATCTCCTTACTCCTTACTAATAATTGGTCTGTCACATTTTCTACTTTATTCTGATTCATTCTTGGTAGATTGTATGTTTCTAAGAATTTTCCATTTCTTTTAGATTCTCCAGTTTGTTGGCATATAGTTGTTCATAGTGGCTTAAGATCTTCTGTGGCCTCAGTTGTAATATTTACTTCTTCATTTTCATTTGTAATTTTGTTGATTTGGGTCCTATTTTTTTTTCTTGGTTTAGCTAAACATTTGTCAATTTTATCTTTTCAAAAACCATCTCTTAGTTTGGCTGGTCTTTTCTATTGTAGTCCTCATCTCCATTTTATTTGTTCCTGCCCCAATTTCTGTTATTTCCTTCCTTCTGCTAACTTTGGGTTCACTTTTTTTAAGTTCCTAAAGCGTAGCATTAAGTTGTTTGAGATCTTTCTTGTTACCTGGGGTAGGCATCTATTGCTATGAACTTCCTTTTAGAACTGTTCTGTCTGAATACCATAAATTTTGGTACATTGTGCTTCCATTTTTGTTTGTGTCAAGATACATTTTTATTTCCCCTTTAATTTCTTCTTTGACTCTTGGCTATTGAGACTATTGGGTTTGTTTTTTTTTTTTTTAAAGATTTTGTTTATTTTTTTTGACAGAGCAAGAGAGAGCACAAACAGGGAGTGGCAGGCAGAGGGAGAAGGAGAAGCAGGCTCCCCATTGAGCAGAGAGCCTGATGCAGGGCCCGATCTCACGACCCTGGGATCATGACCTGAGACAAAGGCAGATGCTTAACCAACTGAGCCACCCAGTTGCCCCGAGACTATAGTTTCCATGTATTCATGAATTTTTCAGTTTTCCTTCTGTTAATGCTTTCTACTTTGAGACCATAATGGCCAGAAAAGGTCCCTGGAATGATTTCAGTCTCCTTGAATTTGCTAAGACTTGTTCTGTGGGTTGACCTCTTTATCACTGCATAATAATAACAATTGTAAAAGACCTTCTTTGTCTTGTTTTACCATTTTTATATTTAAGTCTCTGTAGTATGATATAAGTATAGCTACCCCTACTTTTTGGTTTGTTTGTTTTTTGGAATACATTTGCTTATAACAACTTTTTCCATCCCTTCACCATCAGTCTGTGTGTGTCTTTAATACTAAAGTGAGTCTCTTGTGGGCACATATCATTAGATGTTTTTCAAATGTTATCCACTCAGCCATTCTCTGTGTATTGACTGGAGAATTTAATCCAATTAAATATGATTTAAAGTAATCATTAATAGGTAAGGACTTACTTAGTCATTTCATTAACTGTTTTTATGACTGTTTTAATAGAACCATTATTCTTCTGTGTCCTGCTTTCTTTTTTTGTGTTTCCATGTCTTCTGATATCTATGGTTTGACTTCTTTATCATGTACTTTTGTGTAATTACTACAGGTTTTACCCTTGTGGTTACAAGGTTTACATAAAATTTTAAAATTATAATGCCTTCTATTAAACTGATAACAACTTAACTTCAATAGAACTTCTAAACTTTATGCTTTCATCTCCTTCTCCCCACTCACGTTTTAGGTTATTGACTCACATTTAGGTTACAGTTAACATACTTTTTATATTGCATAACCAGTAACAGATTATTGTTGTAGTTACTTTTACAATATTGTCTAACATTTTTAAAAGATTGTATTTATTTCTTTGGCAGAGCACAAGCAGGGGAAGCTGCAGAGGGAGAGGGAGAAGTAGTCTCCCCACAGAGCAGGGAGCCCGACATGGGGCTTGATCCCAGGATCCTGGGATCATGACCTAAGCTGAAGGCAGACACTCAACTGACTGAGGCACCCAGGTGCCCCAGTGTTTTCTAACTTTTAAAATAGAGTTGTAAGTGAATTACTCACCACCATTACCACATTACAGATTCTAATTTTGACTATATATTTACCATTACCATTAAGTTTTACTGGTACCTTATGTTTTATGATGTTCATTAGTGTCCTTTTACTCAAAGACCTCCCTTTAGCATTTCTTAGAAGGCAGGTCTGGTGGTGGTGAACTTAGCTTTGTTTTGGGGGGAAGCCTTTATTTCTTCATATCTGAAAGACAGCTTTGCCAGGTATAGAATTCTTGGTTGACATGTTTTTCCTTTAAATATTTTGGACATACCATCCCATTCTGAAGATGTTGAGAAGTCCACTAATAGTCTCATGATTGTTCCCTCATATGTAATTTATCTCTCTTGCTGTTTTCCAAATTTTTTGACTTTTGACAGTTTAATTATAGTCTGTATCAGTGTAACCCTATTGGGGTTCATCTTATCTGGGATCCTTTGTACCTCATGGATTGGGATGTTTTAAGCCCTTACTGCTTTAAATTTACTTTCTGTACCCATTCTCTTCTCATTCTCTTTTCCTTCTGGAATTTCCTTAATGCAAATATTGTCTTTACTGTGTCTTTACATCCTGTATGTTTTATTCATTTTTTTATTCTTTTTTTTTTTTTTGCTCCTCTAACTGAATTATTTCAAATGTCCTCTCTTCTAGGTCACTTTTTTTCTGCATAGCTGAGTCTTTTAAGATATTATTTTTAAGTACTCTCTATACCCAACATGGGGCTCAGACTCACAACCCCAAGATCAAGAGTTGCACCCTCTACCGACAAGCCAGCCAGGAGCCCTGAGTCTCCTTGTGAAGCTCTGTAGAATTTTTTAGTTCAGTTATTATATTTTCCAGGTCTACAATTTTTTTGATAGTTTCTATTTCTTTGTTGAACTTCTTGTTTAGTTTATACATCATTTTCCTAATTTTTAGTTTCAGTTATTAAAGCTTTAGTAGTTTCCTTTTTTGGTGTCATGTTTACTAGATTTTTTTCATGATCCTTGATTATTTACATTGATCTCTGTACATTTGAGTAAGCAGTCTCCTCCTCCAGAATTTATGGGTTTGCTTTGGCAGAGATAGTTCTTTGCCAGTCCCCTCAGTGTGGGTTTCTGGATGTGTCAGTTGGTAATGTCCTTGGGCAGGTGGAGTTTTGCTATCAGGGTCAATTTCTGGGTGAGGCCCCTGGTTAAACTCAGGTTGGCGTTAGGGGTGCCACTTTCTAAGAATGGTTGGATAAGACTGCTGGTTTGGTTCCTTAATAAGCAAGACTGTACCAGTTGCCTGGGTTCTCTGGTCAGGCTTACTGGACTGGCAGGACTCTATACTATACTTAGCAGCAGGTAGAGCTGTGAATTAGCTTCTCCGCCCTCTTGGGGCAGGAGAATGAGCCTCCAAGGCTCATTGTTTCAGGACCTAAATCAAGCAAAGCTTGTACTGAATTCCCTGGCTAGAATGGGTCTACTTGTTTTGCTCTGCAGATGAAGAGCATCATGGGCAGTGATCTCTGTCCAAGTGCCACTATAAGTAGGTCTGTTGGTCGGGATACGTAGTTTTCTGTGTGTTCTAGTTAGGTTCCCTGGTCAGGCAGGCCGAAAACTGCATTCAGTAGGCAGAGCTATGAATTATTTATGTATCCAGGCACAGCACGAGAAGTAGCTCCAATGCCAGAAAGGCTTTCAGTTTATGGTCTTGACTCAAGCCAACCTATGCCATACGTTCCCTGCCCAAATGGAGCCGCTGGCTTTGCTCTGCAGGCTGTCAGCTCTGCCTGTTGGACTCTGTGCTTGAATGTTGCTGGGCTTTGCAGCTTTCCTGGTCTTACAGGCAAGCTTTCTGTTTGGGTGGTGCTGGGAGCTTTACTCAGCAGTGGGTGGGGCTGTGACTCGGCTCCCTTGCCTGGGTGGGACAGGAGGGCCAGCTCCAGATAGGTTCCTGGTTTTTCCAGATCAGGCCTTCTGGTCGGGTTGGGGGTGGTGGTGGTCAGGAGCGGCACTCAGTAGTGGGTAGGCAATGAATTAGTTCCAGTGCCTGGGTAGAGTCCGTGAACCCTCACAAGCTGGCCCTGGCTTTGAGGCAGGCAGCGCTTCCTGCCATACTCTTGGCTCAAGCGCCGCTGGACTGCGCAGCTTCCCAGGTGTTCTTGCCAGCCTATCTGGTCGGGCAGGGTTGGGAGCTTCACTCAGCAGCAGGGGATAGAGGGCTACAACTCAGCTCCCCTTCCTGCACAGGGGCGGACCAGGCTCCAGGGCCAGAAGAATCTCTTTGTTTCAGGGCCAGCATCAGGCACACTTGTGCCCTGCTGAGTTCCCTGGGCCAGTTGTGCCACCGTCTTGGCTCTGCAGATAAACAAAACCACTAGCCAGGACTACCACTGCAGGTCGCTGCAGGTAGGAACTCAGTCTGCCAATATCCGCACTGGTTGTTGGAAGCCCCTCCCCTTCAGATTCTCAGTGGCTGATGCCCACAGATTGCCTTGCAGTTCCTATGGAATGAGACCAGAGTGGGGGCTCTCAAGCACTGACCTACAAGGCTGGAGGAACTGGATGTCCACGCTGGAATCTCTTTTCCCACTATAAAAACCGGAGGCTCAGCAGAGACCGCTTTGTGTAATGCTGGGCTGGCCTGGGTTAGAGGCAATAAGGGCAGCATATAGCCTCACCCCCATGTTCTAGGATTCTCTCAGTGGTGTCTTGTCTATGAATAGTTGTTAGTTCTTCTTGTGAGGGGAAGCAAAGTCAGGAATGACTTATGTCACCATCTTTATGAGCTTAATCTCCCAAGACTTTTTTTTTTTATTTGTAATGGCCCTTGCTGGTGAGGGAAAAAGGAAAAAGACCACACTCCTGTTACTGCTGGTGGCAGGGTAAAATAATGGTGCCTTTCTGAGGAGTAACTGGGCAATAGGTGTAAAAACTTTTGTTTCCTGAGGAGATAATCTGAGCTGTAAATAAATACTTATTGGGTACATAGTCATTGCAGGGTCATCACAGACAAACCTGCAAACCCCTGAAATAGGGGAGAGAAATCTTGCACAACTCTGAGGTGATAGGTGGCTGATGAAAATCCAGTCCTTAAAGAATACTTAATAGTGTGAGAATGTTTGTGAGCTACTGCACAGTAAAAATGATTTGGGAGCCATATGTTCTGCATGATCCCATTTTGTAAAAGGAAACATACACATACACATGCAGATGGAGAAAAGATGGGTGCAAGATCCCAGTGACTAATCCATGCAGTTGGACTGCAGGTGGTTTTTAGTCTCGTTGTTTTTTTTTTTTTTTTTTTCTTTTCTTTCTTTCTTTCTTTAAAAGATTTATTTGTTTTGGGGTAGGGGGGGTTCTCGTTTCTTTTCTTTCTTTCTTTAAAAGATTTATTTATTTGTCAGAGAATGAGAGAGCACATGCACAAGCAGGGGGAGTGGCAGGCAGAGGGAGAAGCAGGCTCCCCGCAGAGCAAGGAGCCCGATATGGGGCTTGATATGGGGCTCAGTCCTAGGACCCTGGGATCATGACCCGAGCCAAAGGCAGACGCTTAACCAACTGAGCCACCCAGGCGCTCGGGTTTTTTTTTTTGTTTGTTTGTTTTTTTTAACTTACGAACAGTTCCGTAATGAACACACATTACTTTTATCATCATAAGGAAGACCGATGACTGAGGCAAGGAGAGGCCACAAGGCCCTGCATTAATGACACAGAATGGTAGAGGCTCAGGCACTTCATCAGTCCCTCCCCCCACCTTTATAAGCTCTAGCCCAGTACTTTTTAGAATCTCAAGTTTTCTCTAGCAAATATAATTGAGATGACTTGCTGATCACTAAGAACATTTGCAGATTTAAAACTCCACAATTCTAAGAACCTACCAATTATTCACCTTCCATTAAAGGCATTGATAATTCTGCCAAAAGACATCCAACTCCCTCAAAATCAAACGGAAAAAAAAAGTGCAGTAGTACAACATCATTACCTTAGAGGAAGCCCATTTATGAGACAAAATCAAATGCCAAAAGGATAGGGTGGCCTATTATTAATAGCAACATTAAAAGAATCCTTGAACTTCTAGAAGTCATTTGAAAAATAAGTATTTTTATTACTATAATCTTTAAGTATATTTATAGTGGCAGCCATTAGCTCTCTTGCTGTTAATGGATTGTCAGCATTTCCATTAGAAGCTCACTTTGTAAGTAATCTACAGCTTGTCTACCATAGTTTGACTCAGGCTCATAACTGAGAATATTATGCCTAAGGTAATGCAATAGTTTGAATCCTTAATGATAAACAGTGGTGTCACACTTCATATAATCTGCTATCCATGCAAAATAACTCTAGGTCTCAGTTTGGAAGCTCTGTGATCTGTTTCTGGTGCGTTATGAAGCATGATTCTTCTGCAAAGGAGTTAAATTGGATCAGGTCAGCAGAGAGTTTGTAATGAGCCTCCTGGTAAGAAAAGCACTTTAGGAATATAAAAATAAGACCGTGGCATGGCATTTTCATAAAGAAAAGATATTTAAATTTCACCTGTAACTGTATTAAGATACTTCCATTTATAAAGTTTTCTCCCAAGAAAATAATCCCATTTACTCCTGTCCCAGTAAAACTAATTTTCTCTTTCTCTTCCTATAAACTTCTCCTTTTTAAGAAGTTCTTCACATCTACTGAGACAGTAAATGTCCTGACAAATGCCTTCCAAGGTTTTAGGATTTCAGAGAGATTCCAGCTTAACTGCCACAAAAAGAAATGAAAAATATTCTAGTTACATCTGGTTCAGACTTGTGGTAAGCACTGTGGAATTCAAAGAGAGCATTTGCTTCAGCCAAATCAATAAATAACAAAAACTAACCCTTAACAAACAATGCCCGACAATGCCCGACATAGGTGCTGTTAAAGGGCTTTAGAGTGTGACAAATTCATCCACCTAACGACCCTACAAGCTAGCTGAGGCAAAGTAACTTGGCCAAGACACCCAGCTAGGAGGTGAGCCCTGCTCCTGACCAACTCCCTGTAATTAGCCGCTTTAATAGTAAGAAGCTTTTCTGTTGACCCATTTACTTGTGCATTTGTTGGAAGACAAATTTTTGAAACCAACTGTCAAAAAGCTGCAAGTAGGAAATTTAGATCCACAAACTGAATTTTATGTTTTGTAAAATCAAAACAATCTTAAACATCAGCACGCTATTAGGATGATTATATATATATATAAATATATATATTATTTATATATGTATAATATATAAATATTCTCTTTACACACACGCACACATATGCATGGTGTAACAAGTGCTGGAGAGAATGTGGAGAAGTCAGAACCCTTGTGCCCTGCACTGAAATGTAAAGTGGGGTAGTCAGTGTGGAAAACAGTATGTAAGTTTCTAAAAAAATTTAATAATAGCATTATCATATTATGTAGAAATTCCACTTCTGGGTATATAACCGAAAGAAATGAAAGCAGGAAATTAAACATATATTTGTATAATAATGTTCATAGCAGCATTATTCATAATAGCCAAAAGATGGAAACAATCCAAATGTCCGTTAATGCATGAATCAATAAAATGTATATATAAATATCCCATTATATATACACATGTGTTTGTATACATGTACATATGTATATGTGGATGTATACACACAATCTGATGTAGATTTTTTTCCTCAACTTGGAGTATTTCCAAGATGGATGTTGAAAAACATTTTGTGTATCATAAAATATTATGGAGGGTTTGTTGGCATGGAGAATCTGAAAGTTGACCACTCATTCCTTCAACAAACATTTACTGACAGCACACTATTTATGGTTCGGGCATAAATCTAAGCCCTGAGGATACTGCAGTAAATAAGGGGGGAGGGGGTATCTATGCTCATATTTATTTTTTTATTGAGGTATAACAGACATATAATATTAGTTTCAGGGGTACAACAGGATGATTCACTATTTGTACATATTATGAAATGATCACAATTAGTTTAATTAGCACCCATCACCATATAGAGTTACATTTTTTTCTTGTGATGAGAACTTTTAAGAGCTACTCCCTTAGCAATTTTCCAGTATCAATAGAGGATTATTAACTATAGTCACCATGCTGTACATTACATCCCTATGATGTATTTTACAATTATAAGTTTGTACCTTTTTTTTTTTTGGTGGGCAGCCAAGAAAGGTTAGGTTTATTGAGTGATAGTAAAGTGATAGTACAAAGCTCCCGAAGAGGGAGGGGACCCAAAATGGTTACCCAAGTTTGTACCTTTTGACCCTCCTCACCCATTTTGCTTGCACCCACCCCTGCCTCTGACAACCACCAATCTATTCTCTGTGTTGACGAGCATGGGGTTTTTTTGCTTGTTTGTTTTAGAGTCCACAAATAAATGAGATCACACAGTATTTGTCTTTCTGTAATTAGCATAATGCCCTCATGGTCCAACAATTTGTTGCAAATGGCAAGATTTCCTTCTTTTCTGAATAATATTCCATGGTGTATATATACATTTTCATTATCCATTTATACATTGAGGGATACTTAGGTTGCCTCCATGTTTTGGATATTGTAAATAATGCTGCAGTAAATATGGTGGTATATAGATCTTTTCAAATTATTGTTTTCATATCCTTCAGATAAATATCCAGAAGTGGAATTGCTGGACCATATGGTAGTTCTATTTTTAACGTTCTGAGGAGCCTCCATAGTGACTGTACCAATTTACATCCCCACCAACAATGTACAAGTGTTCCCTTTTCTCCATATCCTGATCAACACTTGCTAATTTGTTGCTTTGATGATAGCCATTCTAACAGGTGTGAGCTGCTAGCTGCTTATGGTCTTGATTTACATTTCCCTAGTAATTAGTGATGTTGAACATATTTTCAGGTCCTGTTGGCCATCTGTATGTCGTCTTTGGAAATATGTCTATTCAGATCCTGTGCCCATTTTTAAATCAGATTCTTTTTGTACTATTGAGTTGTATGACATCTTATTTTGATTTATTAACCCCTTATCACATATGATTTGCAAATATTTGCTCCCACTCAGTAGCATATCTTTTCATTTTGTTAATGGTTTCCTATGTGTGGAAGCTTTTTAGTTTGATGTGGTCCCACTTATTTTTGCATTTGATGCCTTTCTTTAGGTATCAAGCTAAAAAACCTAATCTGTAAGACATGTCGAGGAGCTTATAGGAGCTCTTTGGAGTTTTGTTTTCTCCTTGGAGTTTTATGGTTTTAGGTCTTATATTCAAGTAAGATAGTGGTCCAGTTTCATTCCAGTTTCATTCAGAATTTCATTCTGCATGTGGCTACCCAGTTTTCCTAGCACCATTTATTGAACAGACTGTACTTTCCTCCATTGTATATTCTAGGCTCTTTGTAGTAATTGAATTAACCATGTATGTGTGCTTTTATTTCTGCACTCTTTCCTCTGTTCCATTGATCTATATCTGTATTAAATACCAATGCCATACTCTTTTGGTTGCTATAGCTTTGTAATATAGTTGAAGTCAGGGAGAATGATGCCTTCAGCCTTGTTCTTCTTAAGATTGTTTTGGTCGTTTGGGGTCTTTTGTGGTTCCAAACAAGTTTTAGGATTGTTGGTTCTCTTTCTGTAAAAAAAAAATGCCATTGAATTTTGATAAGGATTGCATTGAATCTATAGATTGCTTTGGGAAGTATGGATATTTTAACAATATTCTTCTAATCTATGAGCAAGAAGTATCTCCATTTATTTGTCTTCAGTTTCTTAAGTATAGTTGAAATATTTATACTTAATATCTTAAGTATAGTTGACATCACAACCCAGTGATTCACCAGTTATATGCATTAGGAAATGCTCACCATGGTAAGTGTAGTCATGATCTGTCACCATGGAAAGTTATTACAATATTATTGACTATATTCTCTATACTGTACTTTTTATCCCTGTCACCTAATTTATAACTGGAAGTTTGTACCTCTTTATCCCCTTCACATAATTCATCTACTCCCAGGAACCACCAGTTTCTTCTCTGTATTTACAAGTTTTTTTATTTCGATTTTTTGATTCCATATAAAAGTGAAATCATACGGTATTTGTTTTTTTGTCTGACTTATTTCACTTAACATAATATCCTCCAGGTCCATCCATGTTGATGCAAAAAGGCAAGATCTCATTCTTTATGGCCGAGTAATATTCCATTGTGTGTGTGTACATATTTGTCTGTATACGTATCTTTACACACACCACATAGTTATCCATTTGTGTATCAATGGACACTTAGGTTGGATCCATTTCTTGACTATAAACAATGCTGCAATAAACATAGGGGTGCATAACATTTCACATGAGTGTATTTGTTTTCTTTGGTTAAATACTCAAGACATGCAATTACTGGGTTGTATAGTAGTACTGCTGTTTTTAATTTTTTGAGGAACCTCCACACTGTTTTCCATAGTGGCTGTACCACTTACATTCCCACCAACAATGTACAAGTGTTTCCTTTTCTCCACATCCTAGTCAACGTTTGTTATTTCTTGTGGTTTTGATAACTGCCATTCTGGCTGTGAGGTGATGATAGGTCATTGTGGCTCTCATTTGCAGTTTCTTGATGAGTGAGGTTGAATATTTTTTCATGTGTCTGTTGGCCACATGTATTTTTCTTTGGAAAAATGTTCAGGTCCTCTGCTCATTTTTTTTATTAGATTGGGGTTTTTTTTGTGGGAAGTTGTATAAATTTTTTACATATCCTTTCCAAATATCATTTTAATTCAGTAGGTTGCCCTTTTGTTGGTCTCCTTTTCAACGCAAAAGCTTTTAATTTTGATGTTGTCCCATCATGGCTGATGTCAAAGAAATGACTACTTATGTTTTCTTCAAGGATTTGTATGGTTTCAAGTCTCACACTGAAGTCTTTCACCCATTTTGAGTTCATTTTTATGTATGGTCTATTACAAGGTGGTCCAGTTTCATTCTTTTGCGTGTAGCTGTCCAGTTTGTCCAGACGTTTGATACTAGATTATATTTTCTTTCTCTCTGTCAAGTTCTCACTGTGTTCATCCATTCTTCTCCCAAGTTCAGTGAGGATCTTTATGGCCATACTTTGAACTCTTTATTAAGTAAATCAGTTACATCTGTCTCATTAAGGACTTTCTCTGAGGTGGTTTTTTTTTTCAGTTTTGAGCATATTCCTCAATTTTCCTTGATACTGTGTTGGTTTCTGTGCATTAGATACAACAGCCACCTCCGCCCATGCAGAAGGAGTAACCTCATGTCAGAGATGAAACTTACCATTCAACCGTCTCACAGGTCTTGGGTTGTCTCTCAAACCTTTGTGATCGTCCAAGCAGTGTATGTTATTTTTAGTGGATCTCAGTACTGGAGGGTGTAGCAAGGCCTGTCAGTGTCCCCAAAGGGAGGATCTCAGTGAGCACCTAGATTCAGCTGATTGGAAGCCAGACCCTCGGGCAACAGCATTTAAAATATGCAAATATAGGCGTATTTCAGAGATACTGTGGGTTTGGTTCCAGATCACCACAATAAAGTGAACAATGAAGCAAGCCAAAAGAATTTTTTGGTTTCCTCATGCATATAAAAGTTATGTTTACACTATACTGTAGTTTATTAAATTTGAAATTACATGATGTCTAAAAAAACA
Source organism: Potos flavus (assembly GCA_028534135.1). Taxonomy (NCBI): domain Eukaryota; kingdom Metazoa; phylum Chordata; class Mammalia; order Carnivora; family Procyonidae; genus Potos; species Potos flavus. The sequence goes on along the minus strand of CM052901.1, from coordinate 85,952,060 downwards.
ATATAGAAATCTTAATTTAAAAATACTTTGTTGTTAAAATAGGCTATCCATTTTCTGAGCTTTCAGTTGGTGGAGGGTCTTGCCTCAGTGTTGATGGCTGCTGACTGATCAGGGCGGTGGTGGAAGGCTGAGGTGGCTGTGGTGATTTCTTAAGACAACAATGAAGTCCAGTCTCTTCACTGTCCTTTCAGCAACCATTTCTCTATAGCATGCAGTGCTGTCTGATAGCATTTTATCCACAGTAGAACTTCTTCCCAAATTGGAGTGAATCCTCTCAAAGCCCGCTACTGTTGTCTCAACTAAGTTTATGTAATATTCTCAATGGTTTGTCATCACTTCAACAGTCTTCACAGCATCTTCACCAGGAGTAAATTCCATCTCAAGAAACTGCTTTCTTTGCTTATCCGTAACAGATGAGGAGCTGCTTCTTAAAGTTTTGTCAGGAGATTGTAGCAGTTCATTCCCATTTCTAATTCTCCTCTTCTTTCCACCACATCTGCAGTCTCTTCCTCCCCTGATGTCTGAAACCCCTCAAGATCATCTGTGATGGTTAGAATCCACTTTTTCCAAACTCCTGTGAATGTTGATATTTTTACTTCTTCCAATGAATCATAAATGTCCTTAATGGCAACTAAGATGGTAAATCCTTTCCAGAAAGTTTTCATTTGACTTTTCCTGGCTCCATCAGGAGAATCACTAGCTCTGGCAGCTATAGCCTTACAAAATGGGTTTCTTAAATCATAAGGCTTGAAATCCATGGGCTGAAGAAGGGATGTTGTGTGAGAAGGCATGAAAGGAACATTAATCTCATTACATATCTCCACCAGAGCCCTTGGGTGATAAGGTACACTGTACATTGTCAATGTGCAGTAGTATTTTAAAAGCGATCTTTTTCTCTGTGGGCTTACAATATTGAGTAAACCATGTAGTAAACAGATGTGCTTTGTTCCCTTTATAGAGCACAGGCAGAGTCGATGTAGCATAATTCTTAAGGGTTCTAGGATTTTCGAAATGGAAAATGAGCAATGGCTTTAACTTAAAGTCCCCAGCTAGGTTAGCCCCTACCCAGAGACTCGGTCTCTATTTTAAAGCTTTGAAGCCAGAATTTCAACTCCTCTCTCTCGCTATGAAAGTTCTAGGTCGCATCTTCTAATAGATGGCTGTTTCGCCTACGTTGAGTATCTGTTGAGTGAGACGCCTTCATCATTTCCGTAGCTAGAGCTTCAGGATAACTGGCTGCAGCTTCTACATCAGCACTTGGCATTTCGCCTTAGACTTTTATGTTAGTTTCTTAACTTAAGCTTCACGAATCAACCTGCGATGGCCTCAGATTTTCTCTTGTGCAGCTCCTCACGTCTATCAGCCTTCACAGAAATGAAGAAAGTTACGGCCTTGCTCTGGATTAGGCTTTGGCTTAAGGGGATGTGGTGGCTGGTTTGATCTCCTATCCAGACCACTAAACTTTCTCCATGTCCGCAAGAAGGCTGTTCCCCTTCCTTATTGTGTTCACTTGAGCAGTACTTTAAATTTCCTTCAAGAATTTTCTTGTGTATTCACAACTTGGAAAACTGGTACAAGAGGCCGAGCTTTCAACATACCTTCCTCATTCAACTTAAGGATTTCTAGCCTTAAATTTAAAGTGAGAGACTTCTGACTCTTCCTTTCACTAGGAAACTTAGAGGCCACTGTAAGGTTATCAGCTGGCCTCGTTTTAGTATTGTTGTTGTCTTAGATAATAAGTAGCGCAAGGAAGGGGAGAGAGATGAGGAAAAAACTGGTCACTGGAGCAGTTAGAACACAGACATTTAAGTTCACCATATTATCTGGGCAGGATTCGTGGTGTCCCAACACAATTACAATAGTAACATCAAAGACCACTGGTCACTGTAACAAATATAAGAATAATGAACACATTTGAAATATTGCATGAATTACCAACACATGACACAGACACAAAATAAGCAGATGCTGTTGGAAAAATGGTGCCAACAGACGAGTTCAGTGCATGGTTGCCACAATCCTTCAATTTGTAGAAAACACAGTATCTGCGAATAATCTAAAGGAAAGCACAAGAGAGTGAGGCACGCCTCTGTATACACTCCTGCAGGACTGCAAGCTAAGTCCTGCTGAGCACCAGAGCCTGGTCATCTAGAGGTGCTTGTCCGTGGCAGTTGTTAAAAAATCAGGACACCTGACCGGTGTACAAGTTCCTTTCTAGTAGATGCAAGACAGAGGGTGAATGCAAAGATGATGTCCAATGGCCCTGGTCCGTAGCGTGCACCTCATTAGGTCCCTAGATCTGTGCCAAACCAAAAGCCTTGCTTAGGCCCCAGCTCCTGGATAAATGAAGAACCTCTTTGATAGAAAGACTGGGGGTGTGTTTCAGCCTACTGTCTGGGCAGTGCCCTGGGGGTGGTGGCTAGCCACCAGAGGTAGGAGATCAAGGAGCGTCCCTGGGGTGGCAGCCCCAAAGACCAGGACCCAGACACACGTACAATCTCCTCTCCAGCAGCTACTGGGGCTCTGGTGGGTGGGAGAAAGAGTGTAAAGTTAGCACCTGCCCTCCAAGGTCTCTGGAGAGGATTATGGATGTTTGATTAGAAGCCTGCCCCTCCGGCCACAGCTGTGAAGCTAAGCTAAAAGGTTTATTTCACAGAAGGATGGGTCTCTAACCTCTTGCCATGCCCTGGGGGTGGTAGATGGTTGCTCAGTTGGTTAGTCTTATGGGACTCTGGAGCGCAAGTTACACTGGCCCACCAGATCCAGGAGATCTCAAGGTGTCCCCTTGGTGGCACCAAAGGAGGGTACGAGGTCCTTTTTGGGAAATGCCAGTAAGCTGGAGTGAGGTAAAGGAAAACTGAAAGACGGCATCCGCCAGCCTCTGTCCCTAGAGAGTAACCCAAGCAGGCTCCTAAGCTGTGTGTTAGTTTAGATGCCTGCCTCCCAGGCCAATGATTTAAGATAAACAAAGAAAATTCTTTCACAAAGGGATATTATTCAGCTTTCAAGAGGAAGGAAATTCTGACACATGCTCAACGTTGGTTCAACCTTGAAGACATTATGTTACATGAAATTAGCCAGATACAAGGACAAACACTGTATGACCCCACTAGAGTAGTCAAGCTCATAGAGACAGAAAGTTAGAGGGGGGATTCCCAGGAATTGAGGGGGGGGGCAAAGACAGATTATAAGTACAGAGTTGCAATATGGGATGATGCAAAAGTTCTGGAAATGGGTAGTCGTGATGGTTGCACAGCTATGAATGTTTAATGCCACTGAATGGTATACTTAAAATAGTTAAAATGCTCATTTTGTTAGGTACATTTTATCACAGTTTGAAAAAATTAGGAGTGGACCTCACATCATGTAAATTTGTTCTTTCTGAAAAACTAACACATCATCAAGGTTTTTTAAAAATATCTCATATTAGATGCAAATGCCTGTTTGGTTCGTATACGGATCCACCCGACTGACTGCATTGGGGCTGAGGATGTTTGTGGTCCGGGATGAACTAAAAACTTGGACCTGACCAAAGGTTATTCTCTCTCGGTGCTCCAGGAAAAGGTCTACATTCATGTTGTAAAACAGAATACATGCATCTTCATTTCAAACAGGAAATGAGTCTGTGGTTCAAAGTCAATTAAGGACTATGGTGGCAGATCATTCAAAATGATACTAATCGTGGGAGGATACCACGCAAGGATGTGAATAAATCGAGGTGGGACCTTGGGGGCCATCATTACTAGAATAGAGGGTGTTTTTAAAATGTAGCCTATGTAGCTAAGGCACAATGTTTAAATGGAATGTGTCTGACACTTTCAACAACAATAGTCAAGTTTCACTAGGAAGGCCCTACCCCAAAAGCTGAATCAGCATCCCCTGATCCTGGCTCCATGAACCTGAATCCCTTGGAAAAAGAATAGCATTGCCTCCAACATGGCAACAAAGCTTCAGAATTCAGCTCCTTTAAAGCCCCTCCCTTGAGGATACTCTGGAGGGTATGTCTCTGAAAGACAGAGAGAGGTAATACCGAGTCTGTGGGGAAGGTATCCCTTGGCAGCTGTGGTTGGGTTATAGGCTGTCTTCTGAGTGTGAGTCAAGACTAGTTACAAGAATCAAGCAAAAAAAAAATGCATCAAGTAGTTAAGTAGAGCTGTAGGTGGGAGTATTGAAAATAACCTTTTCAGCTCTGATAATCTCCCCTCAGACTGAATAAATGGGAATACACCCTCTATTCTAGCAATGATGGCCCCCCAAGGTCCCACCTCGATTTATTCACATCCTTGTGTGGTATCCTCCCACAATATACCCCAAGTGTCTGTGTGACCACTACAATATGGCATAAAGTGATTGTCACTTCAGCGATTAGTCTTAAAAGACTAGCTTTTCTCTTGAATACTCTATCACTGATTCAAGGGGAAGCCAGTTCTCTGTCGTCAAGACACTCGGGCAGCCTGTGCAAAGGCCCACGCCGAGAGAAATTGAGGTACCTCGTTCCCAGTCACAAGATGCAGAAAAGGATCCTGCAGACCCAGCAGGCCTCTCGACTGCAACATCATGACAGACCCTGAGTGATAACCACCCAGCTAAGCTGCTTCCTGACTTGCAGAAACTGTGTGAAATAATATTTGTTGTTTTTAAGTCACTAATTTGGGGGTAATTTGTTACTCACCAAGAGATAATTCTGCTTGCTTAAGAGGAAGGCTGACATGACCTCTCCTGAATCTAGACGAGCTGGCCCAAAGTGGCATTGTGGCAACAGGCTTTGTCACAGAGCCTTAGAGCACTTTTGGTACATGTGTTTCTCCACATGCCATACCCTAACCCAAGGGGGGGGTGCGAAGGAAAGTGACTGCCTCCTGGGGACAGTCCTATGGGGGATGATACAATGCTGGTCAGGAGAAAAAGGCTTGGCCCCAGGCTCCATCCCAGTACCTCCAAACACCGGGGAGACCATAGAGAAGTATAGTTTTCCTAGGCCTTTGTTACTTTATCTAGAACACAGCTATAATACTCCTTTTATTGTGGGGTTAAAATGGGTAGAGTAGATATTAAAAGGCTTTGGAAAAGGTTTAACCTGCTAGACAACTTCTCAACTGTAACAACATGGTCATCACCACCACTTTGCACTCTGGTGCAATGGAAGGATGTGCATTTTTGATCACAGTTCTTCATATCAAGCATCAGGTCCCTCGGGGAGAAGCTAGGACTCTACTGTACGGAGCAAACACAAACATCCCTGCGTCCAGGTGGGCAGCAGAAAGGTCAGGTTGGAGGAGGTGGCGGGGAGTAACAGTGGGCAGTGGTATGCACATGGCTAACTAGAGTCATGCCTTCCCGGAAAGAAATGAAGGCCCAGCAAACCCCTTCTGCCAACTGAATGTGATCCAAACCCAAGTTGTACCAACTCCTGTACCAAGCACCATAAGCGATAAAAGGCTAAGGGTATATATCTCTATCAACCTATACATATGATAGTGATCTCAGTATAGATCTAAATATAGAGGATTAAACCTCATCATTGCAGATGCTAGAAGGTTCTGGGAATAGGTCTCTGTCAAGCACCCATCCATCTATTCAATACAGACACATCTATGGAATACCCACTATAAAAAGCTACATACAGAGCCGCATACCAATTCTGTCATACCAAGTTCTGGACTTTAAATCCTTCTATTTTGTACTTCTCCAAGTTGGGGTTATTTGTAACAGTACTGTATTTGCAGGTAATGCAGATCCTCTATTTTAAGAAATGAGTTCTAGTCCCAAATCCACAAATAAAGAATTATTATAATAATAGCATATTCATGAAAAGCAAATTACTTATCTTGGCGTTTAACATCCTTGTAACTATTCCTGTACTTTTAATGTCAACAGAAAAAAAGCAATGTCTAAGTCTGGCTGATATGGTAAATTAATGTTAATAACAGTTTTGACACTAATAGCAAGTTTTAAAAAGAAAAACCTCCAGACTCGAAGCTGGGTTTCATTTCTTAAAAATCACTGCAGCTAGCTGTCACCGGACTCCTCTAGAACAATTCCAGCTACTCTTTCACCTTCACTGGGAGCCTGAAAGAACTAAAATCTATAACGTTACTATGAAATTCTATTCCTTCCCTGCCTATGCTTGCTCCAAATGAAGAAAACAGTCACCCTCTTGAGTTACAATACCAGAGACACATTTCTGAATCCCTATAAGGAAGTGAATACCCACATGGTTTCATTTTTAAAAAACCACTAGCTGTTTGTCCATCCCCTGAACATAGGTTGTGAAAATGTGAACTATTAAAGTACACCCTGAACTAATGGGAAATTCTACACTTTGTTACAGATGTCATGGAATCCCAGAGACCAGGTTCTGCACCTTCTCTGCATGTCCTTCCTAGCACTGTGCATATACAAGCATATGAATAAATGGCCCATGAATTAAATTGATTTGAGGCGAGAACTTGAACAGGTCCATGGAGAGTGAAAAGGAATCCAGCACGTGGCTCCTCCACTATCGCTAGCTCTTTCTAGAAGCCATTGAAAGCTCAAGCAGCCCCTTGCAAACCCTCCACCCCTCTCAGACTTAGCCAATAGGACCTGATTGGCCTATAACACCCACCTCTATAATCATTTAGAGGCCACTAGACTTGAAGCAAAGCATCTCTTCCAACTTCTCAAACATTGTTCTTTTTCTATTACTAATTGAGTGTTTTACTTTTAGATAATCCTATAATGAACCAGCTCAAATGAGCAGAGGCAGCAGTGACAACCCATCAATAAAATAATTAAGCCAAAGTGGATTTTGTTAGAGACTTCTTGTGTCATAATAGGAAATCTAGGCTACTTAAAAACAAGGAAATCAAATGGAATCGCTTCGTTTGGTTTTGAAAAGGAAGGCTAGCTTTAAAAGATCTCTTTCGTAGACCCTCATTAACGCTGCTGACAATACTGGTTCTTTACTCTCAAAGTACATGCACGATAGAAATACCAGTAGAGTATGAGGTGGTTTCCAGAATTTTCTTTTCCCTTTTCATAGCTTCCACTCAATTGTCTGTAGAATTTAGATGAGACCCTCTGCACTTTCTCTAAGATTTAGATCATGGTCTCAGTCCCCTGACTTGCATGCTTTCTCCCAACACATATACCATGGAAAAACGGGAAAATCAGGGCATGACAGGCACAGATGCAGGGCAAAACCATGCCTCTTCTCTCTGACGTGCAATGGAAGAAGGTTCCTGACCAAAAAAGCTGACCAACACAGCTGGGTTTCTTTTGCCCCATTCTCCCCCGCTTAATCCAAGAGCCCATTAGCTTTATCATCTCACAACACAAATGCCATGACACCACTGACCCACTTGACTCTCACCCCCAAGATTTGCCTCATTTCCAGCTGAAAGACTACAGTGAGCTACAGAACCAACCTCTGCAGTAACAGACCTTCAACAATTACCAAATGGGGGCACCTGGGTGGCTCGGTGGGTTAAAGCCTCTGCCTTCGGCTCAGGTCGTGATCTCAGGGTCCTGGGATCGAGCCCCACATCGGGCTCTCTGCTCAGCGGGGAGCCTGCTTCCCCCTCTCTCTCTGCCTACTTGTGATCTCTCTCTCTCTGTCAAATAAATAAATAAAATCTTAAAAAAAAATTACCAAATGGCTTCGAGCTCTGGACAAGAAGCAGAAACAGAGACCAGAACTGGCTTTGGGTGCTACTGGGTGCCATATTGAGGGATAAAGCTGAAACTAAATAGATGACACAGACTTGAATCTACTCGAGCAACTGCCCATATTGGACTGAGGTAAGGGACTCCTTTGAGTGGATCCATGAAAATGAAGAGAAACCAAAAATGCCCGTCACTGTAGGGCCAAGTGATGTAATTACATACCCATGCGCCATCAGGCCCAAACAGCTCTAGGAAGTTGCCAATGAATTCCCTCGACTTCTCTTCCCACTTCTGAATTAGATCATGACTCTTTTCTTCCACTCTGTTGACAAATTCCTTTGATCTTTCCTCCACATTCTTGACCTTTTCCTTCATCTTGTCTACCTGGTTTTGGAAGCGGTACTTCTTCTCCTGGTCAAAAACGAAAAGAGGAAAAAGAGATTTATCCTAGAGGGCATGAGAGAGACCAGTCATTCACACTAATGGTCATTTTATTTCAACCTGTGTTTCTTCTTAACCTGACAAGTCAGGATGTTGCTATTTCCAAGGGCTAGATTGACGGGAAGGCACATCTCTTGTAAGAAAAGTCATTTGTCATTAGTCTACTTGGATATGTAAAGTGAAATACAAGTGATTTTAATATTCTCTTTCTTGTAAACATCAGAGTTGAAATCACTTATATAAGAACCAAAAATATGTATTTGCTGTTTATTACAAGTAACTATTGGGCAAACACTCCCCCCCCCCCCCCACACACACACACCAAATTCTGAGCACAGCGTTACTCATGTCTAAGTGGAGGGACCTGGACTGGGCGACTGGCCGCTGGCAGGTTCCTGCCTTCTCTGAGGTTCTGTGCTTCACTGGCATGCCCATCTGGCACATTCGATTCTCTCTCTGAGCTGCAGCCAGCCTTGTTGTCACAGAAAGGCAGCGAGCGCATCCACGCTGACTACATGGTTCCTTGAGCTAAGTGGCTTATCTCAAGGCCGTTAGAAGAGAACGAGCAATAACTTTTAGAATTGGTTTGACATGCTTGGATGGCTGACTGGATTCAATTTAAAAGAACAGTTTAATTTATTGAAATAACTAGGGCTTTATTCTCTATAAGATACCAAATAATCACTTTGATGGGTTTCTTTGCAGCCACTTGTTCTGGTGCCACTTGAACCCAACATTTTCTATTTTGTTGCCCGACTTGTGTGAAGCCGCAGAGTCGAGACTCCCAATGCTCCCTGCCTCTTGAGGACAAATAACAACCACTGGTGGACAATTAACAAACCTCTCCCCACCTAGAAGGCACCGATGATCGATGTGTGTAAGCTGCCGGATAGTGAGGGCTGCATGTAATCATAAGCATCTAGTTTTGTAGAAAAACCACTCTTTGAAAATCTATTGGGGGGGGCCTGAAATTCCGTGTGGATGAAGGGCTCCTGTTTTGATCAACTTTGTCACCTCTTCGGAGTCCAGGCAAATACAGTTGTCCAGACGCGCTAACATCACCTCTAGCGACTAGATTGCCCTCTTAGCTTTGTAACAGCCTGTTTTGCTTGTTTTAAAGATTGTTTTAACAGTTGCTCTATTATTAAACTAACAGCAGCTCTGTGGGAACAATACAGCATAAATACAAAAGGAAGCCAAGGACTTCAGGCTTTATTTAAGCAGCTGTAATTTCTCTGGACCCAAAAAAAAAAAAAAAAAAAAAAAATGGCTGTTAAGGTTTCTAATGAGCATCTGTAAGGCCTTAATAAAATGAAAATTTACGACTCATTTTCCCTGGGTTTAACTTTTCATTGCCTCTGCCTTCCTTCCTTCCCTTTGAGCAGGAGACAATGCTTGCCTTTCACGCGGGCAGATCTCCCCGATCCCCTTCAGTTAAGTCTGAGAACTCTCAGAGGAGGAGTTTGGAGGAGGAGGAAGGGAGGCAGCGCCTTTATAAAACGTGGAGCTCACTACCATGTGCTTTGGTTGACTTATGTTAGCCCTTTGGACAGTGGTTTCCCCATCCCTAAGATGGGGACAATACATTACTGCGTCGTTATGCGGACTGAATTAGGACAATAAATATACAACATCGAGGACACTGTGTGGCACTGGAAATTAAAACGACAACAAAAACGCTGTGAGGCATACAGCAAGCACTCAACAAATGGCTGCAGTGCTGGGGTGTGTGGTGGTCGGAGGAGGACATGGGCGTGGGGGAGTGGCACACTTACATTTATGAAGCTGACATTTAGCTCCTTGGCTGTGTACCCTCTCTGGAGGTTGCGTCGGGCATAAACATCATAGTCACGGACGATTCTGGTGATGATGTCTGATGTTGAGATGCCTTCCGTTCTCTGAGTTGGAACAAACATTCCTGTTCAAAGAATAAAGAGAAAAAAAAGTGAGATGGTCTCAGATGCCCCATTTTCCGTAAACACTCGTTTCCAGGACAGAGTGGCGGCTCCTGGGTGTGTGAGTGAGGCTTTTGCACGTGGCACCAGCTGGCTGCTCCGGGCTCAGCTCCGGGCACTTCCTGCCGGCCCAGCACCCTGGCCCTGGGCCCTGGGCCCTCCTGGCATTCGTTGGCGCCACGTCCTTCTTCTCTGCCTCGGGTCCCCCCTCCCCGCCCACACCAGCTGCAGCCTTCCTCCTCCTCCTGCAGGGCCCAGCTTCGAGGTGTCGTCTCTGCCAAGTCTTTCCTGACAGCACCAAGCAGAAGCCACAACCTCGAGGATACAAACACGTCTGCCATTAACAAACACACTTTAAATACCTGTCTCCTTGTCAAAAGGGAACATTTTTAAAGTAGAGATCATGCCTCGACTGCCAGCGCCCTGCTCAGTGCCCTTTTCTGGCACGTGGAAGGTGCTCGATAAATGCAAATTAAATGAGTAAGTGACTAGAGAGTCACAAGCATGGCAGGCAAGTCCCCTGCTTCCCTAAAGAAGTCTGCATCACATTCGGCTGAGGAGAAGACCCAAAGGCACTATTCTGTCATCTCTGATTTGAAGACATGCCCTTGGGATGCTAGATGATTTCATCTCCCTCACAATAGTCTACTCTGGATGGTGGTTTCGCCACTCAGGACTCTTTCATCTAGAGCACGTGGGACTGAGTAAAAATAAGCACAAAGGATGTCAAGTTCTAATAGACCTTCCTTAACGTCCTCAAAGCTGTATTTGGGTGCACCGATACAGGGCTATAAAGAGGTCACAAGTGTTATCAAGGCAAGAAAGTGGTTGATGCTTACACTTCTGTCATGAACGGAAATGACATGTTGGCAGTTGAGGTATTTCTACCCAGTATGATTATGGCCACTCAGAGACATCAGGGACAGGATGGCATGATGGACAGGGCCTAGGGACAAGGACACTGGGTTCTCAGTTTGGAGACTTGGTCAAGACTCATGCCTCAGAAGTCAAGTTACTTAACCTCAGTGTCCAAAACTGAGAAATGAGGTGACCAGACAAGATGACCTTGGGCTCATCTGTTCCACCTCCCTCTCCCTCACTCCCCATGTCCAATCAATCTCCTTCCACTCACCAGTCTACTTCCTAAAAGGCTCCCCAATTCACCCACTTTTCTCCATCCTCTGTCTAAAGCCATGTAACACCATCTAGCTCAAAGATTATGTCAAGAGCCTCAAAACCAGTCTCTGGCAATGTTGATTTTTCAACCCTGTCTACACATAGCAAAAGCCACGAAGCAGTCTTTCAAAATAGAAATCAGAGAGGGCTGCCTAACATCTTTCACTGGCTTTCTACGGTCCTCAGTATTCAGACCCAAACCCTTACCTCGGCTCTGCAGCAGCCTGCTTGACCCCTTCCCTGCACGCACTCCAGTCTCATCGCAGACCCACTCCCCAAGCTCGCTGCCTAAGCCAAGGCCCCTGGGCTCTACCACCGTAAGGGGCCCCACTGTCACTGGATTCTCCGGAGGTGGGCAGCAAGCTGAGCCTGCCTGAGCCCCACCACCCTGGACTTGAGCGTCCTGACTGGGCGGGCCCCCTCCCCTCGCTCTGCCACAAACGTCCTCTCGACCTGGCTAACTCTCCGTCATCCACTGGGCTCCACCTTCAGCGCCACTTCCTCAAGCAAATCTCTCAACTCCTGGGCTGGCTCCTCTGGCTTCTTATTCCCTTTCGTGGTCCACTGCTCTTTTCCTTCAAATGTTCCAAGGTCTTTAGAGAACAGCTTCTTCAGCAACTGCCCTCCCCACTTGACAATAAGCTACATGAGAGAAGGGACTGCTCCCGTATTATCCTCCTCTAGATTCTCAGCACGGGGTGGCAAGCAGGCGCTGGAAGAATATTTGCCGCCCGGCTGACTCGAGGGCTATTGATCTCTAAGGGCCTTTCCAAAGTCAGTTCTATTTCTCTTGTCCCCCATGACCTTGTCGGCCTTCTGGCCCCTTCCAGGGCGGCCCACCAAGCTCGCCGCCGGTGTCAGCTGCACATGCGTGGTAGCCGCAGCCGGCTGCCGCTGCTGGAGTGGGAGACAAAGCACCCCCTTTCCAATATTCTGGGGCTCAGAGCGCAGAGTTGGGGTTTGCCGCTAGGTCAAAAACTTCTCAAAACACCTTTTTGAGAGTACGGACTCGAACACAGAAAACCGAAGGGAAGGCAGAGGGTGCAAACATCCGAACACCTGTATCTGAGCAGCACCCAGCCGACGCGGCTGTGCTGGGGGCCCTGGTGGCTGGGGGAACGCTGAGTGGTCCCAAGCTGGGGGGCTGAGACAATATCCTCACCCTGGTGGGAGCAGCAGGGAGCTTTCTAGTGAGCACCGGGTCCCATCTTTCAGTAGGCAGACCCTTTTCCCACCCCCGCCGCCTGGTGAACCGTTCGGAAGATCCTCCGGCTACTAGCAGATTTCAGCAAGTCACTCAGGCACCGGTGACATGAGCTCTCCCTTTCTGTGAGCCACAGAGTGAGGGCTCCGTGGCTGAGTAACTGGAAGTTGGGGGCGGCGACAGGCTTGCTTTGGCTGGCGGGGAGGTAGGTCTGTGAAAGAAGCCAAGCCCTCTGCTGACATAATGAGGCACCCGGCTTCCTCCAAATCCTAATTAGCGCTCTGCTAAAAATATTCAGTAATGAGCATGATCAGAGAACCTTTTTTACCGTGCTTTTCCGAATTGCAGTGTTTGGTTATGGAGCTATTTTAAGCAGCAGCCAAGCACATGTTAACGAAGGAACCTTTGGAAGGTAGTAGGGCCGTATTAGCAGGAGGACGGGGACCGCGGACCTGACAGTCCGCCTCATCTGCGCGCCATCCTTCCATCCAGCTTTGCTGGGGGGTTTTGACGTGTAGCTCTGATAAGCAAGCAGAGCGCTGTAAGGTTTAACTTGCGCCCTCGACAGCTCTGGCTTCATTGAAAATGACTTCTGACTTTCAAAATAGACTTGAATTAGAGTGCAAGAGCCGGGCGTGGACGCCGAGGCCATCTCTGAGCATCTTTCTCTCACAATGAACGCCGTGGCCTTCTCTGCCGTGGCTCTCCCCTGGTAAGCCACCAGCGGAGCAGACCAAGGGACCCGTGGGAGGAAGAGTCACAGGTGGTCTCTGCCTGCGCGCCCGGGGCAGGTAGAACACCACCTGACTGCTCCATCTGAAGACGGGAATCGGGGTCGATTGAGGATGGCCACCAGCCCCGTCCCCTGGGATGACTTGCTCCTGACAGAGAAGGTGGTAGGAGTGACACTGGGGCACTTCCAAGGCTAGGGCTCAAGAAGCCCTGAGGCTTCTGTGAAGATTGCTACCTCTCCGGATGCCTCCTCCCTAGGACACACCCCCTCGCGGGCGGCCGCCGCGCTTCCCAAAGCCCATGCACCACGGAGAGGCCACAGGCAGGCGCCAAGCGTCCACCCCGGCTGAGCGCCCTGTGGACCACCAGCACCCACTGCAAGCCAGGCAAGGGCACCGTCTGGGACCCCCCGCCCACCTGGGGCTTCAGATGATGGCAGCCCCAGACAGCAGCCGAGCACACCCATGCGAGACCCCAAGCAAGAACCACCCGGCCAAGCCTTACAAAAGCACGAGCAAAAGAAAGTGGCTCTTTTATGCTACCAACTGTGGGAGTAATTTGTTATGCAACAATAGGGTGCTGGATCACTTCTGAGTTAGGAAAATATTGCACCTGTTCCTATACCCTAAAATCGGGAAAGCAACTTTTTCTTAGCTCACTAGAGGCTACTCAGCCAGAAATAAAACCACCACTGAATGCATGTTTTTACTCTACAAGGAAGCTGAGAAACTGTCCCCCCAGGAAATGCTGATTCCATTCACCCTGGGTGAACCATACCTGGTCTAGATTCTTGCTACTCTAAGTGAGGTCTATGGACTTGCAGGACCTACCAACCCAGCAGCACCTTAGAAATGGGGATCTTAGGTCCCACCAGACCTAATGAACCCAAATCCACATTTAAAGAGATCCTGCAGTATGTCTCCTAAGGCAAGGGAAACAAAAGCAAAAATAAACTACTAGGAATAAATCAAAATAAAAAGCTTCTGCACGGTGAAGGAAACAACCAACAAAACAAAAAGACGGACAACCTACTGAATGGGAGCAGATATGTGCAAATGACATACCCATAAGGGGTTAGTATCCAAAATACGTAAAGAACTTATACAACTCAACGCCAAAAAACAATCCAATTAAAAACGGGCAGAAGATATGAAGACGACATACAGATGACCAACAGACACATGAAAAGATGTTCAACATCACTCATCGTCAGAGAAATGCAAACCAAAACTACACTGAGATATCAGCTCACCCCTGTCAGAATGGATACAATCAAAGACAGAAGAAACAGGTGTTGGTGAGGATGTGGCGAGAAAGGAGCCCTCGTATACTGTTGGTAGGAATGCACACTGGTACAGCCGCTGTGGAAAAAGACTATGGAGGTTCCTCAAAAACTTAAAAATAGAATTACCATAGAACCCAGTAATAGTACTACTGGGTGCTTACCCAAAGAATATAAAAACTGTAATTTAGAAAGATACATGCACCCCTATGTTTATTGCAGCATTATTTCCAATAGCCAAGATATAGAAGCAGCCCAAGTGTCCACTGATAGATGAATGGATAAAGATGTGGCATATATGTACAATGGAATATTACTCAGCTATAAAAATGAATGAGATCTGGCTATTTGCAACAACATAGATGGATCTAGAGGGTATTATGCCAGGTGAAATAAGTCAGAGAAAAACAAATACCATATGATTTCATTCATATGTGGAATTTAAAAAACAAACGAACAAAGAAAAAAAGACAAACCAAGAAGTAGACTTAACTATAGAGAACAATCAGATAAGTACCATAGGGGAGGTGGGGAGGGATGGGGGAATAGGTGAAGGGCATTAAGAGTACACTTATGGTGATGAGCACTGAGTAATGTACAGAAGTGCTGAATCACTATACTGCACACCTGAAACTAACGTAACACTGCATATTAACTGTACAGGAGGGAGGGGAGGGAAAGAGAAGGAAAGCAAGATCCTGTAGGGATCCGTAATCACATTCACATTTGACAAGCACTGGTCTATACTGGGTCCTTCATGGTGCTTTTAAGGAAGGACCAGCCAGCTCACAGCTCAGATCTTACAGAGACTTAGAAAGGTAACCATCACTCCATGCCATAAGCCATCTCCACGTAACTGATTCCTCAGCCAGTTTCTCCCCTCCTTCTCCCCTCCTACCCCTGCCATGTTCCTCAGCAGCCCTCCAGGTCTGAAGGCTACGGTGGTTTGGAGTAATTTAGAGCAGTGGTCAGCCTCTCTCTTTAATAAAGGGGTGAAGGACTCAGGGGCCATGATACCAATGAAAGGCAAACAGATTAGATGCAAAGGTTGATATGATCACCCCCATACTGCCCCGTAATCTAAGTAATTTGAAAAACTCTGTAAGAGTGTGTGCCCAAATTATCTAGGTAAACAGCTCTATTCCCTGCAGAGTGGGAAGAGCCCTTGCAGACAGAAGACCTCCATCCTAAGCTAACTCCCCATCAGACTCCATTAAAAGCAGCCTCTTGCTTAGCCAGCACTGAATGAGCGCTACACATGTATCAGGGACTCTGCTGGGGATGGGAAGATGGATGAGACATGGCGGAGACGGCGGCACTTCGTTCTAGCTAGACACGCACACGCACACGCGCACGTGCACGATCAGGATGCCATCAAAAGGGAGCTGAAAAGAAGATCCATTTGCAAAGAGTATCTCAGCAGGGATGGGGGAGGGTAGTGCTGCGAATCATGCCCCCGGGAGAGAGGGCGTGTCAAGGGCTAGCTCCTCAACCGGGCATGGAATAGGCGTGGAAGCCCCGAGGAAGGGCGTGCCAGGCCCAGAGAAGAGCTGGAGCCAAAGCGCTAAGCGGGGGTGCGTCTGGGCACCAGGATGGACTCCACGGGCCTGCAGTTTAGGGCCTGAGCAAGGTGGTGCAGAGCCCAGGCTAGCACGATGGAGAGGCTGGGCAGGGCCAAGGGACAAAGACCCGATCACAAAACCGAGGAGCGGTGAGAGAGACTGAAGGGAAAGAGAAGGTCCCAGAAGTAGAGGATGAGAGCACCTAGGAGAAGAGAGTGGTCGGCAGGGTTGCTACATCCAGAGGAAGACAGCAAAGAAGCCACTGGACTGGGTGGTGCGAAGGTCATCAGGCAACTGAGGGAGGATGGGACAGAAGTCAGAGCACAGGTAGCTGAGGAACGACAGGGAGGTACGCCTGCGAGGTGCCGGCAAGGAGCGACGCAACAAGGATGGGTCTGGAGAAGGGAGAGGGAGGGCAGAAGACGGATTTTGTTAGTTTGTTTTTGTAGACTCTCAAACAATAGTAAACTGAGAAGAAACCGCTGGAAAGTGAGAACCCTGCACACCAAAAAGAGGAAGACTAAAGCAGACAGCCTTCAAGGAAGGGAGGAGGTGGGTTCAGGTAGAGAAGTCAGCCTGGGACAGAAAACCTACCCCTTTTCCTCAGGATGCAGGAGAGGAGGCAAGGGTGCAAGCAGTTACGGGTACATCAGGTCAGGAAGGTAAATGTCACCAAGGAACATCAAGAATCCCGCTGAGGCTGGAAACCACAGATCTGTGACGATGTCCGACAGTGATTTCCCTCAAGTCCTCAGCGGCAAAGGAATAGGGACAGAGAACTTGGCAAAGGAATGAACCCCAGGGAGTCTGCAATGGAAGGAAACCCACCTCTCTCCAGCCCCCCAATAACTCCCTGGGATAGACTAGTCTCTGACCTTCAAAGAAATGTTTAGTGACAGCTGGGACAACTTCCAAAGCTCACGCACCATGTCTGCCCTCCATGACAGTGCTTAACAGTTTGGGGAAGGAAGTATTTTACCTGATTTCCCCAACATTTACCCATTCTTTTTTCGCCTCTGCGTGTGGTACTCGAGGACATTACTATCATGTGACAGAATGACAGGTGACAGGACTGACGGAGACAAGGAGTCCAGATCGTTAATGACCCAATTATCTATCTTCTGGAAGGAACTTTCTTGGAAGTATAAAATAATTTCATTCTGAATTCTAAATGTGAATGAGGAAAATGACTGCCCTTTAAATAATAAGGTCCTATGACTTTAGTCTGATGAGACCTAAAATTGAGGCACACACTAGAAGTTGGTATACTCGTGGTTCAGCAAAGAGTACTTTGGTGCTCGAGTTAATTCTTCTATAAATACCTACATGATGTCTGTCCTATGCCTAGGCCTTAGTGCATGTCAACAGAAGCTCATAAAGGCTACTTGGCAGACGTCTGAAATTCCAGTGCCTTCCATGTATATGCTACAAGCCTAGAGCAGAGGTCTCTTATTAAACCTGACAGTCAAAATGCAGTGGACAAGTGCGCAAAGGCGAACTCACCTGCTTCCTTTATATGCTTGTAAACATCATCAGAACCAGCAGAAGAGTAGGGAATGTCATCATGGGCCACAAAGTCAATCTGTGGGAGAGAGAGAAGAGTGATGTCATCCCTGGGATGGATGTGCAAATGCCTTTTTTTAAAACTTTTTTTTTTTTTTTTTTTAAAGATTTTATTTGTCACAGAGAGAGAGAGAAAGAGCAGGTAGAGGGAGAAGCAGGCTCCCCAATGAGCTGGGAGCCCGCTGTGGGACTCGATCCCAGGACCCTGGGATCATGATCTGAACAGAAGGCAGATGCTTAACTGACTAAGCCCCCCAGACCTCCCAGTGTGCAAATGCTTTTTGAAATAAAGCAGTCATAATAAAGCAGTTGAAACAAGCAGTTTACAATGTGCCTTTGATTCCTTGACTGAAAGGTATTGCCAACTGTCTCCATTTCCAGGAAATAAAGAGAACTAGATTGGTTGGTCTCCTTCACTGGTCCCTCTCTTTCCTCTGACAGTAGGCTTTCTAGGGCTTCTGTCTTCTGTCTTTAAACTTTCTCCTTAGAGAATGTATTCATGCTTCAGATTTTATTTTTTTTTTTAAAGATTTTATTTATTCATTTGACAGAGAGATCACAAGTAGGCAGAGAGGCAGGCAGAGAGAGAGGGGGAAGCAGGCTCCCTGCTGAGCAGAGAGCCCGACGCGGGGCTCGATCCCAGGACCCTGAGATCATGACCTGAGCCGAAGGCAGAGGCTTTAACTCACTGAGCCACCCAGGCACCCCATGCTTCAGATTTTAATCACCCTTGCTATGACGAGGAACCCAAATCTCCGTTTCCTGTCCCACTGATGGCAACAGGCCCTCACACTTAATCCATGTTTTATATGGTAAAAATGAATTCACACCTTTTTTCTTATTTGATCTCTCTAACCACCTTGTTAGGTGGGTGGGACCTATACTACTATTTCCGTTGGGACAGAAGACTGCCAAAACTAGAAAACTTGTCAGATTTGCCCCAAGTCACCCTTTTCTATTTTACCACCCCTTGGTGTCACTTTAAAATCAATCTATTTGAAATTTAACTCAGCCTGAAAACCGGTGTTCCCTCCCTGCGGCACCTCCAGTTTCCCAGTGTACCTAGGCCCCAAACACCTTGGAATTGGCCTTCTTTCCCTACTTCCTTCAGTCTCCAGGCACAAAGGCCCCAGGCGCCACAAAGGCGCCCTGGGGTGGGTGGGTGGGTGGGTGGGCGTGTGCGCGCGCACATGTGCACATCCCTACACGCACACGCACCCGGCAGGTCCTCCCCGTGCTGCTACACGAAAGCCAGGGCCCTGGCACCTAGACTACTGCTTCCGACTTGTACCTGACCTTCCTCACTGCAGGCGGTCTCCGTTCCAAGCCAGCCCTCTGTCACGTGGGACGCGGGTCCTTAACCGGGTTTCTTCTCGTCATCCTTCTTCTTGCTGATCTTCCCTAGCTCCCGGTTTCCTACCCCATCAAATCAAAACTTGCTGCCTGGCTTTCGAAGCCCTTTGTAACGAGGCTTGACTCCACCTCGAGAGGTAGTTTACGGCACGAGTCCCATCTGCCTGCCCCACCGCTTACTAGGTAGAGAAATCACAAATTGGCCGTAAGGATTAAATCAGTATTTCTGAACCTTGACACCTGTGACATTTTGAGGTGGATCATTCTTGGGGGAGGGTGCCCTGGCCTTTACCCGCTAGATGCCGTAGCACCCCAACTGCACCCAGTAGCCGCGACAATAAAAAATGTTTCCAGACACTGCCAAATGTCCCTTGAGGGCAAACTCAGGCCCAGTTGAGAATCACTGGATTAAAGGACGTCGTGACGGAAAGGTGCTAAAAGTGATAACCGGTGCACAGTAAGCACTTAATCAATGCTATTATTCAATCCATTCTTAGGACTCAAACTTAATTCCTCCTCCTCTCCAATGTATAACCACCACCACGATGACAAAGTCTCAGGGTAGCCGTGAGATTTAATGTGATTCATGTAGGAGCAAAGCCCTCAGCACAGTGCCTGGCACATGGTCAGTCAGAAACGGTAGCCGCCGCTACCATCGTCGGTACCCCCGTCATGCCCGGCACAAGTTGCACACACAATAGATGCTCAGGAAAAATGTGTTAGTGATTGCTGGAAGTAAATCATATTGTAGTTTCTCCTTTTGCTTTTTATTCTTGCTGGGAAATTATCTCCTCTGCTATTACCCATGCACATTTATCAGTGTTCTCTCTTCTCTTCTGCATCGGGAATTTAAAAATAGAAAAGAAAACTCTAACAAGAGCTTCATCTTGTGGTTTTTTTTTTTTTTTTGGGTACGGCTTATAAAAGGAAAGAATAGCTCCTAATGTGGGGCTGGTAGGGAGACACAAAGCACATAATTTCATGCAGATCAAAAGAATTTGTGTTTTCAACTAATAAAAATCTTTTATCAGTAGGAGTCTCAGGGTCACAAAATCATAGATATAAAGTTCTTTCCTTAAAAGCTGACCTGTGCCCTTCTGGATATAATGCGTGTTCCTTTGTTCCTTGCAAAAGATGCCTGTGAATGTACAAGCATCAATAATGATGACCGGGGGTGGTAATGACAATGACGTTTTGGGAGCTCTGGCTATGGGCCAGCCAGTGTTCAAAGTGTTTTACTTACATGATCTCATTAGATTCTCAAAACGACCCCACGGGAGAAGTACCGACATCACCCGACTTTACAGTTTAGGTAAGTGAGTTCAATATCTTGCTCAAGGTCCCACAGTTAGGAAGGGAGAGAAGCCACACTTGGACGTGGGTGGTCTAGCTCTAGCACCCACAGTGAGGAAGTGAGAGGATATCAGTCCCCAGGCCCGGGCAGAAGACCGGTGCTCTATCATCAAGTGACACGACATGACGGTTCCTGAAGTTACCTCTTTTAGAGAGGAGAAGCCTTTCCGTATGTAAGCTGCAGAACCAGACTCTAATTCTGCTACTTAGAGAACATGGAAGAGTAAGTACCTTGTGTTTTTCCAGAAACTCTGGAGTGAGTGTCCACGGAGCATCTCTAATGACTTCATCCACATAGCGACAGTGTCTGAGAGCTTCGTATCTCTCTGCTTCGTTCATCACAGTGAAACCTTTGAATTTGTGGGTGAGGTCATCACTGCAAACTGAAACAGACATGTGCATGAGAGGCTGCTGCCTGGCCCAGGCCCTGCTCGCAGCCATCCTGGGCCGTCAGGGCTTGTTCAGCAAAACAAAAGGAGCTCAGCCTTACTTGGTACACGACATAATCAGACTTGTTTTTCTACAGGAGCCAAGCATCAGGAAACCAAAGCAAGCTGAAATCCATCAGCAACTGAGAATTCCATTTTAGTGCTAATTTTGACTTCATTCTCTGCTGCAATTTTTATTAAAATTATTCTCCACACTGCCTAATGTGACTTCTGTATCTTTTATTTTCCTATCCCACCATTCAGTAAAAATTACTATTCGGAAAAAAAAAATGGCCAAATGACCAGAGAGAGAAGGGAGAGAAAGAAAGAAAGGAAGCAGGAGGCCTGAATTTTGGAAGGTTTGAACAATCAGTTCCAATTCCCTTGCTAGATTATTGTACTTAGTAACCCAAGTGTGATTCCTTTGCAGGCACGTGTGCTTAGGCACACACACTTCTGTTCCCCGGATTGAGGTCCAGTCACTACACATCAGACCACACAATCAAGAGGAGAAAGTCATAAAATAGAAGATCTCTAGCAGAATTCATCCTTGTAACATTTCTTATCCGTTCTAGATCTCAGGTTCCTCAATCTCCCAATGGGGGTTAATATCATCCACTCTTAACCTTAGAAAGGATTTTTTGAGGATTTATATAAAAGTGCTTTGAAATAAACTAAACAAGAAATATTATCCATTATTCTGTCCAGAATGTATTTGTTGTCAGGAAAGGCAGCTTTCCTACCTGTCAGCGAGAAATGTCACTGTGGGCCCAGTCCCTGTTTACCAATATCCTGGAGAAGCTCCTGCGGCAGCCAGACCACCCTGACTGCTCCGAAAGACGTTTTACGTACACACGACAAATTTACAAAATTTAAGCGTTCAATATAAGTTTTCAAAACAAAAATACAATTATTTTCTTGGAACCGACGGATGACTCACATCCAGAACCCAATCTAGCCGCAGAGTAGCGCAGCCGACGGCCACAGCCAGCAGCGGTGGCAAACCTCCCAGGGCAGCTCTCACGCGACCCACCTTCAAACGACCCACCTCCAAACCGTTGGCGACCTGCTGCCCCGCACCTTCAGGGTGCACCTGCCAGCCACATGGCTCACCAGCCCACCCACCTTCTCCCCCCGTGGCCTCCTAACTCGGCCCTTGTTCCAGCCTTGCCCGCCCCCAGCAGCCTCCTCCTATTGGCCAGAATGATCCCCTTTAAAACCTGTCTGACTGTCCTTCTGGGGCTCAGAACCCTTCCCGTCTCCCTCGGGGTAAAAGTGAAACAATTCCAGGGGCCCACAGGCTCCCGCGAGACCCACGTCTCAGCCCGTCCCTTGCGTCTCTGACGGCGTCTCCTTCTTGCATCCCAGCCCCTGGCCTCTGTGCTCTTTCCTGAAGCCAGCAACAAGGCTCCTGCTCAGGTCAGGACTTGGCACTTTCTGTTCCCCAAACCTGGAACAGCTGTGCTCCGAATATCTGCAGAGCTCACTTCCTCCCCTCCCTCGAGGCTTCCCAGCCATCCTATCAAAACTGCCATTTGGCCTCCGCCGCTGCCAGCTGCCATCCCTTTCCGGTTTGTTTTACTTCTTGCCACGGCACTCCTCACCACCCAACTGTCTTAGTAGAAGGACATCAACAGTAAAATTCACTAAGATACATGCTCCCTGAAGGCAGGGACTTTAGTTTCATTTTCTGATGGCCTGTAGTGGGCTCTTAACAAGCACTTATTGAATGAACGAACAGTGCCTGAAAGATACAGATGCTCAGTTAATGTTTACTCTGATTTAAGATAATATTTATCTGTAGGCACACTTCGACTATATATATACATATATTTAAGGAAGAGACTAGTTTGTCTCTAGATACACATGTGTATGCCTATACATCTCCTATACATACTTCCTGAGATGTTGTATAGACCCATAGAGGATAGAATACAATAAAGAAAACATTGTACTGGTTTGTTACCCAAACGCCATCAACCACGTGGCTGCCTCAAAAAGTTCAATGAGTATCAGAGTGACCTAAGGAGCCTGCTAAAAATCGAGATGCCTGGGTCTCACTGCCAAGATTCTGATTCAGTGGGTGCTACCGTCTGAATGTGTCCCCCTCAAATTCATTTGTTAAAATCTTAACTCCCAAGGGTAATGATATTTAGAGGTAGGCCTTTGGGAGGTGCTTAGGTCTTGAGGTTGGAACCCTTACGAATGGGATTAGTCTTAGAGCCTTCACAGAGCTCCCTAGCCCCTCCCGCCCTGTGAGAAAACAGCGAGAGGGGAACAACTCTGGGTCAGGAAGAGGGCCCTCACCAGAAGGACACCGTGTTAGGGCCTTATCTTGGGAGTCTCCAGCCTCTCGAACCGTGAGAAGTAAACCTGTGCTGTTTCAGGCCAGCCAGCCTGGGGTGTCCTGTTGGAGCAGACCGAATGAATCAAGACAGTGAGTCTGGAGTAGGGCCTAGGCAGCTCCGTTTCAGACAAGCTTCAGGCATGATTCCCATATGTACAACATTCAAAAGCCCCTGGAGCATATCATGAACATCTTGAGCCAAGAGCCCAGCCTGTTTCTGAATCACCCATCACTCCAGCGTGGGGGCGAGCAGGTAGGAGGGCCGTAATGACTATGCTCTGTACGGATTCACCGACTGCATTGGCTTTAGACTCCACAAATAGAAATTATTTATGGGTCAAGATATACAATTTAAAAATTGATCCAAGACTTTTTAAATGTTCTGATAGGACTTTATTAGACACTACCCCAAGGTTCATACTGAGCAGAAATGGATTTCAGATCCATCAGTTTTCTATTTTAAATGACACAAAACTAGGCCGGCCATATCCTCTCCCCTTTTGAACCTGCACCTGAGCAATCTGGTGTAACTTCTAGATGACCGAAATCATGGCCTCCTGGCAGACCACAAAGACAACAAACATCCTGTTTATGCCAATCCGGGGTCCTATTTTCATATCCCAGGAGTGACCTCAAGAAGCAGCTGAACATGCTGACCGGTTATTGTCTAAACATTAATTACGCCCAAACCAGCACTGTTGTTCTGGAGTCTTGGCAAATGCGCTCTGACAACCAGATGGAGAACTCTGAGCAATGGTGTCCCACGGACGCGTTCACCGAGTTATCTGGGAGCTCGTACTGTAGCTAACCTATCCTGGCAGCTCACTGTGTCAAATGAAATATTACCAGTACTCTGCAGGAGAGAACAAGTGATCTAAGGGATGAACTTTGGAGCCAACCAGACTTGGGTTCTAATCCCCGCTCTGCTACTTAAAACTGGGAAAATCACTCCATCTCTTAAGATTCAGTCATCGGTCTTCAAAACATGGCAAAATTTTGATAATTAAATGTTATCATCTGAGGAAAGAGTAATGCTCAATAATAACATTTGCCATTTATTAATAGTAGTATAAAACCAGCACTGGGGATATGCATTTGTGTTTTGAGCTCCGTCCTTTCCCTGCTCCCTCTCCAAGCAGGTGCCCAGCCCCTTGGTACAACTCCCCCACAGAAGCTGTGAAATTCAAGTTGCTGGTACACAGCCTGCCTCCTTGACTGCTGTTTTCTCCAAGCCACAATCCATTAGAGGAATTCTGTAAGGAAAGAAACAAAGCTAGAGAAGAGTCCTCCAAGTAAGGAGGAGGCCAAAGGTCTGAGGATCCCATAGGCAGAAGGGCCAGTGGCAGAGCCCCCAGAGGGACGATGACATGGTGCCCTGGGCACTGGGGTTCCCCGTGAGCACAGACCGCAGGTACCTCACCTTGAACAGGCTTGGCGGGGCTGGGCTCAAGACCGGAAGCCCCTTCTCTTGTTTCTGTAAACATTTTGGAATCTCATTTGATTTTGCGGAGATGAAGACAGCCCAACAAGGACTGAGACTCCATTTCCTGCCAGTCAGGCAAAATGGAGTCCTAGAGGAATATTTAATTTCAATTAAAGTACAAGAGAGCTTAAAGGAGTAATATTTACGTCTAGTTTACTGAGTAATATTTATGTCTACTATAGTAGGAGCAGAGTTACATTTATCGTTGATATTTTTTATTCCCCTCCTATGAGGTAGAAGTAGGTATTTGGTGACTCATAGCCTTAAAAAATATTTTAGGGAAAAAATTCTGATATAAATTTTAATTTCTTGACTTGTTTTTAAATGATATTAACTTATGTTATTTTTTAACATTTTTATTCAAATTTCAGTTAACAGTTTTATACTAGTTTCAGGTGTACAATGTAGTGATTGGACACGTCCATACCTCACCCAGTGTTCATCACATGTGCCTTCCTTAATCCCCACCACCCATTTCACTCATCCCCCCATCCACCTCCTCTCTGGTAACTGTCAGATTGTTCTCTAGAGTTAAGAGTCTGTTTCTTGGTTTGCCTCTTTTTTTTCCTCCTTTTGCTCATTTGTTTCTTAAATTCCACATATGAGCGAAATCATATGGTATTTGTCTTTCTCTGACTTATTTCACTCAGCATAAGACACTCTAGTTCCATCCACGTTGTTGTAAAAGGCAAGATTTCATTCTTTTTGATGGCTGCGTTAATATTCCATTGTGTGTGTATGTGTGTGTGTATAATATATTCACCACATCTTTATCCATTCATCAGTTGGACACTTGGGCTGTCTCCATAATTTGGCTATTGTAGATAACGCTGCTATAAACATCAGGGTGCATATATCCCTCTGAATTAGTATTTTTGGATTCTTTGAGTGAAAACCTAGTAGTGCAGTTGTTGGATGTGGGATAGTTCTATGTTTAACTTTCTGAGGAACCGCCACACTGTTTTCCAGAGTGGCTGTGCCAGTTTGCATTCCCACCAACAGCGTAAGAGGGCTCCCCTTTCTCCACATCCTCGCCAACACCTGTTGTTTCTTGTTAAATGACATTAGCTTTTAAATTAAACTGAAAAAAGGCCTTGGCAATTGGTAGTTTTCATTAAAATAATGCCAACGACGTAAGCTTACATAAATGAGTTTTCAAATTACTACTGGCCGTAATGCTTAAAAATTAGAAATGCAGATATTATAATCATAGTACAAAACCATGGCATTTTGTATCAGTTTTTGCCCCAGGTTGAGAACCAGACTGTAGTACTTCCACTTATCACAGTTTCTGGTCTTTGAAGCAATTATTTCTACCAAATGCCAAGTGTTCTGGCAAGCAGCTTTCTGCGCACTCGCCCTGACCAGAGTGACTTCGCGAGCGGAGCCCCTGCTCCAGCCAGGGCAACTCCGACGGCAAACCCATCTGTGGACGTACGGGGGGCCCCACCATTAATACAGCAGGTTCCTTCAGTTCACCATAAACAATGTATCTGCTAACTACACACATCATCACGAGAGCCCATCTTTCCACCAACAACACAGAATACCGGTTTGTAAAGGACTCCCTAACTTTCTTCAGTAGAGAATTGGCTGCCATTGAAAGTGGCTTGTGATACTCAAGAAAGATAGTCTAAAAGTAATGGTCTTCAAACTAGGGCGCACATACCCCTGGGGATACTCCAAGACTTTTTAAGAGCTATCCAAACACAAGAAGCCTTAAAGGACTCAACTTCCAGATCCTCAACTTCCAAAGGTACCCTTTCCTAAAGTTAATGGTCCCAGAGGAAGCCTCTGTGTCCAAAACCACCCTTACTCTACTATCCAAAAGAAAGACACCATCCAAATCTGACTGTGCGGCATTGTAAGGGGCAGGGAGTTAAGGCTCCAGGCCAAACCAAAGGGAAATCTTGCTTAATGACTACAGCAAACACTATGAATCTCTAAAAGCTTCCTGTCTTGCAAAGATTTCTGTTATAGGGAAAGCCAGGTATTGGAAACTAATTACGGCAGAGTGGGGAATAATGCAAATTGTTGCCTAACAACTGTGCCTTTTCATTCTCCCAACTATTGTCGAAGGACACAAGGATCTTGAGGGATAAGGCCCAGGAATTCAAAGCAAAAGGAGCAATGCAAAGAAATATTGAATGCTAAAAATGGCTTTTTCATGTAATTAAGGGGAAGCATTTTTCCAGCTATTCTCAATACTCATATTGAATCCTAGAAATGCCTTTTCTCTTTTAGTTAAGAGTAAGCATTTTTCCCAGCTTTTCACTTCAAAATCATCCCAGTAAGGCAAAGCTGTGTAGGCTGATACCACTGCATCATAGAAATGTAACTGGAATATTTTCTAGAATTATCAATTTGCTCAAAATACTTTGGGATAAACACATGGATAAAACATTTACATGCTTTTTTCAGATTTCATATGCTTTATTTTAAAAGGAAGTTAACATCTATTTTATCAGACCACATTATAAAACTTACTCCATTTATAGAAAATCCTTAACCTATTTCCTCTTCTAAAACGTGCATTATTTTCTATCTCCTCCTAGCACAAAATATGTACTGACAAATTATTTTTTTAGTAGTATATTCCCTTTTCTATTCTTAAATACATAGGGGAAGTATACCCATGGTATCTAATAAAGATAAGTAAGTCATTTCTGATTTTTACATTTGATTTAATTTTCCCCAAAAGCCAAACACCAGAGTTTAACATACACACACACACACTAATATTTAGAGAAGAAATAACATATCTTTTTATCACATGCCTCTCCTTATAAATATGGTACTATTTTACCTATAAATTACATTGTATTACTATAAATTAAGCATAATAATATAACTTATTAGAGCTACATAATTTTAATCTTGACTGATTCTATTTCATATAATGCATTCTTTTTTTTTTTTTTAAGATATTATTTATTTATTTGACAGAGAGAGTTATCACAAGTAGGCAGAGAGGCAGGCAGAGGGAGAGGGGGAAGCAGGCTCCCTGCTGAGCAGAAAGCCCGATGGACCATGAGATCATGACCTGAGCCGAAGGCAGAGGCTTTAACCCACTGAGCCACCCAGGCGCCCCTCATATAATGCATTCTATAATGTATTTCTCGGTGGTTTTTATAAGGCTTCCTGAAATACATTAACATATTTGGATTGAAAAGACTTTTTCTCCAGGTTTTTTAGCAGGCTTGACAGTAAGGACTACCTTTGCTGATTAGGTTAGGTGGTGTTTTCTGCAGATTTAGTAAGCAAGAACTGCAGCCCCAAGATTTCCACGTTGTTTTTTTTTTTAAGTTTTAAAAAACAGTAAAACCATTTTATCAAAAATTATTGGATTGACAAATGTATAATGAAATTACCAATATTTCCCCAACCCTTTCTAGGTATATCTGGTTAAGCAAGTTGCTTTCAAGTAAAAGACTAAGGGTTATAATTAGTTGGTAAAGCCTTTTTGTTATACTTCCCAGAAAGGAAGAAAGCAAATGATTCTCATAGCTTGGAAACAAATCTCGCAAGTGAGGTCATTTCTAACCCAGTGCTTGCATCGAATTGGAAAGAGGATCTAAATAAATTGTCACTTGATAGACCATTAAAATTATTTTGTTGACAACAATAAATTATTTTTGTGATACATGGCAAATAACTCAGGAGTTCAAAGACTGAGTGACATCACTATAACAAACTTCTTCCATTCCCATCTAAATATTTGTGTAAACAAAATATTCAGCACTTACATCTATAAGAAGAATAAAATCAATGTTAAACCCTGTCGCATTCTAGCAATAATATATTCATCCGCAAACCACAAAATCTCACTCATCTCATTTAAATGTTAGCGAACAGTCGACAGGAAAAATCCCAAAGGAAAAAAACCTCAAGAGAATCCAGAGGATAAAAGCAGCTTACCTATGGAGAAGCAAGGATAAAAATACGATGGAGGTCTCCACAGAAACAATGGGAGCAAGAAGAGACTGGAGTGAAATACTTAGTATTGAGAGAAAAAAACCCACCAACCTAGAATTCTGTACCTTGTAAAATTATCCTTAAAAAGAGAGGAAGAAATAAAGACCTCTTCCAACAAACAAAAAAATGAGGGAATTTCTTTCCAGTAGACCTGCCTTGCAAGAAATGTTTTTATAATTTCCTCTTTAGGGTGAAGGAAAATGATGGGTCAGAAGTTCAAATCTACATAAAGAAAGGAGAAGGATTCAAGAATGAATAAGATGAGGCAAAACATTTTATTTCTCTTACTCTTAATTTATCTAATAGATGAACAGTTTGTTCAAAATAATAACAGCAACAATATATTCAATTATGAATGAATGAGCACAACGATACAGGGGATGGGAGGGAGAAATGAGAAATATTTTGTTTTTACAAGGTACTTATACTAACAGTACAGTGTTGTGTGAAAGTGGACTTGGTTTGGAATGTATATTATAAACTCTAGGGCAACCACCAAAAAGGTGAAAAAAGTATAATTGACATGCTAATAAAGGAGAGAAAATGGAATCATAAAATGCTCAATTAAAACTACAAAAGGCAGAAAAAGTGTGGAAGATACAACTAGGAACAAAACACAAAGGCAACAAATAGAAAACAGAAAAAACTATGGTATATATTAAACCAACTATATCAATCATCACTTGGAACACATATAGTCTACATTTATCAATTATAAGACAGAGATTGTGGATCAAAAAACAAGACCCAACTGTATGTTGTCTACAAAAAAACCACTTTAAATATGAATACATATATACATT
The DNA here is from genome assembly GCA_028534135.1 of Potos flavus. Taxonomy (NCBI): domain Eukaryota; kingdom Metazoa; phylum Chordata; class Mammalia; order Carnivora; family Procyonidae; genus Potos; species Potos flavus. The sequence continues at coordinate 85,922,756 of CM052901.1, read as the reverse complement.
AAAAAGGATCGAGAACGTGGAAGTAGGTACATTAATTTCACACAGAGTAGACTCCAGAACAAGGAAAGTTATCAAGAAGAGAGGGGCATTACATAATGATAAAAGGGTCAATACTCCACGAGGACATAGCAACTCTAAATGTGGATGTGCCAAAAAATAGAGAGTCAAAAAAGATGAGGCAAAACTGTTAGAACTACAAGGAGAAATAGATGAATCCACTGTAAGAGTTGGAAGCTTTAACACCCCTCTATCGGAAACAGATAGACCTAGCAGACAGAAAATGGACAAGGACATAGTTTAACTCAACAGCACCATCAATCGGCTGAATATAATGGACATCTACTGACTAGTTCATCCAACCACAGCAGAATACACAACTTTCCCAAGCTCACATGAAGCATTCACCAAGACAGACAACATTCTGGGCCATAAAACACACGATAACACATTTAAAAGAACAGAAATCATACAATGTCTCTTCTCAGACCACAATGGAATTAAACTAGGAATCAAAAACAAAAAGATAGCTGGAAAATCCCCAAGTACTTGATTGAGCAACACACTTCTAAATAACACACGGGTAAAAAAACTAAATAAATCTCAACAGAAACATTTAAATATTTTGAGGTAAGTGAAAACGAAAACACAGCCTACCAAAATGTGTGGAAAGCAGGAAAAACAGCATAGAGGGAGGTATGTAGCATTAACTGTATATATTGGGGAAAAAAGAAAGTCTAAAAAGTCTAAATATCTGAAGTCAATAATCTAAGCTTCCACCTTAGGAAACTAGAAAAAGAAGAGCAAATTAAATCCAGAGTAAGCACAAGAAATAATAAAAATCAGAACAGAAACGAATGAAACTGAAAACAGGAATCAATAGAGAAAATCAATGAACTGAAAAGCTGGTTCTGTCAAAAGATCAATAAAATTTATAAGCCTCTAGTTAAGCTAAGAAAAAAGAGAAAATACTCAAATTATTAATATAGGATATTCGAGAGGGGACATTATTGCCGATCTCATGAACATTAAAAGGATAATAAAGGAATATTATGAGCAACTCCATAATTTGATAACCTAAACAAAATGGACAAATTCCTTGAAAGACACAAGCTATCAAAACTTATGCCAGAAAAAATAGACAACGTGAATAGGCCTATATCTATTAAAAAAATTGAATAAATATGTAATAACCTTCTAAAAGAGAAAACACCAGGCCCAGATGAGTTCAGGGGTAAATTCTACCAAACATTTAAGGAATAAACTACACCAATTCTTTACAATCTCTTCCAGAAGCCAGAAGCAGAGGAAATACCTAACTCATTCTCTGAGGCCAGCATTACCCTAATATCAAAATAAAAAAAAAAGACATCGTAAGGAAAAAAAAAAAAACAAAAAACCTCAGACCAAGTTGTCTCATGAAAATGGATGCAAAAACTCTTAAACAAAATATTAATACATCAGATCCATCAATATATAAAAAGAATTATATACCATGACTGAGTGGGATTTATCTCAGGTATGCAAGGCTGGTTCAACATCTAAAAAATCAATTAATGTAATCCATCACATCAATAAGCTAAAGAGGAAAACTACAAGATCTTATCAATAGATGCAGAAAAGGCATTTGATTAAATCCAATACTCCTTCATGATAAATACTCTCAGAAAACGGAATAGAGAGGAACTTCCTCAACTTGATAAACACTATCTACAAAAAACCTACAGATAACATCACACTTAAAGGAGAGAAAGTTGAAGTTTTCCCACTAAGATCAGGAACAAGGCAAAGACATCCCCTCTTACCACTGCTTTTCAACACTGTACTGGAAGTCCTAGCTAGTGCAATAAGCCAAGAGAAGGAAACAAAAAGTATGCAGACTGGGAAGGAAGAAATAGAACCATTTTTGTTCACAGATGACATGACCACTTATATAGAAAATTTGAAAGAATTTCAAAAGAAAAATCCCCTAGAATTAATAAGCAACTACAGCAAGGTTAAATGAGAAAACAAACCACAGACTGGGGAAAATAATTGAAAAAGATAGAAGAGATAAAGGACTGTGATCCAAACTCCACAAGGAACACTTAAAACCCAACAATAAGAAATTGAACAACCAGAATTAAAAATGACAAAAGATCTCAACAGACACCTCACCGAAGAAGATATACAGATGGCAAGTAACCACGAGAAAAGATGTTCAACATCTTATGTCACCAGAGAATTGCAAAACAAGACAACAATGAAATGCCACTATATACCTATTAATGACCAAAATGCAAAGCACTGACAGCACCAAATGCTGGTGAGAGTACGGGGCAACAGGGACTCTGATGCACTGCTGCAGGAAATGCAAGGTGGGGCAGCCACTCTGGAACAGTTTGGCAGCTTCTTATAAAACTTAGCATACTTTTTTAATAAAGATTTTATTTATTTATTTGAGAGAGAGAGAGAGAGTGCACAAGTGCAAGTGGGAGGGAGAGGGAGAGAGTCTCAAGCAGACTCTGCACTGATCACGGAGACCGACCGGGGTTCAATCCCACGATGCTGAGATCATGACCTGAGCTGAAACCAAGAGTCAGATCCGAGCCAAGCACCCGAGCCATCCAGGAGCCCCAAAACTTAACACACTCTTAACATGCAATGCACCCGTCATGCTCCTTGGTTGGTATTTCCCCAAAGGAGTTGAAAACCTATGTCCACATAAAAACTTGCTTGTTTATAGCAGCTTTATTTGTAATTGCCAAAACTTGGGAGCAACCCAGATGTCCTTCGGTAAGTAAATGGATGAATTGTGGTACATCCAGACACGGGAGTGTTATTTTATTATTCAGCACTAACAAGTGAACTACCAAGCCATGAAAAGACGTGGAGGAACCTTAAATATGTATCACTAAGTGAAAAAAGCCAATCTGAAAAAGGTACATACTGTAAAATTCCAATTATAGAACATTCTGGAAAAAAACTATAGAGATAAGAAGATAAGTGGTTGCCGTGGGCTGGGAGGAGAGAGGGATGAATAGGCAGAGCACAGAGAATTTTTAAGGCAGTGAAACTACTTTTGTACAACATGACAATAGTGGATACATGTCAGTATACATTTGCCAAAACCCATAAAGTGTGCCACACTAAGAGCAAAGTCTAACATCAGCCGCGGGCTCTGGGTGATGACGATGTGTTGGTGTAGGTTCACAGACTGTAACCAGTGTGTCACCCTGTTCGGGGATGTTGACGATGAGGGAAGCTATGCAGATTGGGGCATATGGGAATTCTCTGTACTCTCTGCTCAATTTTGCTGTGTACATAAAACTTCCCTAAAAAATGTCTATTGAGGGGACGGAACCCTGGGTGTCTCGGTTGGTTAAGCGTCTGCCTTTGGCTCAGCTCATGATCCCAGGGTCCTGGGATCGAGTTCCGCATCGGGCTCCTGGCTCAGCAGAAAGTCTGCTTCTCCTTCTGCCTGCCGCTCCCCCTGCTTGTGCTCTCTTTCTCTCTCTGACAGATAAATAAATAAAATCTTTAAAAAAAATTTGAGATTTGAAAAAGTCAACGCTTCTAATACTAAAGAAATTACATCTTTCACAACTATTTAATCTTAGAAAATTTTAGATGTCAACTTTAAAAAACTGCAAAAAGGTATTTAGTTTTTCAAAGTTCTTTTAGGGATTGTGAGGAACAAAGTTTGAAGACTCCTCGCCTAAGACAATGGTTATCAGCAGGGGGCCTCATCATCCCCTAGGAAGCATTTCAGGACATTTGTGGGGCGTCTTCAGTTGTCACAATGATTGGAGGCAGATATTGGCATTTAGTGGGAAGGGTACCAGCGATGCTAAACATCTTGCAAGGCGTGGGGCAGCTTTGTGGGCAATTTTTGGCACAACACGCAGGATTTCTGAGTGTCCCTGCACTATTAAGTCATTTAAGTCTAGAAACTAACTTTGTTTTTCTTCTAATCACAAAGTATTTCTGGAATAGCTGTGATAGATGCTGAATTTTAGAGGAAGGCAACTGCTACACACCTCCAGGGAAGACTGTACGTGTCCATCAGTTTATCCGAACGTGTCTGCTACAGCAATGCCACGCATGGGAACCGAGCTCTGACAGCACGCCCCTGGTATCACCCCAAACGGGATCGCGCACAGCCCTGGCTAGTGTTCCCGTTAAGTGTGACCCACATCAAACCACTCCCAACTTTGGTCACCAAAGCACTGCAGGGGTCTCCCCAGGGCCTCAGAAATGGTTTTCCCCTCGAGATGACCAGAAATGAACGACAAATGTGTTCCCTGCCTGCCTTGGGTGCCCTCTGCGTGACCTGTCCAGTACTCATTGTCTTTCATCATCTCTTCCTTCTGGAAAGAACTCCATTCAATAACCACGTGGTTACCATCCTCAGTAAAATCTGGAGAAAAGTGCCTCTCAAATATCCAAAATGTAATCTTAAACTTGCAGAGGGTAACCAAATACTTTAAAAACAGGCACATGCTCTCTTATCTTAGCAGCACTTTCTTCCTCACAGTAGGGGCTTAAGGGTTGACGGTGCCTAGTTCAGCTAAAGGCACAAAACCGATGACGATGAAACGACATGGTGCTTCCAGAAGCTACGAAGGTGAGATGCAGGTACTATCCCCTTTATGCAAACTGAAATCGGTAGGCCTTCTGGAGGAGGAAAATTTCCCTACACATCTCACTACCCTTCTTCCACAAGCTTATGAAGTAAGCCATGTCCTTCACTGTGAACCAAAATTCCCCAGAATATATAAATCCCCATTTCTTTAACACACTGTACATACGCTCCATTAACGAGGTTATCGTCAGCCACTACAGTTAGCCCAGCATCATCCTAAGTGCTGTGGGCCACACAAAGGAAACAGACAATGCCCTGGTTTACCCCTAGTCATCCTTAAGCCCCTCAGCTCTCTATGATTTGAAATCAAAATAACATTGCTTTTCTCCTAACCTTCCAGAAAATTTGAGAAACATAAATTTGATCGGGCCTCAATCACAAGAAGAAAGGCATTCATGGAAAACACAAAGCGGTTGCCCTTGGTGGTGGTATTAGTCTGTCTCTCACTGGGAGTCAGTGGTGTATAATCCCATGATGTAATTTCCCCTATGGTTTTTAAAAATCACGTTAAATTTCAGGCAGCCAACAAGTGAGCTGGTATCGGCTGAAGTGGAAGTAATGACCATGTGAGATTTTAATAGTGGAACTCTGAAAGGGGTCCTTTTCAGGCAGCACATTATAAAGGAATTTTCTAGACAAAGAGAAAATGCAGTTCTTACCTCCAACCAACAAGTAGCTGTTGGGAAACAGTGTTTTTGCTTGCATAAGTGCCCTTGCATGACCGGAATGGAAGAGGTCAAATATTCCATCCGCGTAGACTCTGACCGGCCTGTCAACTGTGGAAGAAACAAAGTGTCATCAACACAACCGCGGAATAAGGAAGCCGGGGGGCCTGATTCTCCCGTCACCAGGACACCAGCGTGAGGAGGTTCACCTGGATAAAACACCATGTCTGGGTGCACACAACTGCTTTTACCAAGAGCTTCTTCCGAGGCTAGCCAAGTGGAGTAAAACCAGAGAATTAAGAGCGGCCCACGACACACATCTTAAGCCACCAGGAGAGACACACAAGGCCGGCAGACTCACACCCCGGGCGTCCACACAGGCTTGGCAGAGTCTCCCGGCGGGAAGAGCAAGGCAGGAGTACCCGAATCGCTTCATTAGAAGGAAACGCGGCCTCAGGCTTGACGCCGCCAGTCCTGAAGGCAGACTCCCGACACCTGCTCCCACAGGCCCCGTCGGGCCGGAGTCCGCTCGCGCTGCTCGGAGACACCGGGCTGCGCCTTCCCCCCAGCGCCAGGTCCCACTGGAGGCCCCAAACCGGCCGTGGTAGCACTTACGCCACCCAAGTGGGCAAATGCTACCCGCCGGGGCTTATTTCCCTCCGGAGGGCCAGCAGGTAAAGCAGCACGCCACCGCACAAACGTCTCTCCCTAACCTCTCTTCCGCTCCTAAGAGATTGGGGGCGGGGCACGTGCCCCGAAGACATAAGAGTCACGTGACACGTGGGGGCGGTCTTCCGTGTTGCAGGCCAGCCACCAACACTACAGTGCCTCTGAGCGAGAAAGGTCAAGAGAGAAGAGGCCTCAACAGACAATCTCCCAGGGCCAGATGGTGCTCTGGGAAGTGCCATTCCGTGACGGAGAGAGATACATTCACCACAGCCCCCTGGACCACCACAAACTACAGGATGATACTTTGTCCACACAGCCCAAAGACCCACCTCCTCAAATAAGATGGAGACATCAGGGGTGGAGGGGTCGGGTGCCAACTTTTACACCATTGTGGACTATCGACGAAGGAACTAGGAAGTGAAAATATAGCGACCTAAAAGCTAAATATGGCAAACTGAACATATACACAGTTATCTCTGCTTCCTTCCAAATACCGCAAGAATTACAGAGAAAGAATTAAAAAGGTATATCCCTCCCCCCAAAAAAATAAATTAAAAGGTATAATCCCCCAGGCAGAGGAAACAAGAAAGGCAATGACAGTAGTCCACAACATTTTGGAAAGTTGATTATCAAATGCTGAGTGTCTATAGGAAACAAGAATCGGGGTGAGGGTAGGTAGGGAAAGGGATTGTTGAGTAGTTGGGTTTTTTTAATAAGCCTAGGAGTCCTACTGACTTTTTCCAGTAGGTGCATGTATTATAGTGACGTTATAAAAAATAAATTTAAAAAGGAAATCAATGCAAACTTCTGGTGAACGATTTTTAAAACAGATTTAAAATTGTGATTTCCTGATGTAGTACAACCTCATTAATTTGGAATATAAATTAAAAGGAATGGCACATTAATAGATTCGGATGGTACAATGTTTCTAATAAATTAAATTTCTCTAATAAAAAAACTCGAGAGACTTTATGTCAGATAGGGAATTGCAATTATTCCCAATTATACACCATTTTGAACAAACAGAATTGCCTTCACAGGATTATACTGGATTCTAAATAAGGCATGATAAATAGAAAATGCTTTGAAATAACAAACTGTCTAATGAGGGATCCTTGGTTTCAATGCTCTTATTGAATTTGAATTCAATTGAGGAAAATTTGTTTTAAGATATAAATCCCAGGGGAAAGCAGATGGCAGTTTTGTAAAACTTTTTGTTATTGATTCAGAGGTGATCAAGATAAATGAATTCAGGAAGCAGGGAGGAGAGAAAAGTAAAGAAAGTGACATAATTACCGAGAAAAAGAGCATTTAGTAAACCTTTGAAGAGTATTTGTGGAGTTGATTTTGCAATAAGCTCACTTTTTAAAATTGTAGTGTGTCAGCAATTTCCAGGCTGGGGAACCGGACCAAAAAAAAAAAAAAAAAAAATATCAACACCATCATCACCACCACCCAAAACCAAAAACCAATCTTAATAAATGAGTGCTTCAAGAAAAAAAAAAAGACAAAGAAAGATGGAAATAGGTCTGCAGATTAGAGATTTCAAAGACTTATCAACATACTGAATGTATAGATATTATTTGGATTTGGGTTCAAACTATCAGTAAATGAGGACATAAGATAATTGGAAATTGGAACACTGGAAATTTGGTGATATTAAAGAATTAGTGTAAATTTTTAGGTGAAAAAAATGGTATAATGGTTTTTTTTTTAAGATTTTATTTATTTATTTGACAGAGAGACACGGCGAGAGAGGGAACACAAGCAGAGGGAGTGGGAGAGGGAGAAGCAAGCTTCCCGCTGGGCAGGGAGCCTGATTCGGGGCTTAATCCCAGGACCCTGGGATCATGACTTGAGCCAAAGGCAGACGCTTAATGACTGAGCCGCCCAGATGCCGCAATGGTTATGTTTTTAAAAACTGGTTTTTTAAGATATTTACACACAAGTATTTATGGATGGAATGAAAGGAAGCCCAGGGCTTTGTTTCAAATAATTCAAGAGGGGGCAGTGGATGGGGGCATACATGGGGCGAGACTGGCTTGGGGGGTGGTGGGTGTTAGCTATAGATGACAGGCACATGAAGGTTCGTTATATTGTTCTACTTTTGTGTATGTCTGAAATTCTCTACATTTTTTTTAAGAATGTGGCTTTTTTTAGTTTGTATGTTTATTTATTTCAATCTTTTGTTTCAGATTTTTCTGGACATTCCTTTTAGGCATTTGGGCATTCTCCAGAGCATCTATGTTGGGAACCACTGGCCAGTGAAGCTGGGGGTTCGGCAATGATCCCGAGTGGGAACCCAACAATCCATGGCCATGGTGGAGAGAACTTAAGGTGCTTCCCGGGGATCTCTGCCGCCTAGTGTTCACGCCTCGGTGCCATCTCCTCCCTTTGAAATGTGAACGGGACCTGTGACTTGTCTCTAACGAGGTGAATATGGCAAAGAGGATGGATAGCACTCCCATGATTACATTACGCTATATAAGATTCCAAACTGCTACCAGACCCCCTTTCTCTCTTGGTGGCTTCGAAGAAGGAAGCCATTGTGTTGTGAGAGGGCCACAAAGCAAGGAACCGCAGCTGACCCCTAAGGGCTGAGGGTGCCCTCTGGCTGACCACCAGCAGAAAGTTAGATCTTTGGTCTTAGAGTCGCAAGGAAACAACCTGAGTGAGCCTGGACACAGGTCTATCACCATCAAGCCTCCAGGTGAGAGATGAGCCCTGGGTGATCCCTTAAACGCAACCTTGCGGGACCCTGAGCGAAGGACTCAGCTAAGCCAGGCTCCTGCCCACAGAAGTTACGACATAACAAATCTGCATCATTTTAAGCCACTAATTCTGCAGCATAGAAAATGAATACAAGAGCATTGTAAATTTTCTGCCCAGAGACAATTATAAATTCTTAGAAGTATTTCCAATAAATTCCTGTTTATCCTGAATGAACAGTGAGGTCTATCAGATAAATGTGATGTTCTGGTAAAATGTCTACCTGTATAGCACATGTCGATTGCCAGTTTCAAATAATTTCCATATAATAAACTACACATAACACCAAAATGATGCTTAAGAATCACGGATACAAAGAAGGACCATGGTATAATAGTACTGCGGGGAAATCTGACTTTAACTTCCTGGATCTTACACTCCAAATTTTTGTTTAAGTTATTCAGCACTTATAAACATATGAAATGGTGAGGGGGCTATGCTGGCCTCACACCATATATGAAAATTAACTCAAAATGGATCATAGACCTTAAAGTATGAACTAAAGTTGTGAAACTTCTAGAAGAAATTGGGGGAGACTCTTAGTAACTGTGGGTTTGGCAAAAATTTCTTGAATAGGGGGCACCTGGGTGGCTCAGTCTGTTAAGCCTCTGACTTTGGCTCAGGTCATAACCTCAGGATCCTGGGATAGAGCCCCTTGTCCCATCAGGCTCCCTGCTCAGCGGGGAGTCTGCTTCACCCTCTCTCCCTTTGCCCCTCCCCCCCACTCATGCTCATTCCCTTGTGCCCTCTCTCAAATAAATCTTTTTTTTTTTTTAAAGATTTATTTTATTTAATTGAGACAGAGAGGGAGAGAGCATGAGAGGGGAGAGGTCAGAGGGAGAAGCAGGTTCCCCGCGGAGCAGGGAGCCCGATGTGGGACTCGATCCTGGGACTCCAGGATAATGACCTGAGCTGAAGGCAGTCGCTTAACCAACTGAGCCACCCAGGCACCCTCTCAAATAAATCTTAAAAAATTTCCTTGAATAGGACCCAAAAGGACATATTATAAAGCCAAAAAATAATAATAATAAATTGGACCTTACTTCAAACTCACATCTTCAAAAGACATTTTTACAAAAATAATGAAGGCAAGTCAGACAGGGAGAAAATATTTGCAAAATATATATCTGATATAAGCCTTGTATCTAGAATACAAAAGAACTCTCCAAACTCTATAATAAGAAACATCTCATTTTAAAAAGGGCAAGAAAATTGAACAGACACTTCACCAAAGAAAATAAATATATGGATGGCAAATAAGCTCATGAAAAGATCTTTAATATCATTAGTTATCAGGGAAACAAATTAAAGCTGGAATGATAGAGTACTTCATACCCTTGGAGTGGCTAAGAATTTACAAATCTATTGACCCTACCAATTATTGGCGAGGGTACAAAGCAACTGGAATGCTCGAACAACGCCGGTGGGAATGTAAAATGGTACAATCACTCTGCTAAGCAGTTGGGCAGTTAGTAAAAAGTTAAACGTACACCTCCCATATGGCCAGACAGGAGGCAATCATCAACTGCGCTACACCTGAACTCACATTTTTGTGGGCTGTGTTAGGGCATTTCTTGGTATTCCTTCAGACTCAGGCAACAACAGAAGGCTGACTATTCATTTTTTTATTATGGCTGTTAACCTACATTTAAACAGTGCTTTAAAAGTCCGTATGATTTACCAAGCACATATCTTTCACTTAATCTATGCATCAATTCCAATGTATGTGGGAGAGAATGGACTTAGTACCCTTATTTCATAGAGGGGCAATGGAAGCTCAGCCTAGTTAAGCAGCTTACCCAATAGCGTACGACCAAGCTATGATGCAACGCTGAATACAAACCAAACTTTACTGCCCTTTCTTCTAACTCATGGCGCCTTCTAGAAGACTACATTCCAATATGAATGCTTTTCAAAAAGAGAGATTAGTACTAAACACCCACTAATTACGGTCACTAGTACTGTTTTTGTGTACAATTGTGCAAAAACGGTGGCACAAAAATTAACCTTTAAACATCTAGGAGTTACATGTTTTATCAAGTTTACAATAGTTTTATATAAACTTGATAATTTCCTTCTACTTAGAGCCAGCATTTACTGATAGTGATTGATGTTAACTTTTTAAATATGTTAAATTTAAATTTTAAGAACGTATATTTAGGGACGCCTGGGTGGCTCAGTTGGTTAAGCGGCTGCCTTCGGCTCAGGTCATGATCCCAGGGTCCTGAGATTGAGTCCCACATCAGGCTCCTTGCTCGGCAGGGAGCCTGCTTCTGCCTCTGCCTGCCACTCTGCCTGCTTGTGCTCTCTCTGACAAATAAATAAAATCTTTAAAAAAAAAAAAAAAGTATATTTAGGGGCGCCTGGGTGGCGCAGTCAGTTAAGCGTCCGACTCTTGGTTTCGGCTCAGGTCCTGCTCTCAGGGTCGTGAGATCGAGCCCTACGTCAGGCTCCTCGTTGAGTGCCAAGTTTGCCTCGGATTCTCTCTCCCTCTGCCCCTCCCGCTCATGCTCTCTTGCTTGCTCTAAAATAAATAACACTTTTCAAAAAAGGGTATATTTAAAGAAAATTAAAGTACTGGTACACACAAATAAGGCAAAATTCATTGAGGTAGTTCTTGAAAAAATGAATTTGGCAAACTCTCCACACCGTGGAAATGGAACAATAAAAATCCCCCTTTGAGAAAGAAAATAGGCAATTAGGACTGAATTTCCTTGTAAGATAAAAGGCAGCTGTGATGAAAAGGGACCTATGAAACAATCACCTGGACTTCTCCTTTATCTGAAAACAGTGGAGTGATTCTCGGTCTCTGATAGATATGAAACCTTGCAGGCTCATGGTTCCACGGCTGGACTAATTGAGCTAAGATCAAAGGTGCCAATTCCAATTGTTCTGCTGTGTTCCTTCTCTTGCGGCTCACAGAGAACATCCAGGAGCTAAGAGCGACGAACAGAGTTTGTCATTACCTCTTTTAGAATTTATATGGCAGCCCCTGTTTGGGCAGACCGACAATTGTGCAACGTATTGTAGGCAATTGTACTAAATCATAAAATAGGGCCAGTGAAGGAGATAAAGACTTCAGTTATAACTATAATCTTGAAGTACATTATAAACCCCCAATGTGGGTCTGTTTTGTCTTTCTGATGGAATGCTTAAGGCAGCACCACAAAAAGGTAATTGCTTAGTAGTCTTGAAAATTATCAAGCGTTCCAAAAAAGCAATGATGTTTTTGTTTTCTACTAACAGCACAATGCTCCGACAATTATATTTGGATAATCTCCCGGTCACTCCCTCCCAGCATTACCAACAGTTACTCTTCAGCAGTGGTTCTGCCAGCGAGGTCCCAGGACAGGCAGCATCAGCAGGGAATGCGTTAGGGACGCGCCACCCCCAGCCCAGATCTCCTCTACCACACGCTTGGCAGGTGATGGCTGCTTCAACAACGCAGAGGATTCGAAGCCGCTAAGAGGACCACTACTGCCATCAAACAGCGGTTATCGGAGTGTGGTCTAAGACTGTCAGGTGCTTTCCACTAATCAAAGAACTAACATCTTATCACATTTTAAGATGGATGCTAGACATTCTAAATAAAGGAATTTCTAACAAAAATGGGGCCCTCCCGCCTCTGCCAGCCAGGTGACCATCCACATCACAAACTTTCTTGGCTAACTTCCTAGGATCATCACCTGAGACACCAGGAGACTTTCTCCTCTTGTACGAAGAGTTTGCCTTTGCTCCATCTCACTCCTGTGAGCGAGCCAGACGGCCCCGCTGCTACGGAAGATCGCAGCCACTGTCTCTCTCGGCCACACACCTGGCACCCTCCAGGTCAAAGCATAACTGTGATCTTGCTGAGCTCCGCGGTCAGCTGGGGCCCATGCAGGGATCGGAGGTGAAAGAGACTTGGGGGCGAATCCTAGCTCTACCCAGTCAGCCAGGACATTTGACAAGTTACGTTTCCATTCTCCACGTCCTCAAGAAAGGACACAAGATTACGCATCGGACAGTGTTTGCTGTCAGATGGGTAACAGACCAGATGCAAAGACCAAATGAGACAGTGTAGAGCACAGAGCACCTAGCGGACGTTGAGGAAGTTCTACCTCCCTTGCCCTGGAAAAGTAGGGGCCTCTTCTTCAGCGGCCTGAAGCTCAGTCTGTAACTTTAGGTTCAATTAGTTCTTTCATCACCACCTGGACTTCCACTGCAGCTTTCGGATTTATTGCTTGGGTCAGCATTTGTGTGTGTGGTCTGTAAACCACCAAGATCATAATCACCTGGCTATTAGTTATGAAACACAGATGCCTGGGTCCTATCCCAGATTCAGGGGTAAGGGAGAGACAGCAGGAAATCTGCTTCTTTTTTTTTTTAATGTTTTATTTATTTGGAAGCGAGAGTGAGCGAGAGTGAGCGAGAGTGAGCGAGAGTGAGCGAGAGTGAGCGAGAGTGAGCGAGAGTGAGCGAGAGTGAGGGGGGAGGGGGCAGAGGGAGAGGGAGAAGCAGACTCCCTGCTGAGCAGGGAGCCCAACACAGGGCCCGATCCCAGAACCCTGAGATCATGACCTGAGTCAAAGGCAGACGCTTGACTGACTGAGCCCCCCAGGCGCCCCAGGAAATCTGCTTCTCTAACAAGCTTACCAGGTGATCGGTTGCACACTTAAGTGTGGGAACGACTGGTTTAGCTGCTCGGAGCTACCTCCCAAGCCTCTTCTTGCCTTTCTCAAAGCTCGTTACCTTTGCGTGCCCTCGCCTCCTCACCTCCCGCTCTTCAAAAGGAAGCGGAGTGTCATGGTCGAGAGGTCAAGCACGACCACAAAACGGCTTGACGTCAAACCCCAGCTTGACCACCCGCCCGTGGAGCTCTTATAGAGAGGCAGATGCTTAGGCCCCACCCCTTTGGACGGACTCGGAAACTCCCGGGGCGAGCCCCACCCAGCTAGTTCAATGAGCCCTCCAGGTGATTCCGATGATCTCCAGCCTGAGGACCACCGGCAGCCGCTCGCTCCGTAACCTTGCGAGATTCGTGACTTCTCAAAAGCCTTCATTCCCTCGCCTGGGAAATAAAGTTCTAACCACAGAGAGTTGTAGAGTGAGAAGACATAATACATCTAGAGAACTTAGTAAGCACTTGATAAATACCCATTATTATTACTAAGCAAGTTGTCCTTTGTCCTACGGGTTCTCTTAAGCCGGGGATGTTTGCTTTTTGCCATGGTGAGTGGAAACCAAGTTACGCCATCTTCAGTGTCTCAAAGCTCAGCTGCTCAGCTAGTCTTAGCTTCCACTCCAGCCCCGTCACCTGGAATGTCACTCATTTACTCCTACACAGCTAGCTCTCTGCCTTCACTCTTCCCATTCCCCTGGCTTGGAATACCCTTCTGTTGGCTGCCCACCTAGTCCCCATCTAACTTCTCCCAAAACAAGCAGCTCAGGTCAGCTACAAAGTCCTGCCTGACTGTTCCAGGCCAAATGAATCTGCCCTTCTTAAAACTTTGTTATCTGTGTTGCAAGGTTGAGCCCCTAAGCACACACATGCGTATTATCTCATGTGTTTTATTTCATGTCAAGTTGTCTCTTTAATTAGAGGTGTACCTTGGAAATATTCCAAGTTCATTTCCAGACCACTGCGATAGAGCAAATAGCACGATAAAGCCAGTCAAGTGAGTTTTTGGTTTCCCAGTGCATATAAACGTCATGTTTAGCGGCACCTGACTGGCTCCATGGGTAGAGCATGTGACTCTTGATCTCAGGGGTGTAAGTTCAAGCCCTAAGTTGGGTGTAGAGATTACTTGAAAAAAAAAAAAAGCTATGTTTACACTATACTGCAGTCTATTAAGCATGCAATAGCATTATATTTAAAAAAGAAACCTCAGTGTATACACCTTAATTAAAAATAACACCTGGCAGTAAAAAATGCTGTCATCTGAGCTTTCAGCGAGTCATAATCGCTTATCACAGATCACCCTAACAAAAAGAATGAAAAAGTTTGAACGCTTGCAAGAATGACCAAAATGTGACAGAGACATAATGACTGAATACTGTTGGAAAAATAGCGCCCACTAACTTGTTTGACACAGGGTTACCACAAACCTTCAATTTGTGTAAAAACAAAAACAAAAACAAAAAAACAAAACCAAACGCAGCATCTGCAAAGCACAACGAAACGAGGTATGCCTGAGCTCTTGGGATGGTCCTTTATAGGTCTTTTTCGATCTCTTCCCTAGCCATCTCTGGTATAAATGAGTTAATGAATCAACAAACGTCTAGCATAGAGCCCAGGCTCTTTAATTTAAGGCACTCTCGGAGACACGTTTTCAAAATGCAGACTTTTAAAAATGATGATAATTATAACAGCCTAGGTTTGTATAACCCTTCACAGATAAACGCTGCCTTGGCGTTTTGAATCCAATCTTGTCGCCCCCAAAACCTTGTGAAGCGGGCAGGTACTAATGTCCCTGCCGGCACAAGGCACAAGAGGAAACAGATTCCGATCGTTCTCATGACCTGCACAAAGCTGCAGGACTAGGAGATGGCAGGGCTGGGGCTTCACCTCCTGCTCTTTTACCTGCTTACTCTGGTTCGTCTAGTTTACCAGTGTAGGTGTTTATCCTTCCTGCACTGTGCTGTAAGCCTCTAAATTCAACGCTCTGATTGAAAGTGCTCAAGTAATGATGGGCCTACTCTGCTACTTCATTTATTTTTTTAACATTTTGTTTATTTGAGAGAGAGAGAGAGATAGCAAGAGAAGGGGGGAGGAGCAGAGGGAGAAGCAGACTCCCTGCCAAGCATGGAGCCCAACGCGGAGCTCGATCCCCACAACCCTGGGATCATGACCCAAGCCGAAGGCAGACGCTTAAGCGACTGAGTCGGCACAGGGCCCGTTCGGAGAAGAAGTAGAGTCTCACCTGGTGTTCCTAGGCGGGCCTGAGCAATGGTCAGTTTCTCATGGGGTGCTTGGCACTGGCAGCTGGTTTCATCGGCAAATGGGGCAGGTGCAGTCAGGGTCTAGAAGGGAAAAAGAGAAAGGGAATATAGTCTGACAAACTTTCCTTTGGCACTGACTTCCCCCGAAGCCTTATTTCTGTTGGCTGCACAGGTACGATGAAGAAGCAGAATATATGCACTCAGTCTTTCAGAGAAATGTTATACCGTTAGAGATAAAAACAGGCACATTGTCACTGAAATCTTTTTTCTTTTTGACTAATGCTCAGCAATCATGCCGGTACCGCACTCCCTACCCTATGCCAGATACTAAAGGAGGTACTCTCCACAGGTGAGCTCTCCTCGGCCGCACCACAGCCTAGCAGGGCTGCACCCTTCTGTCCTTCTATACTATAGGAGAAGGTCATCTCTACTTCACAGAAAAGGCAACTGAGGCCCAGCAGGATGACGAAATATGCTAAGTCATGCCTTTGGAAAGTCACGGTGCTTGGCTTTGCACATTTCACAACCACCCAGGACAGACTGCAAAGATTTAGACTTACCCACAGCCCGGGGTACTCGGCTGGAAGAAATGCCGTACTCAGAAGTGTGGCAGACATCGCCTGTATCTCACACACACGCCAGCCTGGCCAATCACAAACCCTGACGTCACTTCGGTGCAAAGGCCAAAGCCGTGCTCTGTGCCCTGCGAGGCCCTGAGAGCACAGGCTTGCTGGCGGGTGGCAGATAACCACTCCTGCGGCAGCTCCGGCAGCCGTGGCTGGCGGGAGGCCCCGCCCCGGGCAGCCCGGGCTGGGGCTCCGGGGAGCGCTGGGAGAGAGATGTAGTCACTTGGAAGCCTGCCCAGGAAGTGGCTCCGCATCTTTTAGGCAGCCTCTTAAAATGAAAACCTCACTCTCTCCAGAGGAAGACAAAGGGAGCGGTAATTTTGTAAACAGGGCAAATGCGGTCCCGGGTGGTCCATGTGTCATGTCAGAACGACGGCATGATCAAGGTCATTACTCTCTCAGCTTCGGGACATTTAGAGCTGAAGGTGACTAGTCACGGTACACAGTACTCTCATTGTCACCTCAGTTGTTTGTCAGAGACAGACAGGCGTTCCTTAACTGGGGAACACGACTCAAGAATGATCCACACTTCTGCACAGGGGCTGTGACCCACTTCTGCCCATCATTTATTCACTCCCGCATTCATCAATCATTCATTCACTCGTTCAGCTGTATGTCAGGCACGGTCTTAGAACCGGAGATATAAGTCGGGAGAAGGCCAATTCCAGGCCTGGAAGAGCCCGGTTCCCCTCTGCACTGCCAAGACGCCGTCCTGCCCCCCTCCCCATTGTAGCACCTTCCTGCCTGGAAGCTGGAGTCCTGCCCCAGGCTTGTTTGGAGACCTTCCAGTCGCCTGAGACTTCCTTAACCCCCACCTTCCCGTTCAGGGCTCTGAAAGTAAACCAAGAGTGGGGACAAGGGTTCAGGAAACGGGTCCATTGTTGGTGGTCAGATCCAGGAAGGTGACCTCATGGGCCATGCTGGGCCAGGGGGCATCTGTAATGAAACCAAGGGGCGCAGTGACAGCAATGAGGCTCTGTTCCCACCAACTGCAGTTTCAAATCCCCTGACCAGTACTTACGGGCTGTGTATTCTAATTTGGCTCTTCTGACTTTAAGGAACTGACACTCATTCAAGACAGCTCAAGAGATGAAGGATTACTTTAAGGCTCTCCCAGGATAGAAATTGTGGGGTGGGGGGAGTAGGAAAGGCACAGGGTCTGGCTCCAGAGCGCTCCACACCCACCTGGCAGCTCTCTGCGCGTGATTCCTTCTCTCCCACCCCCATTTGCCCTATATCTGTCCACTACAGTCAAGTCCCTGATTGCCTCTACTCCCCTAGAGAGCTCACATGTGACAAATGGCCTCCCTTCCCAACACTCACTCATCAACTTCTGACTGAGTCTTTCAGCCCCAGCTCCAACCAACTTACTGCTTCTCCCCATGTTTCCCCATTCAAATTCCCAAGGGAGAATCAGACCAGCGGAGCTCGTCTTTTCAAAGCAGGCCACAACCAGAAGAGGCTGGCATTGAATCAAACACCCACCTGGGGCCCACAGGCTGTGGCTGCTAAAGGGCCAAGGAATGGAGAGGGAGGCCATGGGTGGCCTATCTTTGCCCCTTTAGCAGGTGCTGTCTTCAGGACAAGAAATGTATTTGACTTTGTGTAATTTTAAAAGGATGTTCCATTGGGTGCTGGGTGGCTCAGTAGGCTGGGCAGCCGGCTCTTGATTTTGGCTCAAGTCATGATCTCATGGGTCATAGGATCAAGGCCCATGGAAGGTTCCCTGCTCAGTGGGGAGTCTGCTTGGAGATGTTCTCCCTCTGCCCATCCCCCAACTCACATTTGTTCGCTCTCAAATAAATAAATCTTTAAAAAAAAATAAGGAGCACCTGGGTGGCTCAGTCCACTGAGTATCCCACTCTTGATTTCAGCTCAGGTCATGACCTCAAGGTTGTGAGATTGAGCTCTGCATTGGCCTCCCCACTTAGTGGGAAGTCTGCTTGAGATTCTCTCTCCCCCTCTTCCTCCGCCCCTCCCCACCAAAAAATAAATAAATCAATCTAAGTAAGTAGATAAATAAATAAATAGATGGCTATTCCCTAGTTGAAGTTCAGTTTCATCTGTAAAATGGGTACCTATCTCACAGGGTTATTGTGAAACACAGAAATAATGTATATAAAATACCTGGTACTGAATCAATTGTGGCAATTATTATTACTATTAGTATTTATTATTGTATCTAATGTTATATATTATAATAATAGATAATGTAGTTTCCCCTAGAAACAAAGCAAACTGACTCGTGAATGAACTTTCAGGACACAACTTAAGTAGGTAAATGGATTGGCAAACTAAGTTAGATTTTATTCATGATTCATTAACCTTTAATATACATGGACAGTGAGTCTTTTTAACATGACCTAAAATAAATTACTATTTGGAGATCTTTTATGTGCTAGTTACAAAGTTTATTAAAAAGATAAGGTGTTGCCATTTTCCAAGAAAGGTGTGTTCCAGAGGGTGTGAAATCTGGTAATTAAAGCAGAGACAGAGAAAGTTGTAAAGCAATGATAGTTACTCAAAGGTAAAGAAAAAGGTTTATATGCACTCTGTATTTTTTCTTAATTGTTGTGGCCTAGAAGTAGGAAAAAGAAAGAAGAGACAGAAGGTTGACAGAGTTCATAAATGAGCTTGTGTGCGTGTGCACATGTGTACCTGTGTGCGCGTGTGCACATGTGTACCTACGTGTGCCTGTGAGCATGTGTACCTGTGTGCACAAATGCGCATGTGAACCTGTGTGAGCATGTGTACCTGTGTGCACGAGTACGCATGTGTGCCTGTGTGCACGTGTGTACCTTTGTATGCTTGTGAGCATGTGATCATATTTAACAGTAGCTGACACAGAGAAGGGGTATTTCTTGATATGTACAAGGCACTATGCTTGGAATGGAGAAAATGCAAATATTATAAATGAGCCACAGACTTGTGAACATTGCCAGAACATTCATTGCCTTCCAAAATGAGGTAGATTACCCCCTCGGTTGAGAGTCAAGTTCTACATTCATGAAGACCCTGCTTAAGGCCCAGCCACCGACAACCAGCCCTGTGACTTCAGCCAATATTTTTTTCAGTCCAAACACCCCAGAATTTCTTCTCTGAGCCTGAATAAATCATTTGACTTACAAGGAATCTGAAGCTACTCCGGGACTCCAAGCTATCTGTAAATCCATCTATATACATATACCAGCCAGGCCCCCATATCTTCCCTACCATTTGCCAGACCTGGGATGGTTCCAGGGATCCTCTGGGTCTAGGCCCTAAATAAGACATAAAACTGAGGCTCAATAATGTAACATAATAGCTGAATCTCTGAGTGCCTAGATAGTGCCATGTAACTGTCTACACACTAAGCCCTTTAAATCTATTAGCTCACCGACTTTTACAACTCAGAGACAAATGCTATCGCCCCCAGACTCTACAGAGCCCGTCTTCAACAGAGACACCAAATGGCAGCACCAAGTAACAGCAGCGTGAATCCCTCAGTCAGTTACCTTTCGGGTTCCCTTTGAACCGAGGAAACTCTCAGGATTCTTAGACAATGGGGATAGAGGGACCTCAAAAAGGAGACAATGGACTTCCTGGTAATTAGAGAAGGGGGGGCGAATGATGAACTGAAAACACAAAAGGACAGGGCCATATGTTTCACCCAGATGTGGTGTACTAGGTCAGATGACTGACATATCATTGGTTACTGGCCGGCCACAGCTTAGACCCCACATCAGCAAGACCGCATTGCTGAATGTTTCCTAACATCTGCTACGTATTCCACATGATGCTAGATGTTTGGAGGGCACATACGTAGGAGAGAAATAAGAAAGAAGGAACAGAATTAGCTCTGGGGCAGCAATCCTCAAAGGTGAAGTGTGGCCCTTTTAGAACGGGAGGAGGTAGGAGTTTGAAAAGGCATATTCGATTTTCAGTAATTTCATATCTGGGAAAAAAACCCTCCTTTTTCAACATATAAATCATAGAAATTAAGCCTCTGAACTGGGAGAGATCGTCAGAGGATAGACTATGTCCCCCTAGGTAGCCAATTCTAAATTCAGGGCTGGGGAGTCAAATGACATTTTTATGTTTAGCAGCAAAGACAGAGCATTTTAAAGGGTTAAGAAACCCTGGCCCCGTGCCCTGAACCTCAAATGGGCGAGGACCTTGCCAGACCACAGACTTGGAGCTAGACTGCAATTAAACTTCTTTCTACCTGATTTAGGATTTCAGAACACCCAATCATTGCATGTGACTATGTTGCTTATTTATCGTATAGATTCTGGTAATGTAAACTGTGCTGTATCATACCGAAGCCATATTCCTATCATGCTTTTTTTTTTAAAGATTTATTTATTTGAGAGAGAGCAAAGGTGAGCGGGGAGAGAGGCAGAGGAAGAGAGAGAATGTCAAGCAGACTCCCCACTGAGCACAGAGCCTGATGCAGGGTGTGTTCCCAGGGCCCCAAGATCATGACTGGAGCTGAAATCAAGAGGCACCTACTTAACCAACTGAGCCACCCAGTCACCCCCCATCATGCTTTTTAAAGAGAAAGACTTTAGATGTTGGGCATTTCATTTGCAGAATGTATTCAATTAAACATTGTCAAATATTTACTTAAAAGCTATTAGACATTACATGGGGCGCCTGGCTGACTCAGTCGGAAGAGCAAGCAACGCTTCATCTAGGGGTCATGAGTTCAAGCCCCATACTGGGTGTAGAGATTGCCTGAAATACATAAATAAGTAGTTTTTTAAAAAAGCTATTAGATGTTACATAAAATATACAATGCAAACATCAGTTGAGTGCAAAAAAAGGTCAATAGATTCTGTACTTAAACAACCTGCATCGATGCCCGACAACCGGACCACTCAGACAGCAAGCTAACCAACCATTCAGAATGTAGCATAGTGCTGCTGGTGCTGACGGCCAGCTGCAGAATTGCTTGTTTATGCTAAGCTTTTTTTTTTTCAAGATTGATTTGTCAGAGAGAGAGAAAGAGAGAGAGAGAGCGCATGCACACAAGCAGGGAGAGGGGGAAGCAGGCTCCCGGCTGAGCAAGGAGCCCCATGCGAGACTTGATCCCAGGGCCCTGGGATCATGACCTGAGCCGAAGGCAGAGGCTTAACCCACTGATAGCCACCCAGGAGTCCCCTATGCTAAGCTCTTCTTAACTGTAATAGGACAATTCACTCAGACAGGCCTGAGTTCAAATCTTAGCTTCATTATTTAATATCCATTTGATTTTTAAAATATGATTTTTTAAAAAACTGCTGGTCCAGGGGAGCCTGGGTGGCTCAGTACGTTAAGCAGCCAACTCTTGATGTCAGCTCCGGTCATGATCTCAGGGTGGTGAGATCGAGTCCCCCTCCCCTCACTCCACCCTCAGCAGGGAGTCCGCTTCTCTCCTTCTCCCTCTCTCTCTGCCCCCCGCCCCCTGCTCATGCGTTCTTACTCCCACTCTCTCTCTCAAATAAATAAATAAATAAATCTTTTAAAACATTGCTGGTCCTTAACCTCTCTAATCTGCAGTATCTTCACCTATAAAAGGGAGATAATAAAATGATCTGTGTCATGAAGCTGTTGTAAGGAATAAATGAAATGATGTATGTCTGAGTAATATCTTCCTCTCCTTCTCCAGAATCCACTGTCTTCCGACCCTTCTCTACTCTTCTCTGCATGGCTCACTGTATGAACCACCATACCAATGGGCTCCATTGCCTTTCTGCTTCACGTTGGGTGGGGTCCATGAGAAGTATGCAAAACACCAGAGGGCAGGACCAGAGTGAGCTCAGACTATCGTTCCCCTTGGCTTCCTCCCTGCTAGGAAGCAGTATGTTGTTTCTGCCCTCTCACCAAAATCCAGTTTCCCTTAAGAGGCCCCTCTTTATAGAGGGCCCTGCAAAGTTCCAGTACCCACGGTCTCCCCTAACCTCTTCATGCCTAGGAAATGACAACCCCTAACATTTCCAGGCCTAGGGTGCATACCATCCCTTGAGGTTTCCTGAAGCTCTGCCCACACCCTTGTAAATAGTCCCTTTTATCAAACTCCTTTTCGTATTTCCCATTTAGAGTGAGCCGTCTGTCCCTGTCCCTCGGCAGGGCCTTGACGGAGAGAGTATCTGTTCTAGGACGGCTGCCAGGCTCAATAAATGTTAACTAGCAAATGTCGATGAGGCATGGGACAAGCACAGAAATCAACCAAAAAGGGAATTACCCAAAGTTAATAAAGCCATAACCATCTCAAGAACGTCCTCCAGTGGGAAAGGATTTTACAGCAACATTAGGCATTCTTATCAGGCTTTGCAAGAGAGACAGGAACAGGACTCCAGAAAGAATCTCTTTCTCCCACAGAGGCCTTTGGCCTCAGGACTCACCCGCTCCAGAACTGCAAATCCCAAATTGGAAAAAAGACATCACAAAATCGCAGCCCTCCATCTCATTCTGTTAGGGTTGTATTTACCAGCTGCTGCACATAGCTTTTAAGGCATGATTTTGAGATCAGAATATGTTCATCTTCTGAAGAGAGGGAAGGAAGAGTAGATTTTGTGCTTGACCAGAGGCCCGACATATGTAAATCACTAGATTCTTGGACTGTGTCGGTGACAATGCAGAAGCCGAGATCAGGCAGCTGCCGCAAAGCCTTGACAAATGCCAGTGGGGGGGTGGGGGAAAGGACGCCTAGCACATGGCTCCACACCAAGAAATATCTATTTTTCATCTAGCTAAGTATGGTAGGCACAGAGTATGAAGTAATAGGCACCATTAAAAACAGTAAGATACATACACACAGACAAGGAACAATTTTTAGGACATTTTCCTAGTGACAAAGCACTATGTATAATATGTATACAGATTATATACTATGATATCATTTATGGTTAAAGAGAGAGAGAGAAATAGGTAACTGTGGAGAAATAGTTTAGAACTGTGCTGCCCAACAGGGTAGCCATTAGCCACGTGGACCTATTTGAATTCAAATTATATTTCGTGAACTTAAGGAAACATAATTAAAAATTCAGTTTCTTAGTCACTCCAGCCACATTTTAAGTGCCCAATAACCAAATGTGGCTAGTGGCTGCTACTATTAGCACAGATATAGAACATTCCTATCATCATGGAAAGTTCTACCGGACAGCACTGGCCTAGAAGGATACACAGCAAATTAACTGGAGTTTCCTCTGGGGAAGAAGACCACATTGGGAGAAGAGATGAGAGGATGTTTTCATTGTTTACTGCATTTACATCTGTTATTCTGTTTTAGTTTTACATGAGAACCCATTCATATAATTTATCTACGTTTAAAATAAATTTAAAGAAGTTTATCTTATCTTGGGAATTCAGAGATGCAGGAAATTTAATCCAGGGTCACGTGTTCCAAATGTCAGAGAATGTGTCTAACAGGAAAACAGGAGTACTTTAAAAAATAACAACTATTATTTATAAACTAACTGTTAAATGCTATTATTCTCAGGTATGTGGAACATTTAAAACTCATCTGAGCTTTTAAAAACAATTTAAATTGTCTTCTTAGTATCTACCCTCTATTCATTTCTCCAACATCCAACAAATGCTGCTTGAGGGCTTGCCGCATGCCAGGCGCTGGATTTAGGTTCCGAGGATACATCAGGGAACAAAACAAGACCTGCAAAATCCTGCCTTTATGATCCTTAAAGATAATAAACAACAAAAAAGAATGTGCAATACATACTATGTTAAAAGGTGATAGTGTTTAGAAAAAATTAAAGCAAGGGGATAAAGAAGGTAGGGGCTTACCCATAAATCGGATAGCCGAGGGAGTTGATGTGTGTCAACATATAAAGGATCAATTGAGCCATGCAGAGAAAGAACACTCCAGGCAGAGGAAAAATCAAGTGCAAAGGCCCCAAGGCAGGAGCATGGCCAGCTTCTTCCGGGAGTAACAAGGCCAGTATGCCTGGAGGCAGTGAACAAAGGAAAGCAGGAGGAGATAGAGCCGGAGAGGTGAGGTACAAAGGGCATGGGACACATCCAATGGTATGGGGTTGTTAGGATGCTGCAGAGACTGGCCTTCACTGAGAAGATGGAAGCCCTCCGAGTTGTGAACAGAGAGTAGTAATATGGTCGGAGTCTTAACAGGACCACCTGGCTGCTATGCTGCGGTTTAACTCTCAAAGGTCAAAAGCAGAAGCAAGAACACCACTAAGGTAACTGGCATAATCATCAGGCAAGAGTAGGTAGATGGAGGCTGGGGCCGCGGTCAGGTGGTGAGAAGTCGTCGGATTCTGGATGGACTTTGAATAAACAAAATTTGAAACTGATTGAATGTAGAATGTAAAAGAATGAGAGGAGTCAAGATAACTGTTTCTGGCAAAGTTACTGGCCTGAAGAACTGGAAAGATGGCATTGCCATTCCCTAACACGGGGAAGACACTGGCAGAGTAGGTTTGAGGATGGGAGGGATAGGCTGGGGAAATCAAGAATTCCGTTCTCACACATTTGGTTTGACATACCTATTACATCTCCCAGTGAAGATATCAGGTAGTCTGGAGTTGGGGACAGAGAATGAAGCTAGAGAAACAGGTTAAGAAACCATAGGAATATAAATGATACCTAAAGCCACTAGACTAGATTCATTCATTCAGCTCGGGGCATGAGTGCAGGCTGAGGCAAGGTCCTGGTTGTCTAATGAGGAGACATTGTATATTTACGACCAACCTCCCCAGGCTACTGGCAGCTCTAAGAATGAGTATGTCCTACTCATTGCTGTATCCCTAATTCCTAGGGCAGTACCCGGCAGACAGAAGGTTCTGGGTAAACATTTGTTGAATGGAGGAATTTAGGGTCAATGGAGAGAGAATAATTACTAACTAAGAACTGGAGAGGGAGTTATTGATAAGGATTATTGATAAAGGTTAAACGGAATAAGAAATACAATTGCCAGTGTTTCCCATCTTTTTCTTATCATCATGATATATACCACAGAAAACTTGGGAAAATAAATAAAGAAAAGCAAAACTCACCAATAATTCTATTTCCCAAATACAATCATTGTTAGCACTTTCTAGATTTCTTTTAGGGCTTTCTGATATACTA
This sequence comes from Potos flavus, assembly GCA_028534135.1. NCBI lineage: Eukaryota > Metazoa > Chordata > Mammalia > Carnivora > Procyonidae > Potos > Potos flavus. The sequence goes on along the minus strand of CM052901.1, from coordinate 85,897,422 downwards.
CATGTACGTATTAACAACTTTGGAATCTTAACTACACACAGTCTTTTCCACTCGTATGTCAGGACTACTCTATCATGTAGTCTTCAACTTCACTATTTTTAAAGGTGTTATCTGGTGGTCCCATACCCCCTTTTTCCCTAGCCCTGAGCCTCCAATTCCCAAGCATGATTCTTTTAGGCAAGACAATGAAAAGCAAGAGCATCATATCCTAAAGATAGGATGTTAGCATTAAAAAGACAGGAGGGAAGCAGAAGCACCTGAATCATCTGTTCATTTTTCTATTTTGAAAGGTTGCAAGTGGCACCAGAAAATACGATACAGGTGAAGGAAGTTGAATCATGAGGGGAGACCCTCTGGTTGGCCTGGAGGCAAGCGCTGGTTGGTGCAGGTCCTGAGAGGAGAGATTAGCAGGTATCCCCACATGAGACAGAAAAGACCATGGTTAAATTGAGCGGTAATATAAATGCAAAGAATAGCCCGTTCAATAAAGTCATTTCCTTTTCCACAGGTTCTGGGCAACTGGTCGCCCACTATGCTGAGCAGCCTCCTCCGGGCTTGGCCCACCCAGCACTAGCGACATCGGGCTCCAGCGGGGTGTATAACGAGACCCACGCTGCTCAAATGCACCAGCCGTGGCCACTTCGTGACCTCCCCCGCCCTCTCAGGAATCCAGGCTTCTGCAAAACCACCTCACTATTGTTTTTAACCGGCTTTATTTCCTAGAGAAGTTTGATGTACATAGCAAAATGAGCAGAAGGTACAAATTATTTCCCATTTAACTCTCACTAATTCTGATAGCTATAAGGCATTCCACTGAATAGAAAAACCATAATTTATTTAAATCTCTCTGTGTTGTTGAATATTAAGTTGTTTATGTTTTACTAATATAAATAACATTCTAAACATAGTTCTGAACCTCTGATTATTTCCTTAGGATAGATGCCTAGGAGCTGAATTACTTAGACCAGGGGTATGAACATTTTAAAGATAAATATTTGTAGAACATTTTAACGTGTATTGGTAAATTAGTTTTTACAAAAGCTGTCTCATTTATTCTCACATTACAATGTATGAAAGCACCTAGCTTGCTGCCATCTCACCAGCTTTGAGTATTATCTTTGTCAATTTTATAGACCAAAAAATAGCATCACGCTGTTTCAATTTGCATTATTTTGATTACAAAAAAGATGGAACATTTTCCAAACGTTTATTAGCCATTTGTATTTTCTTCTGCGACTAATCTGTCCTTGGTTCATTTTTCTATTGTTGAAGATGAGTATTTTGAAGTTAGTTAAAAGCAAAAGCATAGCACAGTTGAAAAAATTATCTTAAGTATCTTGAAAAAAATACATTTTCCTACTTTATCTGAAGTTCCCTCATAAGAGGCCCATGTTTTAAGCTCATGTGTGAACCCCTGCATCTAGGTCAGACGAGCAATTACTGCCCTTCCAGTGACCAGAGATCAGAAATTGTATCGCGCCTTAGGGATACAGGCTTCCTTAAAACACTGACTGCCCATAAGCCGTAAGCCCCCCACACCCATGTGCCACTTTCTGAGATGTACTGTTAATAAAACTACACTTCATTTATTCTAAAATGTACATTTCCCCCCACATTTTAACATCTCTGAGATTAGGAGAGGGTCTTACAAGAAATGTCTTAAAATCAGTGTCAGCAATTTTCTGACATTGCAACATCCCTGCAATGGGACTCTACCTCATAATTAATGGCATCTTAGATTCCTGAAATGCAGAGATGCTACTGGCAATAGAAAATAATCATTTTTACCTAGAGATTTAAAAGTTCCAGACCCTAAATCAATTTCTCTTAGGCAATCGAGCTTAAGGAGTTTATAATGAACATCATTAACAACTGTGTATCTTATTCATATACCATCTTCTTCCCCAAAGGACTTGAGGTCACTTCAAAAAAATAAGTCGAATAGTTGCAAGATCTGGACTGAGGGAGGAAATATGGGTTTCAACAAAGGTCAGAAGCGAAATGAGCATACGGGCATACCTAGTCCGGTTCTCTGCACTTTGGGCAGGTCACAAAAATGACTTGAAGCTCTCAGCAGTCGAAGCAAAGAGAAAGACAAAATACCGTCCGTAAGCAAAAAACAAAATAGCTACTGAGAAGAAGCACAGCACTTCCTGATGCCAGATTTCATAGAAATTCCTCTGGTGGTGCTTCCATAAGGGCACGCGGGGCGAGGCTCTCTAGTGGAACCAACATACTCAACACCCTGATGAAGACAATCCTGTTTCCTTTTTTTTTTTTTAGGTCTTATTTATTTATTTATTTGAGAGAGAAAGAGAGAGAAAGCACAAATGGGGGTGGGGGGGTCAAAGGGAAAAGCAGACTCCCCACTGAGCAGGGAGCCTGACTTGGGGCTCGATCCCAGGACCCCAGGATGGCGACCCGAGCCAAAGGCAGACGATTAACCGAATGAGCCACCCAGGCGTCCCAAGACCATCCTGGTTTTTATGTTTGTCTCTGTGACACCCTCCACACAAGGTGGAACCTCAGAACCAAAAAGCAGTTCAAACGAGCATTTCTGCAAGAGGCCAAATACACAGACTGAAAATGCAGTCCTCTCCCTCACTGTTGGATCCAAGGGCAAGATCTAGAATATGGAGACCAGGGGTTTCTAATGTGGGATGGGCAAGATAATCCATTAAAGAGCAACACTTGTGCTTAGATTTATTTTTCAGGTTAAAAAACAGGAAGTGTTACTGATGCTTAATTCTATGCCAATTTTTACTGGCGCCCTATCTCTGTTGATATAAAGTCTACGAGGTGTCCTCAAGGAAGAAAGCAAGTTGTAACATTGAGAAGGATGGCCTGGGTCCCCTAGCATTTTCATTTGCTTCCAGCTTATTGTAATATAGTGCAGTTTGCCTGGGCCTGGATAAGGGCATTTGTAGATGATATTATCTAGTTTTAACTAAACCAATGCTCACAAGATCACCAAGTAGCTTAAAGCATTTCCCACAATGAAACAGGGAAGCAAAAAATCATACAAGCCCAGGTGAATGACAAAAATGTGGCCGAGCTGACCCTTCTAGTCCTTGCATGAGTCTCGCATCAGCCACATTATCAGGTGTGAACAATGAAGACCTAATCAGATCCAAAGAAAGACAGCCGAATCCACCATTAACACAAAGGAGACTATTTCAAATATCTGCTACCATTAGCATTAAACTTCACCTGGAGCGTCTCTTGTACCTTGAGCTATCGGGTAATGATCATAAGAGGCTACTGTATTTACCACAATACTGAAAAGCAAAGCACCCAGACCATGAAGACCAACCTCTGTGATTTGTTTCAGCAACGTTTCAAGACATGATGCTCAGTCCAGTCCTTTACAAAATACTGTGGCATGCAATGATAAATGTGAGAAGCCTTTTCAAATTTCCGTCATTCAGTAAACAAAAGCCAAAGGTTTCATACCACTGCAGAAACACCTGCTCTTCATGCCACAGTAAAAAGGGGAATGTATGTGGGGGGAAAAATGCATTGTCAGTCAAATATATTCAGGAGACATATAGAAAACATTGCTGCAGACTAGAAGAAACAAGCATTAGAACAAATTATGCAGTGTGGGAGGTTTGCTCTACAGTTGGATGGAACTACAGAGATTTCTAACATGTCGCAGCCAGAGGTATTTGCTAGATTCTATTTCGATAATAACCCCCCTTTTTTTTTCCTGAGCCGCTAAAGGAAAGATGTTTCAAAGATTTTCCAAAGAAAGATATTCCATCTATCAAAATCTTAGAGGAGAACATAGGCAGTACCCTCTTCGACATCAGCCACAGCAACTTCTTTCAGGACATGTCTCTAAAGGCAAAGGAAATAAAAGCGAAAATGAACTTTTGGGACTTCATCAAGATAAAAAGCTTCTGC
>CM052901.1:85829356-85893016 GCA_028534135.1 Potos flavus | reverse complement strand
TGTAACACTGAAAAAATAAAATAAAAGTATTTGGGGAAAAAAAAAAAAAAAAAAAGAAAGATATTCCAGGGGCGCCTGAGTGGCTCAGTGAGTTAAAGCCCCTGCCTTCGGCTCAGGTCATGATCTCAGGGTCCTGGGATCGAGCGCCGCATCAGGCTCTCTGCTCAGCGGGGAGCCTGCCTCTCTGCCAACTTGTGATCTCTCTGTTAAATAAATAAATAAAATCTTTAAGAAAAAAAGATATTCCAAAGATGATTGATTGTACAAAGCAGATGACTTCTTTAATAAAAACAATATTTTAGGGGCGCCTGGGTGGCTCAGTCGGTTAAGCGTCTGTCTTCAGCTCAGGTCATGATCCTGGGGCCCTGGGATCAAGCCCCGCATCGGGCTCCCTGTTCAGGGGGAGCCTGTTTCTCCCTCTCCCTCTGTACTTCTCCCCCACCGGCTCGTGCTCACTGTCTCTCTCTCGCTGTCTCAAATAAATAAATAAAATCTTTAAAAAAAAACAACCAATATTTTACAGGGAAAAAAACATGTAAGTTTACCTATCAATGAAGCAACAGCATTGCTGTTAGACCCCAAAGTCCCACCAATTTGAGAAATACCTCCCTGTCTTCTTTTCAATACCCTTCCTCCATTGGATGTCTAAATTCTGTTCCTCAGGATTCCATCCTGGAAGACCAGGGGGTAATGTAGATTCATTTAACTAGATCTCATACAGAGATAGGCAGATACAGGGAGGATTCCTGTAGCTTTAATTACAGCTCTTCTATTTTCTTCCCTTAAAAAAACCTCATAGGATGGTTCGGGGTCAGTCGTTTCCTAGAATTTGCCCTACAGCAGCATTATCCGGAGGCACTCTTGCTAGCTAACCGGTTCCATCCACTTCCTTCTGAGTCTGGAAACGGACTGTGAGGCCTGGCCATTGTTATAAAACATATGGATTGGGACGCCTGGGTGGCTCAGTTGGTTAAGCGGCTGCCTTCGGCTCAGGTCATGATCCCAGGGTCCTGGGATCGAGTCCAACATCGGGCTCCTTGCTCGGCAGGGAGCCTGCTTCTCCCTCTGCCTCTGCCTGCCTCTCTGCCTACTTGTGATCTCTCTCTCACTCTCTCTCTGACAAATAAATAAATAAATTATTTAAAAAAAAATAATAAAAAATAAAACATATGGATTGGGCACCGTGGCTTTTAAGTCACAACCTGACTAGGGCTAGACTGGTCCTAGAAGTAAGTTCCAAGACTTACCTACGCTCTCTTTGGGGCTGGGTACTGACCCCTGGAGCACAGTCCAGCTCTGCTAATGGCCAAGAGCTGTAATCGTAGGTAGGAACTGCTACTACTCCTTAGAATGTTATCTGCGAGGTCACCAGAATTGTCTGGAGATGGGCAATCGGTTGTAGAGTGTACTCTCTCTCTCTTACTGTGGTCGGAATATCTTTCAACTTTGTGTTAAAGAACAATACACGTACAGAAACGTGCACATATCCTAAGGGTGTAACTCTGAACAAAACGAGCCTAGGCAGCGCCCAGATCAAGTAACGGACCAAAGCCAGCAACCGTCCTGTGCTCCTCCTGCTATCCTGACTTCTAATCTCACAGACTGGTGTGCCTACTTTTAAAATACTTAATAGATCATGGAAATATGTGGTGTATATTCTTTTGCATCTGGCTTCTTTCATTCAATATTATGTTTGTGAGATTTATCCGTATTTTTGCAGGTGGTTGTAGATTCTTCTTTCTCATTGCTGTGGAGCATCTCAGTGTGTGAAAATACAATTAATCCATTCTACTTTAACCGGGGATTTGGGTCATTTTCCAGGTGGAGTTACTATGAATTATGCTGCTGAGATCATCCTAATAGTCGTCCTTTGTAGCCATAGGTACAACTTTACTAGGAGAAGACTTGCCGGGTCAAAAATATTTACTTTGAATTTCTCAATTTACTACCAAGAGCCTAGCCATCTAAATTGTTTCCACTCCTGGTCCTGAAGGCAGACAATGTGACATAGGACAGCTAAACACAGCGTTTCTCGAAGTGCACGCAAAAACCCCGACTACTCCCCCACTTGCCCACAGAGGACGATGAGGGGGACCCCTAGTCTTAAGCCCAGTATAGAACAATTGCCTTGTAACTACATAACGCGGAGGTCTGAGAGACGTCAGTATCACGTGACTGTGCCTGTGGTCACTATCAGGCACGCCAGAGATGAGCACAGACGCCTGCGTGCACCTGGAACAGGCTCTCGAGGCTTCTATTAACCCTTTACTATTGTTATTAGTCTTCTTAAATGCCCGCTTAAAGAGACATCAGCACCCTGTTACACGGATGTCAGGTTCAACGTGCACGAATTCCTAAGTGGAAAACAAAAACAGCACGTCGGAGACTTGGGCGGGAGGGCGGAGAGGATATGAAAATGAAGCCGGCTGGCTGGGCCGCCCCGTGTGGCCCGGCACATTATTACACAGGTGCACGCTAACCGGGCTTGTGGCTTTATTTTCTAATCACTGTGTTTTCAGTTGTGCCTTCAAGATTGTTGAGTGTTCAACTGTCTCTTTATCCCCAAGCAGGGTCAGCTTCCCCAGCCTCCCATACAACTTGTCTCATGCTGGGATAAAGAGGAAGGTAGAAATGTTAAAACAATAATGCTATGGTCTGAGGCCAGCAACGGGTAATCAGATCCTAGCAAGGTGGAGGCTGTTACCTGGGAGATTATTGCAAGAAAATAGGCCTAGCTCTCAATGACTTGGTTTGCTCCTACCTTCCTTGCTTTCTCCTTTTCATCTTGCCCCCAGCCATCAGAGGGAATAAATCTTTTTTCTACATTTTATTTTTTTTACCAAGGGGCACCGAGAAGCTTTGTGTGGGCATGAGCGAAAGACTCCAGAGTTTCAAGCCTATGGCCCGAGCCACCTTGGACTTTTACCAGAAGCATTAAGTGTAGGTGGCCAGAGAGGGCCCCCGGCGCTCAGTGCCACACTGCTGCGCCTCAGAGAAAACCCCGTATTTCGAACTTGAGTATTACGAAATCAGTTAGGAGGTTATTGTTCGCATTAAGGAGAGAGTCAACCTAGGTTTCTTTGAACAATGACTAGAATGTTCAGCATGGGATTCAGAACACGTTCAACCTTTCTGAAGAAGCATCTGAAGAATAAAGTGGGAGACGACAGGTTTGTACAACACTAACATGAAGTTCCAGAGTATTTTTGCAAACATTTGTTATTCATATTTAGCCGAGGTGTCCTGCCATAAGATCATTCAACCTCTTTTTACCCCAAATGGAGAAAACCAAAAGGAGGAGAGGAGTGGGGTGGCCCTGACTTGTGAGAGGAGCAGGAGATCAAACAATCCACTGGGCTGGAGCATGTTCCATGGCTGGGGAAGCTAGTCATCATCTTGGAGCTGGGAAAGATCATCTCTTCCGCCCGTGGTGGGTGACAGAATGGAGGTCCAGAGAGGAGAAGCGATTGGCTTAAGCCCACACAGTAAGTCAACAGCAAAACTCACGTCCGAATGAGACTGTGGGCTCCAGCAAGCGAAGACCAGGCTGCAGCATACTTGTCTTGCCAGGCCCCAGCCCTTCCGCTGTGGGCCAGCCCCGTTCCCCCCGGGAGCTCCCAATCTAGATCTGCCTTGATCTTGGGAGTTGGTATGGAGCCCCAGGAACCATAAGGGAATGGATGCATTCCCTCTCACCGGAACCACATCTCATCAGGAACCACTCAGCCTTTCCACCGTTCTCGAGCCCCACCCCTAGCCTGGAGGCTTCTGGAGAGGAAAATCCTGGGGTCGGACCCAATTTCTCAGGCTATCCCATACTTACACTTCAGCACTGCCAGAACCTAGCCACTAACTTCACCTCTGCCTTCACAGAGAAGACTGAAGCTAACAGATAAGAGAGGCTTTCCACATTCAATATTCTCGCCCTTAAAAACTTCTTACCCAGGGGCGCCTGGGTGGCTCAGTGGGTTAAAGCCTCTGCCTTCGGCTCAGGGCCTGATCTCAGGGTCCTGGGATTGAGCCCCGCGTCGGGCTCTCTGCTCAGCGGGGAGCCTGCTTCCCCCTCTCCCTCTGCCTGCCTCTCTGCCTACTTGTGATCTCTCTCTCTGTCAAATAAATAAATAAAATCTTTAAAATAAAATAAAGTAAAACTTCTTACCCAAAACATCCTTGCTAGCGTCCTCACTGTCACAGTGAAAGAAGTGTCTCTTTTCCTACCTGAAGCCAATTCTTCCACTTGTTCATTGGAATCCAACATCTTCAGCCCAAAGCTCATTCCCTTCCTCATTTCCCCCCATCACTTTCACTTTCTCCTGCTGCATCTATGCCATTTATATTCGAGTACAAGCTACTACCATCTTACAAGAATGAGCCAACCAAAAGCCTTGGCACACTGGATGGATGGAAGGAAGAATGGAACCAAAGGAGGATATATAGAAGGAAAAAAAGAAGAGAAAAAGGCTAGCCTCTCTAACCCTAAATCCTGATTTATCCACCTTTGGATCCTACCCATTCTATCTGCTTACCCTCTCAGGCAAGCTTCTACCTCCCCACCTTCCAAAGCCTCCTCAACTCATTGCCCTCTGGCCTCTGCTCCCATCACATCACTGAAACTGACTTCTTTCTAAATCCAAAGGAGACTTTTCCTCATTATCTCATTTAATCTCTCTGCTACATTTGGTTCTACTGGACATTCCCACCACAGAACTTATCCTGCTGTTGGCCTCTCTGTCTTCTTTTCATGATCCTTCCTCTACGGGATCTTTAAATGGTGTTCCTCAGGGTTCCATTCTGAAAAGATTCTGGGATCAAGTAGATTAATTTAACCAGATTTCATGTAGAGACAGGCAGATATAAGGAGTCTTCTAATAGCTTTAACTACAGCTCTTCTATTTTTCCCCTTTCTAAGAATCTGATAGTATGGCTCAGGGTCAGTTATCTTCTAGAATTACCCTGTAGTAGGATTATCCTGAGGTGCTCTTGCTAGCTACCCACTTCCATTACCATTTTCTTATTCCAAAGACTGTGACTCAATTTTGTTCCCATCAATTTCACTATTTCAATTTCACTTCCATCTCCTCCATGCTGACCTCCCCCAGATCTCCATCTCTAGCTCAGAACTCTCTCCTGGGTTCCAAAACCAAACATTGACTAGACACCTCCAAGTGGAAGTCTCCATGTCATCCCCAACAGAACTCTTACAAACTGCTGTCCCCTAATACTCACACCTGAGTGATGGCGCCCATTTGAGGGAGCCAGAAAATGGAGTCTCTCTTGATACTGGCCAACCCTCAGACTCAGTTATCAAATCCCGGGACGTTGACCTCCTTAGTGTCTCCCATAGTCATCCTGTTCTCTCCTTCTCCACTGACCCATCCATAACTTCAAATTTAATATAATTCTCATTAGCCCCCTTTGGTTAGCCTCCTAACCAAAACACGAAAGGCCAAAAGGGAATATTAAGAGTGCAAAATATGAAGTGGTTTCTTCGCTACGAGTAAATACATGTGTGTATGTGTGGGCCAGGCAACATGAAATGTACTTATCATTGTGGCTTGTCCGAGCTCATCCTCCACAGGCCTGTGCAGGTGTCCGAGCTCCCTCTAAAGCTGTCTCTGGCTGCTGAGCACTTGCAACCGGCTAGTCGGAATTTAGATGTGTTTTAAGTACAACATACACTCCTGATTTCAGACTTGGTATAAGGAAAAGAATATAAAATACCTCATTCATTATTTTGATATTGGTGAATGTTGAAATGATAATATTTTGGGTATCGCAGGCTAAAGAAAATGTATTATTAAAATTAATTTCACCTTTTTAAACTTATTAAACCGTGGCTACTAGAAAATTATCGATTATACCGTATTTCTAGTGGGCAGCACTGATCTAGAGGCTGGAGTGTGCCGCTTACAAAGGGGACTTAAGATCCCCTCAGAAGCAGACTGATCCCTTCCACGTCCAAAAATGTTTTTGGATCAGCAAGTTGCATCTTTTCTTCAAATGCAGGGACTTGTCTCAACTTGGGGATCAGATGAATGGAATCTTTCCTGCTGGGAAGTACTTGTGCTCAATGGATAAAATATAGCTTAAAGGCTGCGTAAAGTCCAATACATTAAAGTCAAATTTACGAAAACAAACAAACAAACAGTAACAACAAAAAAATACCTCTCTTCCCAGGGCTTCCAGCATCCTGGCAGTTTTCCACATACCAAACTACTGTCTTCTGTTAAATAGGAATGATTTTCCAGGGCAGGGAGGGTGGATTACTTCCTTTATTCCTCCCCACAGCACCTGGGGCATTGCCGTACATGCAAGTCGCTTAACCAGCTGGCTAACCGGGTCCTGTTGAGAGGGGACTGAGCTTTCTGTCAGGTACTTTCTAAAGCCCGGCATCACTGCAAGCTTTAAATCCTCCGCATTGCCTGAATGAAGGCACACCCGCCCTTCTCGTTGCTATACCCGCAATCACCAAAGTGAAACAAAGAACCTATCCATCTTTTTACCGATTTAGATTTCTCTCCTCCATAAGGACTTCAGCACTAGGCAAATGGGTTGGGGGGGGGGGGGCTGGAGGGCTGGTGAAAGAACAAACTTAAAAGAATGGAAGAAACCGATTCACTGATTCCATGCTCAATACGCCTGACCACTATCGATCTGCAAGAAATGGAAGTTGCATTTGGGGCGAGACCAACAGGAAGAGCTCTAATAATAACCTTGGGCATAATTCCAGTTGACCACAGTCAATGCCCAAGGAAACTCATGGCTGTTTCTTTTTCACCAACACAGCACATATAAGTATTTCCCTTTTAAAATACATGCTGCTCTGAGTGGTTAAATAGATGGTGATACTAGTAAAGGAAGCCAGTGATGTCTCTGGAAATCCAGTCATCTTTCTGAGCAGCAGCGGGTACGCATCCTACCTCCCAACTGACATAATGCACCTTCTGCACGACAGCAGTCTCTTGGCTCTGCTCCACTTTGAAGTAAAGCCTGGAATGAACTCCTGCTAATGTGGCATAGCGAACGAGCCCTTCTTTATTTCCAAGGTCTTCTCAGTTCATTGGTGGTACATCCATCTTCACGGAAGTGACCACTGCAGGCTAGAATTACAACTTCCTTCTCACAGCGCTCAGCGCTCCTAGAAGAGCTTGACCAAGGTCATTAACCAAATCCGTAAGCAGACGGCTGCGGGGGTGGCTGGGCCATGTTAGAAAGGGCTTATGGGGTATCTGCTGGGCCCAGAGGATTTGTCTAGGCACAATCTGAGAGTTGGGGAGGTATGAGGACGCCATCCTTGCCCACAGAGTGTCCTTGTCCCTCAGGAACTGGGTCTCCGAGGAGGGCTCTTACATCATATGACCCGTGACCACTCAGTTTCTTTTCTTGACAGAGGAGCTTAGGAGTCGCCTTGCATCATGTTCAAGCAAGTAAAGAGCTAAGAAGGGATAACAAGTCAAGGATCAAGAATAAATATTTTAACAATGGAAAGAAGAGGTCTCAGAAATATCCCAAACCTGAACACCATGGTGGATGGTAAGGGTATTAGATTACATCCTAAGATAGAAGCTTTATTAGAAAACCTAGGTAATTTTCTGTTGTTTCTTTTCTAATTTCTTTTTTATTTCTTTTTAAGATTTTATTTATTTGACAGAGAGAGAGCACAAGTAGGCAGAGCAGCAGGCAGAGGGAGAGGGAGAAGCAGGCTCTCCGCCGAGCAGGGAGTCCGACGCGGGGCCCGATCCCAGGACCCTGGGATCATGACCCGAGCCGAAGGTCGATGCTCAACCCACTGAGCCACTCGGGAGCCCTAATTTATTTTTTAAAAGATTTTCTTTATTTATTTGAGAGAGAGAGCAGAGCAAGAGAGAGAGCGCACACAAACAAGAGGAGAGGAACAAGCAGACTCCCCACTGGGCAGGAAGCCCAATGCGGGGCCCATCCCAGGACCCTGAGATCATGACCTGAGCCGAAGGCAGACGCTTAACCAGCTGAGCCACCCAGGAGCCCTCTTTTCTAATTTCTTTATCAGCGTTACTTAATTCTATTTACTCCTCTCCTTTCTGACATTTTTTTCCAGTGAAAAATAAGGCAGGTGGAAAAATTACAAATAGTCCTTCCAGAAAAATCTCTCCTTGAGCATGATTGCAATGCATCCTCAATATCCTTATCAATTTGCTAGTTACCAGGATCTAAAATATAGATTGCTTCCAAGCCCTGCTTATTTATGCATGCCCGCTTCCCGCTTCAATTCCTTAAAGGGCTATGCCAGGCTCCGTATTAGAGAAGAGAGATACACTGATGAATGGATAGGTTTCTACTTCACATGCCCCAAGCAAATTTTGACTCACAAGGAGGTCAGCACACTCCTTTCTGCCCCTACTGCACCTGCTAACACACCTCTGAGCACACAGTGTCCATATCAACTCATAGACAACGTATCTGTTTATGTGTCAGTCTCTTCTAGAATCCCTAGATCACAAACGGCTTGAGAACTCAGCGAGTAGTAGGTACTCGAACAACACGGGCTGAGTTAGGATCACAATAGACAACCTTGACTGAAAATATGTAGGCAAATGCACATAGAGACAGAGCCACTGTACATGCCTTTCCAAGTGCCAAGCTTAAAAGAGAGCACAGTTCATTACAAAAGGGGCATTTGACACAACTGCTGAGACTTAAATAAAACTTGTACTTAGACAATGACAATCAGTAACATAAGTTCACATTCCAGTACTTGCAGTGAAGCTGTATGGCTTCATATATACCCAGAAGTTTCCGTTTCACTCTCCCCAGGTAAAGTCACAGTCTGGGGAGCCAGTGCGTGCCGCAGCAAATACAATGAGAACCATTTTGCCAACCGCTACTCTTTTTGTAAAACGTTTTGTTATTGAGTCCTGTTTCCTCTAAACCGTATGAATTCCAGTTTGATAACAAGTGTGGGAAGGAGCCTGCCCTCTGAAGGGATATCTGTTGAGTTTTTCATGAACTTTAAGTAACTTTGGAACTCATCAGCCACACCTGCTGATGGCTGTGGCGCAGTAAACCACATGTGATTTTAAGCAATATGGGCGGGAGCTGGGAGAAACAAAGAATTTATCCAATTGGAAATGTGAAGGTATTAGCAAAGCTAGAGATCAACAGGAACTACTAAAAACCATAAAAAGAAATGCTGTTTAACGTTTTCACTTGCCCCTCTCTCCATCAACAAACTTCCTTATTAAGTAGGTAGCATGTGTCAGCTATTCAAGTAAAATCATCAGCAAACGAAAGTCGGGCTCTGAAGTGTACATCGAAATTTAGAATATACCCCTACAGTGAGCAAAGTTGGCTGAGAAAAGGTGATTCTAAAAATTGAGTAAGGGTTTATAAATTGGCTGCAGCCCCTATTTAAGCAGCAAAATTTCAGTAGACCATGATAATGATGGACAGCATGGAAAGTATTCATCAAAAGCAGATGGAAGCCATCACTTTCACAGTTCGACATTTGTACACACACACTGCTACTTTAAGTTATACCTGCATAAAAGATGGGAAGGGAATGTACCCCACTCCAGAGTGTGTTGCAGGGGAAAGATCTTCCACGTGGCAGGTGTAGACCTCTGGGTTCAAACCTCAGCTCTAACCCTTGGAAGCAACGTGACTCTGGGGGAAGTCGCTTACCCGCTCTGAACCTCAGTTTTCTCATTTCTAGAACAGCAGGGACGTGGAGGTGTAACACTGCCAGCTTTTCAGGGTTCTTTAGAGTCACCTCCAGGATGAGACGTCACAAGTCAGAGTGCAAAGTACTTCAACGGTCTTCCTTCTCTTGATTTCCTTTGCCGACCCTCTTGGGGCAGAAGCGACCAAGGGGCAGAATAGTTAAAAGGCAAAAAAGGAAGGAAAAGAGATGGGCAGGAGAGACAAATGATGCACAAACTGGAACTGGATGCTGCCTCTCTCTCCCCTTCCCTTTACCTGTTGGGAAGGTATGTGATGCAAATTTGAACACCGGGTTTATATACATACACACACACACACACACACACACACACACATATGCTATTCAGTAAGTTGCTCGAGTGCTGGGGAGAAGTTTATATTAAACTGCCCTAAGAAAATATATTTTATAAAATAAAAACAGCGAAGAAAAGCCCACAGCACTCCAACTCTAATAAATCCGTTTTCATGTTTTGGGAAGTTGTTCTAAGCCTACCTTTGAACCTTTCTAACACTTATGAAGAAAGAGCAGTTGCATGGTGGGCCGGCCTTGGAGAGTTGAAGGAAAATGCTATATCACTAAACACTTTTAAAAACCTCTTCCCAGGGTCAAACTCCATAGCCAATCAAAACATGGCACCTCTTAACTGGGGGAAATCGCTACAAAGAGGATAGCTCTAACCAGCGTGCCGCTTGGACCTGAGGGTTCAAACGGCGGTCTCTCCAAGTTTCCCGAGACTTCAGGCCACAGAGAACCCACCCCCCATCTGGTGTTTTTGATTCCTTGAGGATATACGCTTAAGTGGTTGAGAACCATCTTCCACACCTGCTTAAATAATCATGCCCAGTGGCTGAGAAATGGATCAACTTTGGGATACCGGTCACTGAGACGGAAGGAAGCTCTGAGCGCCCCGTCTCCACACTTTCGTTATTAAAGGCATACAACCCCTTTCTAAGTAGTAAATGTACCTTCCCCTGGGTTCTCACTACCTGAAGACAAACCCTCCCGGCAACGTCCGGAAACGCTTCGGATTCATTTGAAATGCGCCTTATTTCTAAATACATCTTTCTAAAAAGAGGAGGACTCTCTTACTTATTCATTTTGAAATTTTCAAACGAACGGGGAAGTTTTGCTTCCATATCGTTTTCGTTTTTCCAAAATTGGCACTAGGCACCAAAATGAGTTGTGCACCAAATCATTTCTCAGCTAGAATTTAGAAGTTAACAACGGACTCGTCTCAAGCTTTGCGAAGAGAATACCATTTTAAAAACGCACTGTAGGATTTTTATTCTCAGACGAAAATACACCTAAAAGGAAAAAGGCCATCCCCTCCTCCCAAGGCAGAAAAACAGCAGAGCCCAAGCAGCCCGTTTCCTACCCAGCCAATACAATAATGCTTTGTAAGCTGAGAGCAGCGCCCCGGTATAGAAGCTAAGTATAAACAGCTGAGAAGGATTAGGCAGTAGCTCCATTCTCATTTACATGAAAATCCTCCAAGCATCGTTCTCCTCGCCGGCTGCAGGCGCAGAAGGAACTCTTTTGTGCCATAGCCAAGCATAACATTTGCATCCTTTGTCTTTACTTACCAGTCGAGGCTGTGGGCATGTGTGCTCTATTTCCTCCATGGTTTCTGAGGGAGGCTCATTGGAAAGGGATTTTGGGATACCTGTTTCTGACTCAGCATCAGTGGTAAGTACTGGCATGGCCAGCGAATGCTCCCTTCAGCTCTACACCCTCTGGGAGTCTCCTCCCAGGCAGAGAATGTTTTCTTTGTCACGTATTTTTCTCTTCTTCACCCATCCCCCCTCCTTCGCCCCTTCTTTCTGCCTTCCCTGGGGGAAGTGAAGAGGAAAACCCCCGAACCCCCCACCCGTTTCCTTCTCCGAAAAAGCCAAAAGGCAAGGCCTCAGTTTATCACTATAACAACCAGACGGCACTGGAGCGGCGGGTGCGGGATACAGTACCTCATTTGCATGGAGCGCGCTGGTTGGCTACTGTCATCATAGTACCACTCCGCCGGGAAGCGGCCGGGCCCCATTGGCTGGCCGGCCGTGCCCACGGGGCCCGAACTTGCTGCTTTTGTTTCTTCTGCTTAATTCAGTTGCAAGGGTCCCTGTCCACGCGGGGCCAGGAACCCGAGCTGCACTACCCAGATAAGATAAAACCGCTTCCTGAGGAGCCCAGGACTTCTCGACGAGGAACATAACAGACCTGCACTAAAGAAGGATTGCATACCTGGCGCGTTCACCTGGCATGAGTGTTTGATGTGCGATACTCAGAATTTCGCTAAATAGGAGTCACCCTGAAGACAAATCAACATTTGGGCCCAAACTCCCTGTGCCCTCAATCGTCAGCTAGCCTCGGAGGGCCTCTCAGGGCATTTATTGTGGGCACCTGAGTGTTCACCTCCTTGACCGCAACAAGAGCACTAACAGCCCTTGCCCCCCTCCCCCACCCCCGCTCCCCAGGCCTGGTGCAGCCCCAGAGTCTACCCCTGGGGCTGCCCTGGAAGGAATTTTGAAGGAAGTAGATTGTCTTACAACCTGCCTCTCACCTCTGACTGCCCTCCCAGTTACTTCCTCCCTCAGCCACTTCTCCCCCCACCCCCGCTATACTGCGTTTCCTCAAAGAACTCTTGTTGCCCTTGTCTGCCTTTCAATGCACTGTTCCATTAACTGGTCTCTTACTCCTCTGCTCTCCTTTTACCAGTCGTGGGTCCCATTTCCTAAGCACCCTGCTCTCAGTCAAGTGCTCAGGACAATCACAGAAACATTCCAGATGTGCCTTAATGTCTAAATCATCCATGAATAGCCCCATTTTAAGAGGGGTGCTCTGAAGACACACACTGAAAGAACTTACAAAGCTATTCATTCTAATGAAATATCACACTTCTAGTAACATTAATAAAACTCATGGTAACTGTTAGAATTTATTAAGCCCCGGCACAGTGCTGAGTACCTTTACCCAGATTTTGTTTACTCTTCATTGGAACCCAAAGAAGTCAATCCTATTATTATCCCCATTTCACAGGTGAGGAAACTGCAATTTAGAGTAATTGCCAGGGCCTGAAACTCAATAAACAGAGTTGTGGGGATTGGGAGGATTTGTAGGGGACGTGGGGGAGGAGCCAGGATGTAACAAGTGTAGTAGTATAGAAAAATCACCTTGGTAGAGTCCTCTTGAGACCAATCCCTGGGCTTCTAGATCATTCATTTTAATCTATAGCGGTGGTTTTCATCCAAGTGTGGTCCAGGACCAGCAGCAGCAACATCAGCATCAGCTGGGAGCTTGTTAGAAATGCAAATTATTGGCCCCTCAAGACCTGATTCTGTAGGTCTTGGGTGGGGCCAGCAATTGCATTTCTAACAACTTTCTCAGGGGTGATACTAATGCTGCAGGTCCAAGGACCATACTTGGAGAGCCAGTAGTCCAAAGGGTGGGATAAAAATACTTCCCTGCCTCCCTCACAGAATTTGGGAGATCAAATAAATATCATGTGAAAGCACTTTGTAAATTAGAATGTGGTATACTAATATAATGGGCTTCATTTTCATTACTCCTCAAATAAGCAAAGACAGCTAGCCTTAAAAGAAAAAAAATGGATTCTGCAGCATAGATGTACAGTTTGACAGTTACAGATCGTGGCACTTTAAAGGAGAATGACATCACTTGACATCACCGTTATTACCTATGCTTAAAGAGAGCTCTAATACTGCAAGAATTCAAGTGACACTGGGTCATCTGAAAAGGGCCATCCGACCCACTTCCTACCCTTTCCTGCCTGCCCTGTCTGCCCTCCTGGAAACACAAAACACCTCAAACTGCAAGTTTAGCTCTAATAAGTCCTTCAACTTGGAAGAGCCAAACCCTGCAATACTTTTGGGAGGCTCCTTTCCACCATGCTGGGCGATATGGGCATGATATTGTTCATCTAATCTCAGTATTTTCTTTGCTTTACAGTGGCAGTTCTCCAAGTGTGGTCCCCAAAGGAGTAGCAACAGCAGCCCTGGAGACTTGTCAGAAATTCTTACTCCCCACCCCAGGTCTACTGAATCAGAAAACTCGGGCAGTAGAGACCAGGAATCTGTGTTTCAATAAAATCTCCAGGTTTTGGAGGCACTCTGCCATATGCTAAAGTTTGAGAACCACTGTCTAGAGCCACACAGTCCCATTGGAAAGAACTTAACCCCTAAATCCCACTGGGTTCTGGACCACTGAGCTGCCAGCTTGGTCCCTAATTGGTCCTCTAATTCCTTCTCTAGAATGGGAGGCTTGCCTGTTCACCTGCCTATTTAGCAGAGTCTGGTGTCTAGCGGGGTCCTTGTGGGAGTTATTTTAACTCGGGGGCTTTCTAATGCTATTAAGGTGATAAGCTGAGAATGTCCAGCTAGTTCCACAGTATGGAATTAAATATCCCATAACCCTCTAGGGGTTATGCCAAAGGGAAGGGGTTGACTATCAAGGGATAACAGAAGGGAAGTTATTGGGGTGATGGAAGTGTTCCCTATCCTGATATGGTAATGGTGATACAAATCTATACACGTGTTAACATTGTTAAAAACTCCATGCAGGATATTTGTCAGTACCTGGTAACAAGCCTTTAGAACGTTCATGCCCTTTAACCTAGGAATTCTGCTTGGGAACTTACCCCCAAAGCAATACTCAGAGAAGCACACGAATAATTGTGTACAAAGATACTTAATGCAGAATGAGTCATAACAGGCCAAAAAAATTGACAACATGCAGCAATAGGAGTGATGGTTAAAACAAAAACATTCATTTAGTATTACACCTTCATTAGCGGTCATGTTTTTGAAGAAAGTGTAATGCTATGGGAGCATGGTAACATTCTGTCAGGTAGAAAAAGCATGCCACAGAATATGATACCAAAAAATGATCTCAATTATGGGCCATGTACACGCTTAGATAAAAGTACTGGAGGGGTGCCTGGGTAGCTCAGTGGGTTAAAGCCTCTGCCTTTGGCTCAGGTCATGACCTCAGGGTTCTGGGATCGAGCCCTGCATTGGGCTCTCTGCTCAGCAGGGAGCCTGCTTCCCCCTCTCCCTCTGCCTGCCTCTCTGCCTACTTATGATCTCTCTCTGTCAAATAAATAGATAAATAATCTTAAAAAAAAAAAGTACTGGAGGGATGGGGCGCCTGGGTGGCTCAGTGGGCTGAAGCCTCTGCTTTCGGCTCAGGTCATGATCTCAGAGTCCTGGGATCGAGCCCCGCATCGGGCTC
The DNA here is from genome assembly GCA_028534135.1 of Potos flavus. NCBI lineage: Eukaryota > Metazoa > Chordata > Mammalia > Carnivora > Procyonidae > Potos > Potos flavus. The sequence goes on along the minus strand of CM052901.1, from coordinate 85,878,078 downwards.
TCTGCTCGGCAGGGAGCCTGCTTCCCCCTCTCTCTCTGCCTGCCTCTCTGCCTACTTGTGATCTCTCTCTCTGTCAAATAAATAAAAATAAAATCTTAAAAAAAAATGTACTGGAGGGAAATACACCAAGATGCGTGGGATTACGGGCGATTTTTGCTTTTGTTTTTATATTTTCCTACCTATAACAAGTATGCAAAAGATGAGCATATATTACCCTTATAGTCAGGAAAAAAGTTATGAAGGGCTGGGTATGGGGTCGGGGTGAGGCGGACAGACGTCAGCACGTGAGCAAATACGAGGGACTCGATGAGAGGAAACAAGAAAGCTGAGAGGGACAGACAAAGCTGGAGGAGTCCTATCTCCAGTTAGTAGAAGTAGAGGGAACGTGTTGGAAGCGGGCTGTTCAGAAAATCTCCAGGGAGCATTTGGGGACAGGGCTCCTGAGTCTTGTACCCTCTGTAAGCAGGACGTGGCTTTGGTGAGAACTTGTCAAATCAGTGCTGCCCCTCACAAGCACCCTCATCTTTATTTCTACCATTTATCAGGGGCCCCTTACATTCTTAGCACTATGCTCGGTACTTATCATGGGCTGCTTGTAAGCCCCACAACACCTAATCACATATGAATAGTGGCCCCCCTTTGCAGACGAGGAAACCAAGCCATAGCATTCTTCCCATCAGCTTGGAAGAGACCGACAAATGACGTTCTTCCTGCCAGCATTCGTCACTTCAACAACATCATATCGTTGAAAACACCATTCCCAAAGATCTGCAGGGAAGAACTAAACTTATCTCTTCAGAGCAGAAACTGTCTGAGCCCGATCCCCCCAGGCCTCATCGTGGGCGACAATGGCCAGCAACTTCGTCTCTCTGTCCGGAGGCTTTCTCTGGCCCTGGCAGACCCCCCACCAACCGCACCAGGGAGGCAGGGCTGAGGGGCAGAAAATCAGTAGCCCATATCCCTAAGAGCTCTCGACTAGTGACTGACAGGAGTGAAAGTATAAACACCCCAGTGCTCTCAGCCCTCAAGTGGAAGGACCAAATCCTATGCTCTGCGCGGATTCCCAGGGTTCCCTGGTGGGATTAAGTTCCAGTTGCCATCATGGTAGCTGGCTTGACGGTACACCCTCCTTTGCCTGCCTTCCTTTCCTTGTCTCCCTTGCCCATCCTCTTGTGGCTATTGCCTGGGCTCATTCCCCAAATGAACTACCTGAACTTGAATCTTTGTCTCAGGATCTGCTTCTGGGAGATCTCCAATTAAGACTAGTTCAGTGTCCCATCATAAAGTGTTAATTTCTGTTTCTTATGGAAAAATATCTTTTATATCCTCATATGGATACAAATGAGCCATAACATCCCATGTAAATGTTGGTTAGCCTATTTTTTATTTTATTTTATTTTATTTTTGTTAGCCTATTTTTTAAAGTAGGCGTTACATTTAAGCTTTTTCTTCTTTAAAAATACCTTTTACTTCCCTTTTATTTTCCAATCTTTAATCAAGTCATCCTGCTAGAAATTTTATATCCATTGTATAGAAAATGTTAGCTCCACCCATACTGGTAATTTAAAATTATTTAATTACAGTTTGTATGCCCCTACATAGACAATACTGCTCTTAATAGTTATCAAGAATGCCATTTATAAAACCTCATTCTTTCCAAATCCTTCCTCCTTACCGTCAATCCTGTCTCCACTATTTCTTCCACCTTTCCTTTTTCTTTCTCACTCATTTTTTCTCACTGCTTCAGATATACCAAATAAGGAATTAATCACAAAGTAAGAAAGGAGATTGAAAAAGCAAGGTAAAGTTGACAGAATTTAACGTTTCCCGGAAACCATTATTACCTTCTATGGAATTTTGTCACTTTTATGGCTCTATTTTGAGCTACTTCCCCAGTTTTCCACATGTGGCTTATAGTTTGGGCCTAAAACCTGACATAATCCAGAAGGAAAATTCCACCATACTAAATAATGAAACCCATGCATAAATCTTCTTCACCTAATTCAGGAAAATTATGGTAATAAAAATGTTTTTCAGTATAAAGCATTTCACCTCTCACTTAGTACTTTTACACATTGAATTGAATCATAATAACACTCCAAGATGGACAGGTTTTGATACTGAAAATTTTCAAATGAGCAAACAGAATCAGAGAGGTTAAGTGTCTTGAGTAAGGTTGCACAGTAAGGGGCCAAACTATCACTTGAATCCAGGTCTCTTGAAAAAGAGTTCAACCCCGTTTTCCACTAAACTACACTGCCTCGCTTTTCGATCTAGTTATATTTGCTTTGTTAACAAGGCTGCTGGGCTAACTCATGCATATTTCATCATCCCAAACAGCCCCTTCACCGCTTTTCTATTGAATTCATGTAACGTGAAGCACTCTTCACTTATATTCATTCACTTCACTTCCTATCTCCGAAACCATGGACCTGGACTCACTGTAGGTGCTTGCATTTACTTAGGAGAGAAAATAAACATGGAGGCCTTGCCTGATTCACCAGTGGGTCAAGAGCCAGGCTGACACTGGTCCATGACCTATGCAAGCCATTAGGGGAAAAAATAATAGACATAAAAAGTAGTCAGAGCTTCAAAACTTATTTTTTTTAAGATTTTACGTATTGAGAGAGCGCACGATTGAGGGAAGAGGCAGAGGGAGAAGGACAAGGAGACTCCCCACTGAGCAGGGAGCCTGACTCAGGACTCGATCCCAGGACTCTGAGATCACGACCTGAGTCAAAGGCAGCTGCCCAACCAGCTGAGCCACCCAGGTGCCCCTCAAAACTTATATTTTGAAAAACAAAATCAAGAAGATCAAATGAAAGTGCTTTATTTTCTTCTTAATGTGGATTTTCTTCTTTTTCTGGCTTCTATCATAACCAAAAAATAATTAACTTCTGCTCATTCATTTGACCAAAATGTGTTGAGTCTAAGCACAGTTTTCAGATGCTGGGGAACAATGACAAAACCTCCTGCATAAATGAAGATGCCACTAATGAAATGTCATTTCATATCTTATATTTAAAAGAAATCGATATTTGACATAAGTCAGAGATGAGTAGTCAGAAGCCCCGTCTCTTTCTTTTTTAAAATAAATATTTCATTTATTTATTTTTGCGAGAGAGAAAGAGAATGAGCAGGGTGAGGGGCAGAAGGAGAAGCAGACTCCCTGCTGAGCAGGGAGCCCAATGTGGGATTCGATCATCAGGACCCTGGGATCATGACCTAAGCTGAAGGCAGATGTTTAACCAACTGAACCACCCACAGGCTCCATTTCTTAGCGTTCAAAGGCACCACGCCACAATGGTTGTGCCTGTGTTTGAGAAGGTCCTAGAAGAGGTAAGTTGTTTTTACCTACAAAAGATGTGTTTATCTAAATGCTGATGATAAGATCAGTTATAAGTATAGTACATTTGGTTTTGCTCTAGCAAAACAGATATGATAGCAGCTTTTTGCATAAATTAAAGTTGCCCTTAGCTGGAATAAATCATTCTTATTGACATTAGCAGCTGTGTAGTCAGTAAAGAATTATTGTTGCTATTACTTGGTGGTATTTATAAACACTTTTATTTTCTAAGTGCTTTACAATCACTTATTGTCTAATTAATATCTAATCATCTGTTTACAAGTAAGAATCACACATGTAGTGCAGTTTAATCAAAACTCCAAATGCAGCCACCATCATACTCAAGAATACTGTGTAAATTTTGGTCTCTCCTTGGTGGGGTTTGGGTCCAGACATATGGCTGAAACAGATACAGCAGGGGGAAAAAATGAATAAAGATTCCTCACTTGGATTTGAGCATAATTTGGATTCACAACTTTTGCATGCCAAACATATTATCTGAATGTCACTGGATAAGGAAAAATATAGGTAATTTTCACCACTTACTGGCTCAATTACACATAAAAAATTTTTAATTTAAGCCACAAAATTGGATGATAGTTTATAATAAACGTTCAAGGGCAGACACTGACTTAACATTGTATGTGTTAGTCAGAATCATTGTTGTAGTGATTATCATGGAAAAGATCAAATTTAAAAAAGGCTTGGGGACCATCAAGGTTAATCTAACACAAGTTCAAGTCTAGACCAAGCTACGGTCAGTACAAACACCTGCCAAACGTAATTACCTACTGCAATCCCCTGTTAGTCTCCCAAGTGTTATTCTACAAGTAATTATGGGAACCGTGGAAGAATTTTTTTAAGCAGGTGAAGGATATGCATACTAATACAGTTTTCCCATAAATTTTCCTACAAGTAGAATTGCTGAGTCAGGGTACTTGAATTTTCAAGGCTTTTTGTATATTTTTTGATACTATTATCAAATTGTCTTCCAGAATAGTTGACCAAATTTACACTTCTTCTGATGCACCTAAAGAGCTTTCTTTCTTGGCTATTGATATGCTGAAACCAGTTTCCTTCCTTCTTGCTTTACCACCGGGCAGTTTCCCAATACAGCAGCAAATACTGCAGGGTCCCGAGGACTGCCTTGCGACTGTGACACAAACATGCTTGACTGGCACGTGAGTCAGCAAAGCCATCCAAGGCCAGGATGGATAAACCCACTCACAAGTAAACCATCGTTACAATCCTCGGACTTTTTACTAACTGATTTTGAACGGCATGGACTCAAGAGTGAAATCTTCATCTTGCAAAATCTGCACCCAGAATCTTTGAATGCCCAAAGAGAGATTTGGTTGCGGGGGGCACCTGACTGGCTCCGTCAGTGGAGCATGAGCGGCTTGATCTCGGGGTTGTGAGTTTGAGCCCCACATTGGGTGTAGAGATTATTTAAAATCTTCAAAAAAAGAGAGAAAGAGAGACTTGGTTTCATCTTCTGTATTAGTTTCTTACTGTTCCTCGTAACAATTTACCACAAATGTTGTGGCATGAAACAACACAAATATATTTCTTCATTTGGGGGTCAGAAGTCTGAGACGGGTCTCAGTGGACTAAAATCCCCGTATCAGCAAGACTGCATTTCTTCTGGAGGCTCCAGCTTCTAGAGCTGCCAGCATCCCTTGGCTCCCCGCCCTCTTCCTTCCATCTCCAGAGCCAGCAACTGTATCAGCTGGCCTCCTCTGCTTCAATAGTCACATCCCCCCCCACCCCACCCCACCCCCGCCTGCTCCTTTCACTTGAAAGGACCCTTGTGATTACACCGGGCATTTGGATAATCCGGGATGATCTCTCGCATCTCAACATCTTTAACTTCGTCACATCTGCAGAATCCCTTTTGCTGCGTCAAGTAAGATGTTACAGTTTCCCGGGTTCTGGGAATTAGGATGTAGACATCTCGGGGGGGGAGGGGCATTTTTCTGCCTACCGTACATTCCTTACCATGAGCTGGATCAGGTATCTCACCTCCGGATATTGGAACAATACATTGCCTACAATTTTAAAACAGTCATTTGTAAAATCCAGCTTTGTGTCAGGCACAGGCGCTCTGCCAGATTTGCAGGTAAGAATCCGTGCACAGAGAGGTTAAGTAATTTGCCCAAGTTCACAGAGCTTGGCAGAGCTGAGTTTCAAACTCCGGTCTATTGGACTTCAAAGCCCCTGTTCATCGTATGCTGCGTCTGGCACTCAACATTTCCCATGCTCTGCTCGCTTTGCTGTCTTTGGATAGCCTTCATGTTGAAAGCTTTTCAGTTAGTTTGACATTTAATGATACAACCTAGCTAGATAAAACCTTTTATCAAGCCCCTATAAATCTCATATTTGACTCATTCCGCAGGTGCCAGTGGAGGATGGCATCAGGAAACACTCATTCAAGATGATGTCTCCACCTGCTCTAATAAATCTTTCCCCAAGTGGCATCAGGCGGGTTCTTCCTCCAGCATACAAGCAGGAGCGGACTCACCGGGTCATCTCCTCTGTGGGTGAAATATTAATCTCTGAATAATATCAGGTGGTGCCAGCGAGAAATGGTCTTTCCGACAGCCTACAAGTATATCCACTCTCTTATTCCTGAAAAAAGAGAGCCTGACACTTGAGGGGTCTCATTTCACGTCGTAATCAAGTTTCTCATCCTCTCTGCTTCACCTCACGAAATTCTCAGCCTTGGCTGCACGTGACAATTACCTGGGGAGCTTTCAAAACCACAGAAGCCTGGTCCCCACCCCCCAGAGATTCTGCCCTTATTGGCCTGGGCTGCAGCATCAGGACTTTAAAAAATACAGAACGAAAAAAAAAAGTTGAGAACCACAGAGATGAAGTGAAGCGGAGATGAGAAACTTTATTAAAACATAGGTTTGGGGGCGCCTGGGTGGCTCAGTCACTTAAGCGTCTCTTGATTTGGGCTCAGGTCATGATCTCGAAGTTGTGAGACTGAGCCCTGTGTCAGGTTCTGTGCTCAATGGGGAGTCTGCTTCTCTCCCTTTCCCTCTCCTTCTGCCCCTCTCCCTACTCGTGCCCTCTCTCTCTCTCAAAATAAATAAATAAGTCTTAAAAAAAAAAAGACAAAGGTTTTGACTCTCAATCATTAGGCTCTCTTTTTTCCAAGAATGTCTATTTTGTTTGCATCGAAAGAAATAAACCCTATTCGTTTCTGTATCCCAAGAAGGCAGCTATGTAAAAACATTCAATGTGTCCAGAAGCAATCATTTTAAATATTTATTTATTTATTTTGAGAGAGGGAGAGCGTGTGCATGAGCTGGTGGAGGGGCAGAGGGAGAGGGAGAGAATCTCTAGCAGACTCCCCACTGAGCATGGAGCCCGATGCTGGGCCAGATCCCACGACCCTGAGATCATGACCTGAGCTGAAAGCAAGAGTCGGACACTCAACAGACTGAGCCACCCAGGCACCCCCAAAAGCAATCGTTTTAAACACCTACTCTATTTAAGTGCCAGGAGAGGAGCTCTGTGGAATCACCCGGGAATGGTGCTCGACAGGAACTATATGCAGTGTGCTGCCACAGAAGCCCATTCTTGCTCCAAGAATAAATACTCTTCAGTAGGTAAGTAAGCGAGCATGAGGTAAGAATGCTTCTGAAGAAAAATAAATCCTTTATTTCTGCAAAGTAGCCTGGATGACCTCACCACACCACTCAACCCTAGGAATTCAAAAGCAATAAAAGCATCGGCATTAAACCATGGCAGGCCCTGGCACACATTATACTACCATTGTTCAAAACATTTTTGAAACAGTTCTTCCGAAATTTTCATCGTGGCCTTATGAAAATCCATTTTTGGGGTTGTCGAGCATGCAACTCTTGATCTCAGGGTTGTGAGTTTGAGCCACACATTGGGTGTAGAGATTACTTAAAAATAAAATCTTAAAAATAAGAAAATCAGTTTTTATATCATCAAATCAGTATTTTGGGGGATCCAAAGAGGTATTAACCAGATTTCCGGATTTACCATTCACCTCTCAAACTATCAGTTGGCTTTAGGTTGTTTCAAAAATATTGGAAATAACCCTTGAGGATGATTGTATCCTCTGTTGCCATCCAGTAAGAACAGAGGGGTGGCCTACTCTGGCAAGAAATTCCTGAAGAGCTAGAGATCTTAAGTGAGGAAGGTGACCCCAAGGCCCTAAGGTCAGTTCTTTAGAGCAGAAGTTCTCATACTTGAATGTGCACAGGAATCACCCGGAGAATTTGTTAAACTAGCTTGCCAGGCTGTGTTCCCGGAGCTTCTAATTCTGCAGGGCAGCAAAGGCCCATCAACTTGGATTTCTCTCCACTTGGTACAGGTGCCGCCTGAGGCCCACACTTTGAGCAACACTCTCGGAGAGCAAAACTGAAGATAAAAATACTGATGTGAATATATAAGTTTTAGTATCCTTTTTTTTTTTTTTTTTTTTCAGAAAGGACAGAAATTGTCAAAAGCACTCAGGAGCCAACTTGGAGAGACTCTTGTCAGCTGAAGATGAAAAGTTTACACGTCAGTGTGGATGAGAACTGCAGTGGATTGAAATCCATCAGGTGTGTTTAAGTACACCTGTTCAGGAGCGTGGGGTGGGGGGGGGGCTCAGTCAGTTAAGCGACTGAATCTTGGTTTCAGCTCAGGTCATGATCTCAGGGTTGTAAGATCCAGTTCCGCGTCGGGACTCTGCGCTCAGTTCAAAATCTGCTTGTTCTTCTCCCTCCAACCCCACCCCCCATAAAAATAAATAAATCAATCTTAAAAAAAAAAAAAATAAATCCACCCAGTCATAATAGTATTGAACAAAATCCCAAACCAACCAAAAAACTCACTTGTCTGCATTGGTGGATGCAAGAGATCACATGCATTATTTGGAAAACTGGGAAGTCAGAGGGAAACGATCAGACGTTTATCTTAGCTCTTCTATTCAAACGTACTTCTGAGTGACCAAGTAGCAAGGAGAAGTGTATCATCTTAGAATGAGTAATAAAAGTATGAAGGTAATAAAGAACATGATGGATTGGACTCTCTGTATTTGATAAGCCCTAACGAATGGTTGGATCTAGGCACTGAGCATCAATGACTGCTCACATAACCAAAAGACAAACAACCACAAATATTATATATGCCTAAAATAAAGAAGTCCGTATACCACCCATCGAACAGTTTGTCAAGCAAACAGAACCTGACTTCGATCACACCTCTTGATCTGAGACCAATGACACCACAGGGATGCAATCAGCAAAATCCAGATTGTAGGAAACTCTATAGGACAAACTTAGTTTCTGCAACCAAAAAATTGCAAGAAACCTATGGATTAGATGAAATCTAAAAGACACAGCAATCACAGCAATGTGATGTATACCCATATTATTAGGATCCTAATTCAAAACACTGTAAAAAATTACGATATGTATGGAACAATTAGAAATTTGGACAGTTTTGGGGTGCCTGGGTGGCTCGGTTGTTTACGCATCCGATTCTTGGTTTCGGCTCAGGTCATGATGTCAGGGTAGAGAAATCAAGTCTTGTGTGGGGCTCAAGCGTCTGCTTGAGATTCTCTGCCTCTCCTTCTGCCCTTGCCCCCACTCGCATGCACACTCTCTCTCCAAAATAAGAAAATAAATAAATCTTTTAAAAAAAGAAATTTGAACAGTTTCTGGATGCCATAAAAGAATTATTATTAAATGTTTCAGGTATAATGATATCTTGTCTATGTTTCTTGAAACTTTATTTTAGAAATATACAGTGAGGGGGCGCCTGGGTAGCTCAATCGGTTAAGCCTCGGCCTTCAGCTCGGGTCATGATCCCAGGGTCCTGGGATCGAGCCCCGCATCAGACTCCCTGCTCATCGGGGAGCCTGCTTCTCACTCTTTCTCTGCCTGCCACTCCCCCTACTTGTGCTCTCTCTGTCAAATAAATAAATAAAATCTTTTTAAAAATGTGAAAAAATAAGAAATATACAGTGAAGTATTTGCAGATGAAGTATATCGTGTGTGTGAGGGGAGTGCTTAGGGCTCTAGATGAGTGGTTCTCAGCCGGGTGGAACTTGGTCTTCCGACATACATTTGGCGATGTCTGGAGTCACTTTTGGTGATCCCACCTTGGGGGGTAATGCTGCAGGCATCTACAGCTACACCGCCTACAATGCACAGAAACAGCCCTCCACTGTGGGGGACTGCCTCTGTCCTGATGCCCTGACAACCTTGAATGTGTCCACATAGCTCCCGTTGGCACACTTGAACTGCAGCTCATCTGAGTGTGGGCAGAATGTCTGGTGATCTCCCTAGAATGTGAGAGGCAGGAGGCCTGTTAGGAGTTGCTGGGAGGCCACCTCCCACTTGCTTCCCTAGCTCCACGATGAGACTCTCATAAGGCAGTTTCTCTTTCTTTTTCTTTTTTAAAGATTCGTTCATTTATTTTGGAAAGAGAGAGCATGCAGAGGGGAGCGGCAGAGGGAGAGAGGAATATTCAGCAGGATCCATGCCCAGCACAGGGCTCGATCCCACAACCCTGAGATCATGACCTGAGCCGAAATCAAGAGTTGGATTCTTAACCGACTGAGCCACCCAGGTGCTCCTCCTGAGGTACTTTCCAATCGCCTCCTGGGTTCTGTTGAAGTATGGGGCTTCCTGCCCTGCCCCCCTCTGTAGAGCACTGCAGAAAAGGAAACCAGTTAGTGACCATCTACACTGGGCTCCTCAGCAACGGGAGTCTAGAGGTCATCTGGCCACTTTTGTTTCAGTGCTGTCCTTGGTGTGTGGGACAAGGACTACAGGCTGGCACCAATGGCTACATTCTTTCACTAAGTAAGTAATAAACTGTCTGAATCCAAAAGCAACTCAATATACTTTTAGTCAAATCAGCCAGAACTTGGTTTTGGTCTTGCCTTGTCTTGTGTATGGACCGGACACACATAATACATGGAAGTTATCCAGCCCCAAATGTCGATAATGCCAAGGCTGAAAAGCTCTACAGGCGACAGTATTGGTCCTGAGGCGACCATTGTTGAAGCTACATGACGAGCACACGGACAGCAGAAATGGGAAGACACTGATTTGTCTAATTTTGCATGTTTGAAACTATCCCTAATACAAGCTGTATTTTCAATTTTTTCAAAGTTTTTAAGTAGGCTCCACACCCAACGTGGGGCTTGAACTCATGACCCCAAGATCAAGAGTTGCATGCTGTACCAACTGAGCCAGCCAGGCACCCCAAAAGCTGTGTATTTTTCAAAAGATAAAAAAAAGAAGAGAGAGAGAGGGAAGGAAACCGTAAGAGACCCTTAATGATAGAGAACAAACTGAGGGTTGATGGAGAGAGGCGGGTGGGGGGATGAGCTAAATGGGCGATGGGTATTAAGGAGGGCACTTGGGATGAACCCTGGGTGTTATAGTAAGTGATGAATCACTAAATTCTACTCCTGAAAGCAATATTGCACTGTATGTTAACTAACTAGAATTTAAATAAAAATTTAAAGTAAATAAATAGACAAACTAAAAAAATTGGTCACCTGGCTTTATTAGATGTCTAACACTTCGAGTGCATATAATGAAGCAACATGCAAATAGGCACAAATTTGCCATCAGATTTCTAGCTCCACCACTAAATTACAAACTGTGTGTTCTTACGCAAATTACTAACCTCTTTAAACCTCAGTTTCCTCACCAATAAAATGAGGCTAATTATGCCCCTGAGGGTTTCATAGGGATTAAATATAAGTGTTTAGCTGAGTGTTTTACCTAAATACCTTTATTAGATGTCCTTCCTTTGTTCTTTTTGTTTGCTGCTCTTCAGTACAGAAATGCAAAGAGCCCTTCTTGCCACCTGGACAAGTTTCTTTTCAAATAATTCCCTGGAAAATGTAAATGGCCCTCGTATGAAATGTTTGGTCCTAAGGGCTTTAAACAACAAACTCTAGAGGGACCCTGGAGGGATGGGGAGTATGAAGAAATGTATGTGGTTAATTCATTAGTTCTTTTTTAATTTTTTTATTTTTTTAAAAGATTTTTTTTTTAAGATTTTGTTTATTTATTTGACAGAGAGATCACAAGTAGGCAGAGAGGCAGGCAGAGGGAGAGGGGGAAGCAGGCTCCCTGCTGAGCAGAGAGCCCGATGCGGGGCTCGATCTCAGGCCCCTGAGATCATGACCTGAGCCGAAGGCAGAGGCTTAACCCACTGAGCCACCCAGGCGCCCCATTAGTTCTTTTTTTAAAGATTTTATTTATTTATTTCAGAGAGAGAGAGAGAGAGAGTGCGCGTGCGCGCGCACGAGCATGTGAGTGGGGGAGGGGCAGAGGGAGAGAGAGAGAGAGAATCTCGAGTGGACTCCACACTGAGTGCAGAGCATGACACTGGGCTGGATCTCACGACCCTGGGATTGTGACCTGAGCTCAAGTCAAGAGTCAGATGCTTAACCAACTGAGCCACCCAGGCGCCCCAATTCATTAGTTCTTAATCCCAGGGTCATTTTGCCCCACAGAGGACATTTAACAATGTCTGCAAACATTTTTGTTGTCAAGACTTGGGTGGGACAGTTCTACTAGCATATACTGGTTAGAGACCAGGGATGTCACTAAACATTCCACTATACGCACAAGATTGCTCCCATGACAAAGAATTATCTGGCCTCAAATATCATTAGTACCAAGGTTGAGAAACCCTGGGCTAAACTGACCAAAACTCCTTGTGAAGCTTTTCCTGGATAATTAACTTTACCTCTCTTTGTTCTTCTTATCCAACACATACAGGTTATTAAAGGCATGCTCAGGAGAAATCATCCAAAATGTGATTACTCTAGTTCTGTGGCCCTAATTTGTTATTCATTTCTTTATGAGAAAAAAAATCCGAGCAGTGTTCTGATTTTATTGCCTTTGAGTTTCAAATAGCAAACTTGAAGCATGCACTGATTACCTTCTTAATTAATAGGCTGTGAAGGCAGGGCATCACTTTATTAACTAGTGGGAAGGATGTACCACCTCTCGACAGCTTGGTAGTCTTTATTCCCAACTGTGACGCCAATGGGGGAGGATTGGGATGAAGGGGATTCAGACGTTGCTCCCCAAATAGATATATTTTTCTTGTTAAACTAGTTCATCTTAGTTTCAATGACACCTGCCTACCATGTCATTATTAAAAAGAAAACGTTATGGGGAATTTGCCCCCTATCCTGCATCCCCCTTTTATTTTATTTATTTTTATTTTCTATTTTTCCGCATCCCCCTTTTAAAGTCTAGACACTTGGGATGCCTGGCTGGCTCAGTTGGTAGAGCGTGTGACTCTTGATCTCGGATGGAGAGTTCGAGCCCCACATTGGGTGTAGAGATTATTTAATAATGATAACAATAATAATATTAATAAAGTCTAGATACTTGACATCAGGACCACAAGGCCATAGGTAAATGGTGGTAATTGTGTTCAACTGGCAAACAATAACAAGGCCATTTCTGTGAGATGTGTTGTGTGTTTCATGGAGAAATAGGGCAAAAATGTTTGAGAAGACAAAAAGTGGAGGGGGGGAATCTACACAGGTGGTAGAATGGCCTAAGGATCCATGAGGTAGCTCCTTTTATTTTGTCTCTCCCTCGACCCACTCCACCCCTTCTGTGAAAACTATCCCACCCCTCACCCCAGGGAATTGGGTTGGGACACCTGATTAAGAAGCCAAGCCATGGTCATGGTTCAGTGGTTTCTCAGATCCTCCGACTCCCTATTTCAGGAATTAGAACTAAGAGATGGAGACTGAGTAGGTCAGGGGATTAGAGTAAATATGTCTGCAAATAACCCTTTCTGAGGTCTTCTCAAGCTGCTCTAGTTCCTTTCCTTGCTGAGACCTGCTTTTCAGCTTTCTGTGGATTCTATTAGATAGACCTTTGCATTCCCCCCACTGAAAAAGCTAGCTTAGGGCGCCTGGGGGGCTCAGTCGGCTAAGAGCCTGCCTTCGGCTCAGATCATGATTCCGGGGTCCTGGGATCGAGTCCCAAATCAGGCTCCCTGCTCAGTGGGAAGTCTGCTTCTCCCTCTCCCTCTACCCCGCCTCTCTGCTCGTGTGCTCACTCTCGATCTCTCAAATAAATAAAATCTTTTTTTAAAAAAAGGAAAAGCTAGCTTAGTGGGTACTGTTCCTTGCAACCCAGCAGCACTCTGTCTGAGACAGACGTGCGCACATCTCTACCAGGAGATGAGACTAACAAGAGAAATGAAGCGAAGGACTAATAGTGAAAGGCCACTTTAACAGCCATTTATGCTTCATGCCTAGGACCATCAAGGGATGACACTCCTTCCAGAGACCAGCTCACAGTAAATTCTCACAAAACCTCTAGTTCTAGATGTACCACACTTTTGATACTTTCATATACAAACTTATGACTCCTTTTGTGTTATGGTATCAAATCATTATTTATCTCATAATGTTACGTAATTCTCCTTTGTAAACTTGATTTTGTTCCTCATATTGTTAATTAACCCATCAACCAGACTTGGGAAGATCAGTTCACACCTCCAGGGTCCCTCCGCTTTTTTACATCATCCTGAAGCCGCTCAGACAGGCTTCCGCCTCCAGCACTCCACCAGAACTGAGTTGTGTATCTGGGTAAGTGCTTCTCAGCTGCACAAGAGGCTCTTTTAGAACAGTGGTTCTTTTCTTGGGGAGATTTTGTGCCCTCCCCCAAGAGTGATTTTGCAGTGTCTGGACACAGCTTTTTTAGTATTTTATTTTTAAATAATCTCTGTACCAAAGGTGGGGCTTGAACTTAAACCCTGAGATCAAGAGTCATATGCTCTATGGACTGAGCCAGCCAGGCGCCATGGACAGAGTTTTAATTGTCAGAACTTGGGGGTGCTACTGATATGTGGTGGGTAGAGACCAGGGATGTTGCTCAGTAAGCCCCGCCCCCAGCCCCCCCCCCCCGCAATAAAGAATTATCCAGCTCAAAATGTCAATAATGCCAAGGTTGAGAAAACTTGCTTTAAGGCAAAGACGGGTCTTTGCAACAAATAACACAATTCAAAATGGGGAAAGGATTTCAATAGAGGTTTCTCCAAAGAAGACACACAAATGGCCAATAAACAGGTGAAAAAATGCTAAACCTCATTAGTCATTACAGAAATATAAATCAAAAGCACAATGAGATACCACGTCACCCCACTAGGATGGCTATGATTTTGAAAATGGAAAATAACAAGTGTTGGTGAGGATGTGGAGAAACTGGAACCCTCATATGTGGCTGGTGGGAATGTTACATTTGGAAAACAGTTTGGTAGTTTCTCACAAAGTTAAAAATAGAGGGGCACCTCGGTGACTTAGTCAGTTAAGCATCCACCTTGTGATTATGACTTAGGTCATGATCTCATGGGTCGTGAACTTGAGCTCTGTGCCCAGCGGGGAGTCCTGCTTCAGATTGTCTCTCCCTCTGCCCCTCCCTTCTCTCTCTCTCTCTCTCAAATAAATAAATTTTTAAAAACTTTTTTAAGAAAGTTAAAAATAGAGTACCATTTGACCTAGCTATTCCACAACTAGGTGTATACCTAAGAGATTTGAAAACATGTGTTCATAGGGCACCTGGGTGGTACATTCAGTTAAGCATCTGACTCTTGATTTAGGCTCAGGTCTTGATGTCAGCATTGTGAGTTCGAGCCCCACATTGGGCTCCACGCTCAGTGGAGAGTCTGCTTGAGATTCTCTCTCTCCCTCTGCCCCTCCCCACCATGCTCGCACATGTACGCTCTCTCTCAAATAAGTAAACAAATCTTTTTTAAAAAAGGAAACATATGTTCACAAAAATCTTGTACGCAAATGTCATAAGCATTATTCACACTAACCAAGAAGTGGAAACAACCCAAACGTCCACTGCCTGATCAATGGGGAAACAAATAGTGGTCTATCCACACAATGGAATGTTATTTGGCCATAAAAAGGGATGAAATACAGATACACACGCCAACATGCATGAACCTTGAAAAGATAAACTAAGTGAAAGAAGGCAGACACGAAAGACCACATATTGTATGATTCCACGTCTGTGAAATATCTGGAATAGGCAAATCCACACAAGAGGAAGTTGCCTGGTGCTGGGGATATTGAGGAGCCTAGGGAGGGACTGCTAATGAGTACAATTTTGGGGGGGATGATGAAAATCTTAAAATTAAACTGTGTGGAAGGTTACATAACCCTCTGAATATACTAAAACAACAATGAATTATACCCTTTATGACGTGGATTATATCTTTAAAAGAATGGCTCTTGGGGGGCCTGGGTGGCTCAGTCGGTTAAGCCGCTGTCTTTGAATCAGGTCACGATCCCAGGGTCCTGGGATCGAGCCTCGCATTGGGCTCCCTGCTCAGCAGGAAGCCTGCTTCTCCCTCTCCCTCTGCCTGCCACGCTCCCTGCTTGTGTTCTCTCTCTCTCTCTCTCTCTCTCTCTCTCGCTCTCTGTTAAATTGATAAGATCTTTAAAATAAAAAAAAAAAAATAAAAGAATGGCTCTTTGAATCTCCTGAGTGCCTATTACAAAGGAGGTGCTCGTTAAATAATGCAGTACCCCTGAAGCATGGAAGACAAACACAAAAGATGTGTTTCCTGCTCTGGTTACTATTGTTTTTAACCTCTTCTGTTTAGAGAGGAACAGGAGTGATTCCCTTAAACAACCTCTAAATTAACCAACCTGCAGAATTAACCAGGGCTCTCCATTTCCCCTAATGGTCCTACGAGCACTCTGAATACTTCTGTCTAGTGGTAAGTTATTCTTGAGAAAGCCTGGGTATTTTAGCTCCGAACAGTTGAGTTTTACATCTTCTAACGGTTAACTGAACTTTCCCCCAACTTATTTATTTGTTACATAAACTGATAAAAAATGATGCAAAAAAAGTTATTTTTTTAAAGATTTTATTTATTTATTTGACAGAGAGGAGAGAGAGCACAAGTAGGCAGAGAGGCAGGCAGAGAGAGAGGGGGAAGCAGGCTCCCTGCTGAGCAGAGAGCCCGATGTGGGGCTTGATCCCAGGACCCTGAGATCATGACCTGAGCCGAAGGCAGTGGCTTTAACCCACGGAGCCACCCAGGCACCCCAAAAAAATTATTTTTAAGAAACTAAATTGTTTTGGAAAAATAAACAGTTATGTGGCTTTTAAAAATTGCTGTCAAGGGGCACCTGGGTGGCTCGGTTGTTAAGCGTCTGCCTTCAGCTCAGGTCATGATCCCAGGGTCCTGGGATGGAGCCCGCATCGGGCTCCTTGCTCGGCAGGGAGCCTGCTTCTCCCTCTCCCACTCCCCCTGCTTCTGTTCCCTCTCTCGCTGCGTCTCTCTCTGTCAAATAAATAAATAAAATCTTTAAAATAAAAAAAAAAAAAATTGCCGTTGAGTTAGGTGAGGACAAGACAACTATAAAAGATGGAGAACAAAATCCCCCCAAATCTAGAATTCTATACTTAACGTTTTGAAAATATCTTGAGTTTTCACTTCATTTAGAATAAACCAAAAATAGAAATCATAGATATTGCATATGTGTACACCTAATGAACAAAAGACAACACAGACCTCTAATCAGTGGTCCAGTTAAAGGATTGGCCAATGAATAATATATTTATTTTAAGTTTAAGCAAAATATTTAATGCATGCATTAACCATTTTTTCAAACAAGTCTTTATTAGAAGCATTTTATTTTTCAGTTAAGTAACCTACTAGTCCCCACTGTAAATGGTGAGAAGACTTCTACTGTACTTCCTGGTGATTGTAACTCTCCTACCTTGTATAATGGAGAAAACCCTACAAAGCTCTTTTATTAATTCTCCATTTTTGTATTGAATTCCTTGTGCAATATTTACAAAAGTCCTTCAGTTGCCACCTTAAGGAAAGGTATAGTAGCCGCATGGAAAAGAATTCATGGGACAGATTTGCAGACAAGTCTTTCCCATCTCTCTTGGAGACTGATCCAGCTCTGCATGTCTCTGGGGAAGCTGAGAAGGAAGAGAGGGAGTCTGTCACCTCTGGTATCTCTGAGCGATCCCACCTGGCTTTCATAGATCACAAACCTTCAGCAACCCTAGGATTCTGGCAGGATTTGGGGTAGAGAGCCCTGTAAACAGTGATTGCTACATCTCTGTTGCGGGTGTTAATGATAAAGTCGCTCAGTTTAGAGGCTGGAGTCAAGCTGAAATTGGTCCAAGCAACAATGATGCATTCCTCAGAGGCTGGGTTGAAATTCATTCATTCTCTGGGGCAATGTAGAGTTGCCCCTCAATGAACAAACTCAGAATTCTCTCTGGGCAAGGAGGATACAGAATGAACACTGATTTAACTTCCTTTCACTCGTTCAACTAAGCATCTACAGTACCTCAGGAGCCAGGCATCCAAGATGGATGTGATAGTCCACACTCTCAAAGACTATGTAGAACAAGAATATATAGGTAGGACAAGCACTTAATGATTGATTTTTTAAATAAATATGATGGTACTGTTAAAATCTAATCATATCATCTTTGCTTTCAAAATATTAACATTTAAATTCTTCCGTACTTTTAAGACTTAATGGAAAAGAAGAGGACAAATATGAAGCAGATATTATTTTCTTTTCATCCTGAGCCATACTTTCCATTGTTTTTCCTTTCTCTTCTCTTTCCATGTGTGTATCTGTGTGTACGTGTGTGCGAGTGTGTGAGAGAAAGAGAAAGAAAATTTCTAGTTCATGAAAAGTGAAAGAGAACTATACGGTGCTCTGATAGAGGTGCCTGGCTGGCTCAGTTGGAAGAGCATGAGACTCTTGATGTCGGGGTTATGAGTTCAAGCCCCACTTTGGGCGTAGAGAGTACTTTTAAAAAAATAAAAATATGGGGCACCCGGGTGGCTCAGTCATTAAGCATCTGCCTTCGGTTCAGGTCATGATCCCAGGGTCCTGGGATCGAGCCCCGCATCGGGCTCCCTGCTCAGCCAGAAGCCTGCTTCTCCCTCTCCCACTCCCCCTGCTTGTGTTCCCTCTCCCACTATGTCTCTCTCTGTCAAATAAATAAATAAAATCTTTAAAAAAATAAAAATAAAAATATTAAAATTTAAAAAAATTGAAATGTTCTAATACCTGGGCAAGATTGAAATAAAGAGTATGTTTTCACATTTTAAGTCCTCATTGCAAGAATGCGGCAAGACTAATTTGATGCCCGTTCTTGTATATCCTTTGCTCTGTGGCATGTCAGAGCTAGTTCCAACTCCCTGAGAATAAAGGACAAAAATAAGAGAGACCAGTAAGATTCCTTTTCTTCCCATAGTTTCCAGTACTGGGAAGACCAGAAGAACCCCAGGTTTCAGCAGACACAGGTTTCACCTCTCACTCTGCATCTTTCTATGTGCTAATTGAGCCATTTTGGTGAGCTGTAAGATTTCCAGGATGCCCAATAGTCAAAACTTGCTTAGAGGACCATAGCGAGTGGACATCTATAGTTTCGGGAGAGAGATTGGTGTCCTCCAGAAGCCCAGATTCATTTGGAAGAGGCATGGAGTGTGTGCACTACTTATCAATTTCCAGGGTGAGAACTGTCAGCAGAGCAGCCCATGGCAGTGATCATACATCTGTTGACTGGTGTAAACAGGACAGGGGACCCTTGGATCAGTCTACCGTATAGTTTCCAAAGGAGACAAAGACTGTGTTGAGTTAGCTGCAAGTTGTGCAAATACATGCCTGTTGCTGTAACGTGAAGGAATTACAGATGGAGGAGAGGAAAGAAGTTCTAATTGTGTTTTGGAACAAAAAGTAAAAACATAATGTCTACTTTTGCTTAGTGCCTTTAAAAAAATGCTCAAATATCTAAACTTCAGAAATCTGGAGTGTTCCAAATTGTTTAATTCCCTCCAAAGAAAAACAAATATTCACTCTACATTCATATTGTTTCAATTATTTTTTTCTTTATTTGCTTATGGCTTACACACTAGAGATCTTCCTCACCGAAGACAGGGCAGTGACAAATCCCGTTCTCTGAAGCTTACTGCTAAATTGAGGAAATGAGTTGTGTCTTTGCTAAAAAGGAATCCGTCTTTGGTACGACCGCTTCAAGCAAGCTGGAAGAATCCACCTCTGCTAAAGATTTAGAAATTCAGGTGTCATTCTTCTCTAAGCAACTTGAAATCCTCTTCTTCTATTCTATTACCCAGAACCAGGATAGTACCTGGCAAATGTGCTCAACATAGTATTTAAGAACTGATGGGCCTATGCGGTGACTGGTGCCCTGGGAAGGCAGCTCGCCTTGCTGAAGGAGCTGGTAGATTTAGTTCCAAATCCTCAGGGAGGAGTGCACTGAGCCCCTCTCCCCCCGCCACCGAATGCCTGGAAATCATCTTTCCTCTCAAATAGGAAGCCCTTATCTCGCAATGAAGACTGGTAAAGGGAAAAGAAGAGATGAGAGAGTTTTCATTTTGATCCATGAATTCTCTGTAGAAAATCGGGGTTTCCTCCAATGAGTGACATCTTGAAAGAACTGTCTCTGTCAATCAACAGATATTTCTAGAACCCCTCCTGTGTTCCAGGCTCTACGAGGAGCCCACAGGAGCACTCCTTCCAGGGTGTCCTGGGATCGAGTGGAAGAAGCAAGGGTTTTAGAATTAGATCTTGAGCTCATAAAATTTTTATTGTGATAGTATTTTATGCTACTAATTTCCTTAATGACCCAACAGAAGAGAGGAAGGTAAATCAGTAGTATAAACTGATTTTACATAGAATTTAGAAATAGCAGAAGGTTTGCTATAAATAACTAGGCTAACCATATTATTTCCTACCAGGGCACCTTAGGGGATCCTGTTTTAATGAATAAATAAAAAAACGATGTGTAATTATCATATCAATTGCTTGCATCTAAGTGAGTGCTTCTGGAGTTATTTGATGGTGCTTAAAAATCTTTGGTCTCTGAAGTGTGTTTAATGTCTCCTTGACTCTTATCTATATTATTTATTTGCAGATCAAAGTTAACTTGGTGCTATGCAAATGAGGAGACTTCCAATGAATGAAATTTTACTGTAAAATATTAAATCCTTATTACTTACAACAGAACTGCAATGTATTTTGAGGACATGTTTCCACATATTGAAAAGAGACACTACAACTTAAAACAGTATTATCCAATAGAACTTTCTGCAATGATGTAATATTCTAGCTGTCCAAATAAGGTAGCCGCTAGTTACATGTGACTATTGAGAACTTGAAATGTGGCTAGCACCCCTGAGGAACTAAAATTTAAATTTTATTTAATTTTAACTAAAATTTAAATTTAAACAGCCATATACAATTAGCGGCTCCCTTATTTGACAGTGCAGACTTAAAGAAAAAGTGAAAATGGATTCCAAGACTCTGAATTCCAGCTGTACTGCACCCTTACTAACTTGAGCATTTTACCTAACTTTTGTGAGCTTCAATTTTCTCACTTGAAAATGAGAATATAAATAATATCTATCTTAGAGGATTTGGAGTAAGAGGAATTGAGGCATTCTCTGATTTCCAAATAAGTGCCAATCAAGTACCAAAGTTAAATATGTGGAAAATGAATAACCAGCTTTCTCATTTAAAGGGAGTTTGCATTCCTAGGGAGCTCATAAATATTATTAAATTCATAGTTATCCTCATTGTTCAGATAAAATATTTAATGACAATGTTTATAACTATTGGCTGGTAAGCAGTACCATTAGCTTGGGAGTATCAGTGTATGGTGCACAAAAGCAGTGGGGGGGCGCCTGGGTGGCTCAGTCAGTTGAGCGTTTGCCTTCAGCTCCGGTTATGATCCTGGGGTCTTGGGATCGAGCCCCGCATCAGGCTCTCTGCTGGGTGGGGAGCCTGCTTCTCCCTCTCCTCCCAGCTCCTGCTCTCTCTTGCTATCTCTGTCTCTCTCTCTCGAATAAATAAATAAAATCTTTAAAAACAAAACAAAACAAAAAAACAAAAGCGGTGGGAATCAGAAAGTTAAATTTATAAAAGTTGAGGTCAGCTTGTGTACCAAAAGTACATTGAGAAACAAAAAGGGCGATTAAAATGTCAGCGCAATCACTTCTTTGTTATTATTACAATTAACATCTTGGAAGGAAGTTAAATAAACCCAGTCCATTTCACAGGTACAAATTAGCAGAAGAGGCAAGTAGTTAGGAGCTTAAGTACTTTTGTTGGATGTAATCACATGAAATAATGTACATAAAGTACTTACCACAGGGTATGCCACCTACTAAGGACTAAAAATTGCAGCCATTATTATTTTTTTTTAATATTTCATTTGTAAGTAATCTCTACACCCAACGTGGGACTTGAACTCACAATCCTGAGCTCAAGAGTCACATGCTCTACTGACCAAGCCAGCCACGTGCTCCCAAGTTGCATCCACTATTATGGTAAGTGATGCTCTTGGGAGACCCATGAGAAGAGAAGACTTCGGTTATTTTTCAATTCGCAGAAGGTACGGGAGAACAGAGTGATTATTTGCACAGATTTAATTCTACATGACGGGGCATGGAAAGATCATCTCAACTTCCCCTATCCATAGCAGTCAAGAACTGAATCCTGTTGTTTTGATACCATTTCAAATCTATTTTTGGAATGAGGCATGAAAGAATGAATAAATGAATGACCAAAATACCTCGATTCCCCCATTCACTCAACAAATTGAGCCGGTAAAACTCATACGTCCTCAACATATACATTTTTCCAAATTTGAGACAATACTGAGACGAATGGGGAAGGGACCAGTTGGGGGAAATGGTCTACCAGTCACGTTGCTCAAGCGCCCGGTGGCTATGGGCCCAGACTACTTTGTGAGGCATGTGGTGCTTTAACCAGCCATCCACAGGCACCTGAAGGGGCATGGGGTTTTGAAAGAGTGCCGAAACAGGAAAGAGCAGGGCTGATGTAGACCCAAGAAACCACTCTCAGGGGTGTGGTAGGAAACCAGCCCTGGCCCTAATCCCTTCTGCACATCATCTGAAATCTTCTTACTATTTCATCCCACCACCTAAACTTTTTCTATCTAGAGCTCATTTGGTTTAACAAGGCCCCACCAAAATGGACATTCCCCTGGGCACCCCCCACCCCCCAAATAAAAGACCATATGAGGTGGTCTCACTTCCATGATAATTGCATTCCAAGAAATTCAGAAATAGGTGTCAGGATTTTGTGACTTTTCTAACAGGAAAATTTCTCATTTTATAGGGTAATGAACACTTGGTTAAAACACTTCTCCAATGTCCTCAGGCTCCCACAGCATCATTCTTTGCCTTGAACCACCTACATTGCCTCAGACTGATTTGACTTTTTTTTAAGAAGGAGAATCTGTTCCTGTCATCTAATTCTATCCAGGGAGCTTGCATACTCCGTCAGGGGATAAAGACAGATGAGTCACAATTTTTCTTTTTTATCACCTTAAGATGGAGAGGATACTATTTCCATTTCAAGTGTGACTCTATTAATTAGCACAGGACCATTACACTCACTGATACATAGGACTTCCTTTTTTGGACCGACTTTGATATTCAAAGAGGCAAAAATCACTAGGAAAGTATGTACGTTACCGTTACCTTGCGCCAGAATGTGGGAGTGCCACTGTCCCCGGCGTCCCCTTCCGTGGTGCCTTCCTGGTGGCCCACCATGGCTGCTCCTGCTCTCCTTTCCCGTTTTCTAGAGTCCTCTCTTCCCTTCGGAATTCTTTTGAGTCACAGGGTGAAATTGTCCTTCTCTGGATTCACCAGTGAACTTGACCAAAGGTTAAGCTTGAAGACTCGCTCGGAGGAGCTACTTGTGTCCCAGCGATTGAATAAGCAGAGATCCAAGGTGCTGGGTGTTCTTGCTTTATTTACCACCGGCCTCCCCTTGTCCTCTCCGGGCTGCTGTTCACTGACGACTGCTGTGCCCTGGACTGGCGCTCTGATGGCCCGTGGTGCGGGGGACAGGCAGGTTGTGGAGGAAGCTGCCCTCGTGAAAAAGGCCATTGTTTAATCTACCCGGTCCCTCCCTGGAGCTATGGCAACAAATTCCGTTGGTGAATTAACTATGTCATTGTGTGCCGGCTCAACTGATTATGCTTCTGGAATGACAAACATTTTCTCCCTTTTTTTCAAGATAAAAAGTAGTCAAGACCTTGAAGTGTTAATATACAACTCAGCACTTTCTTTAAAGAGGCGAACACAGAGAAAAATTGGGTTCTAATAAATATTTTCTCTCCCAAGGAGCTATTCTAAGCGCCACTGATAAATGGACTGGTGCATTTTAACCATGTAGAATCTTCCCAGTTTGTATTAAGTTTATTTCCCCCTCGAATAATGTTGTGTGTTAAAAGGGCTCTTTAAATATGCATGTGCTGGGGCCTTTCCCAGAAAAGGATTCTTTTTAAATCTGGTGGCCGCAGAATGCTGCTGTTAAAGTATCATACCTCATTTCAGAATGAAGATGGCTGTCCATCTAAATTCACCTTCGCCACGTAAATATTTTCCCTGTTCTGTGCTAGCGGGAAAGTCTGAGTCGCTCGCTCACGTATTCCAGTCTCCAGGATGATAAAACGTGCTCTGATCGGTTAAAGGAGACTTTCAACCTGGGCATCCATCCATCCCGCACTTTCTCTGTCTGGGGGGCTGGCCTGGGTGCTGGAGGATCTCTGTCAGGGAATTTGTTGCTCCTTTGCCTGGCGTGTGGTGTGTAGTGTGTAGTGTGCTGACTTGGCGAGCTGGAATCATGCTTCCGAGGATCCCCTTCTCTTACGGCTCTGGGTTAGACTCGGCCAAGAGAGGGATTTGCACAAGGTGGGGAAGGTGAGTGCGAAGTAACGGTCGTTACTTTCCCCAGCTTGTCGTGGCTGGCCTTGGTGACAGAAGGTCCCAGAGGATCCTCACTCCCCTTGGCTCTGTGTCCAGATCTTCTTCGCAACTGCTGACCTTGTTAAACAATGGCAGCCCAGAGCCCACCATCAGGCATTTCTCCCCTCATGCAGCTCCCCTGCCCACCTCCACTCCTCCACCCCTCCCACAAGGGGCCAGGGCTGTTTCCTAGGAGAAATCCCTTTCTCTACCGCTCACAGTGGTTCTGCTTCTCCAGCTAAGCTACGGCTGATACACTTAATTTTTCCAAACAATATAAAGACCGTAGGAGAGAATCTTCAGCACGAGGGGATTTTAGAGGGCAACAGGGAGAAAATGCCATGGAACTTGCATCTAGAAGTGACTGAGGAACCCAAGGAAATAGATGTCATATTTGTGTCAGATCTCTCCCCCAGGTCCCTGTGGCCCTCAACCTGCAAAAATTCTTTTCAGATCCAAGCATGTTTTCAAATACCTTTTCCTTCTTCATTCTTATGATTTCCTGTCTTCCTCATTCTTCTCCCCCCCAGAGATCATCCCCCACCCCAAAGAGGCTGAAATCGCCTATCAGAGGTAAACCACACTCCAGGAGTGGATTGCAGTTAGTCAACTACAGGAGAAAAAGAAAAGTCCAGGTCCTGGGCACATTATTTCTTCCAGAATGATCCACCGGAGCCACTGAAGTGCTGGCCAAAGTGACACAGCACACACGGATGGACTCGAAGAGACGATTTCTCCGAAACTCAGGTCAAGCCTGGCTCAGCTGTCAGGAAAACATCCACCTCTATCCGCGCTAGTTCGCTTTTGTCAGTAATGGAAAAATCACTCTTGCGTCATCAAGGCCCAATGGTTCACACGAGAGGCTTGTTTTGAAATTGCCTCTTGTTGTCATCTCTTAGAATAACAGTGCATTTGATATTTCTGAGCTTCTCATCACACATCCAAAAGAAGAATCACTGCCAATCTCTTCCCTCAGTTAATTCCTGCTTAGACTAGGTGATTATTCGTCATGAGCATGAGCACGTTGAGAGGCGAGGTTCTGGTTAATCTGGGCTCTAAAGCAAACAGAATGGACACGGGGCCGCCAACACGACAACATACTGTATTCCTATCACAGATCCAGTCAGGTCATTCAATTAAGCCACTTACTCTTGGATCACGAAGACGTCTATTATCTGAACACTTATTCGTGGCTTTCTGGGGTCTTCTCTGCTTTCGAGAGTCTCATAACATAAATAAATGGTCTCGGGGATCCCTATGAACGATCCCCTGTGGTCTATACAAAGGGCTCTCCAGAGCCCCGAGAGTTGTGTCAGTGGGTAGAACCCAGTTGGCCAGGCCCACAGAGGTGGAAATGGGTGGGCAGCAGATCCCAGCTACTGGGTGAGGTACCTTGTGTGAATTAGGGCCCAGCAGCCTGACATGGTGAACAAAGGGAGGGCTCGATTTTGGCCCCTTATTCTCCAAATCTGTGGGAAATCTTTGCAGCCCCTGAGCCTCGGGGAAAAGGGCATTTTCTGGGAAGCAAACTGTGTCAGTCCCATTATAAGAGACACACTCTTGAATTTGGGAAACAAGTATCCTCGGGGTTCACGAGGTGAGGTGTTCTCTGCTGGGAGGTGTGGGTGGTCAACCAGGCCTCAGCTCCAGAGCTGAGGAGAACCACCCTTCTTTCACACAAATTCCCCAGGAGCATTCTGTTGGCCTTTCTGGTACCTTCCAAGAGGGCAGAGTGTGCCCGGAATTATGGCTTTATGTGGCTCAATTTGAGAGGGTGTCTTAGCTCTCTTCTGAGGAGTCTGTGTGGCCATGGACAGGTGCATGCCTGGAGGCCCTCACACCCTCAACCCCTAGAAAATTCTTGAGTTCTCCACCCAAATGTCCCACCCTGTCTCCAGAGCTCATGCGGCCTCTTCTTCAGTGCCATCCTCCTGGGCGTAACCTCCCCAGAGAATTGCATGTCCCTGGACACGAGGGGTGGTGGAGCTTTTAGCAGGAAAATGTGAACAGAATCTGGATATCTGGGCTGGCCCCACCCTGTGGTGCAGCACAGAGGAGGGCCTTTGGCTTTTCTCCCCTCCCCTCTGCCACATACACACGTACACATGGTCTGTTAGCATGATTTCAAACTTTTAAATATTTAGACAAATGATACACGGGCCTCCATTCAGATTCTTGCCCTGACCCCACAAATGACAGGAGCAGGCCCGGCTAGAGGTGTTTTAAATCACTGTAGAAATTAATGGATTAATTAGCATTTTCTGGTTATTTTAATTATAGTTAATTACAGGTAGTTTGTCATCAAAAGTCTAATCATCTCTGAATGTATGAACAATACGATTTTCTGAATCTAAGTGACTCAAGGCTAGATTCTGGACTGAGATGAAATAATTTGCTCCAACTCTAGCACAGTCCTTGGAATTCGGTAGTTGCCTTGAAAATGACTGTTAATGAGTAAATGAATCCCTGAAGCATTTTGTTAACTGCCTCTCGCCTTTTGCCCTGCCTATGTCGGGTAACTGACTTAGAAACTCTTCGACGGATGAGTTCATCCAAGGCTGTTTTGGGAGTGTTAGTCAACTGGGCTTAGAAATTCTGTGACTGACGAGTTCACCCAAGGGTGGTTTGGGGGTGTTAGTCCAGAGATGAAGCCAGGGGAGACGGCAGCCTCTTTGGTCCTGGAGGAAAGTGACTTCCTGTGACTCCCTACCTTTTTGCTTTTCCTGAGCCCCTGGAATTAGCTAGCAATGGTTCTGAAGAAGGAATACAAAGTTTGGACTTTGCACTTTCAAGTGATGGACTAAAAACATACTCCACCCCCATGACGTGAAGACATGTCCAAATTCAAGTGTAGAATTTAGGTATTTTGGATATTCCCTTGGATTTACTGAACACGGACTTCGTATCAAGCCCTCAACCAGGTGAAAATCTGAAGGCCATTACAGCAGCACCAGCCTTCGCGGCCTTACATCAGTATATAAGGTGCTGTTACATTGAGTATTTCCCCGACTTAAATAATCTATTTCATCACCCCCAACTCATCATTCTCTCTTCCCCCTTACCCTGCTTTGTTTGACTTCACTAGGGACAGATGACGAGTACGGGTTTGCTATCGGTCTCTCCCAGGAGAGTGAAAGGGCACCACTGCCGATGTCCCCGGTGACTAGAAGAGTGCCTGGCACATCCAAGGGCTCGGTAGACATTTTGTTGATGAACATATTAATTTGGCATCAAAATTGCACTATTTTTTTTTCCTTGTTCAATTTGGCTTTGAGTGGGTAGGAGAGTAGCACGAAGAAAAGTAATCTGGTTTGACGGTGGGAGGTGCTCCTGAGGGGACTAGAGGCAAATAATGCTAAGGGTGGAGTTCAGATCTGGAGAAGAGCTGGTGTCAAAGGAAAACAAACCCACTGAGAAACTGTAGGAAGCAAGGACCTTTGGGATTTATTAGCTTTTTTTTTTTTAAGATTTTATTTATTTATTTGACAGACAGAGATCACAAGTAGGCAGAGAGGCAGGCGGGGGCGGGGAAGCAGGCTCCCCGCCAAGAGAGAGCCCGACTCGGGGCTAGATCCCAGGACCCTGAGATCATGACCTGAGCCGAAGGCAGAGGCCCAACCCACTGAGCCACCCAGGCGCCCCTTTATTAGCTTTCTTTTCAGGCCCACAGTCGTTGCAGTTTGCAGTAACTTGCTGAAACAACGAAGCTCCAGGCAAAGTGGCATGTTTGTTGATCCATTGGGCCATTAACAGAACTTCTCGAAGGTGTTGGAGCAATAAGCCAAGCAGCTCAGAGATGGCTTTCTTCCCCTCACCTCATAACAGCTATTTTCATGGATTGCTGGGGTTTTGCAGACATTTTTCTCTCTAACAGAAAAACCGACTTTCTGCCTGGTGTGAGCCTGACCTGAAGAAAAACCA
This sequence comes from Potos flavus, assembly GCA_028534135.1. Taxonomy (NCBI): domain Eukaryota; kingdom Metazoa; phylum Chordata; class Mammalia; order Carnivora; family Procyonidae; genus Potos; species Potos flavus. The sequence goes on along the minus strand of CM052901.1, from coordinate 85,849,985 downwards.
AACATGATAAATTTTGTAACTGCTTCTACATCTTTCCCATGGCTTTTTGTGGTTCACCAGTAAAAATGATACAAAATTTCTGTGCTTGACCAAGGGAACCTGGTACACTGTATCTTTTTTCCTTTTCCCTCCTCCATTCTCTCTCCCACCAAGGCAAAAGGGAGTCTTCACCTTCAACTGTGGATCTTTTTTTTTTTTTCAGAGATTTATTTATTTGAGAAGGCGGGGCGAGGGGCAGAGGAAGAGAGAGAGAATCCTCAAACAGACTCCCTTTTGAACACGGAGCCCAACACGGGGCTCCATCCCAGGACCCTGAGATCATGGTCCCCAGGGTCCCCTTATAATAAGTCTTAAAGTCAGGGAAGTCTGAGTTTTCCAACACTGTTCTTCTTTTTCAAAGTTATTCTGACTAATTTAGGTCTTTCTAAATGTCCATATAATTTTTATATCCATGGAGTCGATTTCTACCGCAAAGCTTGCTGGGATTTTGACTGGAATTGCACTGAATATATAGATTAATCTCGACAAAATAGATATATACATATTTTTAAATCATTACACCATCTCTTGTTCCTTTTTTTTGAAGATTTTATTCATTTACGAGAGAGAAAGAGAGAGAGCGTGTGAGAACGAGAGGGGGGGAGAGGAAGAAGTAGGCTTCCCACCAAGCAGGGAGCCTGACAGAGGGCTCGATCCCAGGACCCCGGGATCATGACCTGAGCCGAAGGCAGACACCCAATCGACTGAGCCACCCAAGTGCCCAAGAAAATAGATATTTTAACAACTTTGAGTTTTCCAATCCATGAACATGGCACAGTTCTCCCTTTTTGTATGTTTTCTTTAATTTTTCTCAGCAGTCTTCTCTAAGAACTTTTCAGTGCACATAGCTTCTGCCCTCCAGCCCAAAGTTTCTTAACTATGTAGATTTATTTGAGGATATTTGAATTCATTTTCTTGAATCAAAAGTTTGGAAATATTAAAAACCAAAAAAAAAGAGTTTGGAAATGTGCTATGTTGTTCTCTTTCTCCATAGATTTTCCCAGGACATCTAAGTGTGTTCCTCTTATAATCACCAACTGATACAGTTGATACACCAATTGATACTTTGAGGTGCAGAAGTTCTTAGAAATCATTTAACCTGTGGCCTGTCCCACAGAAGAATCTCTTAAATATCCGGAGTTGAGGGGCTCCTGGGTGGCTCAGTCAGTCAGTCAAGCAGCCGACTGTTGATTTTGGTCTGGGTCACAATCTCAGGCTCCCGAAATGGAGCCTGTGTCATGCTCTGTACTCAGTGCAGAGTCTGCTTGTCCCTCTCCCTCCCCCCACTTGCTCTTGTCTTCTCTCTCTCTCTCAAATAAATAAATAAAATCTTGAAAAAAAGACTGACTATAAAGCTACAGTAGTCAAGACAGTGTGGTATTGCCGTTGGTATAGACACATATGGAACAAAATAGAAAATCCAGACATAGACCCACGTATATGTGATAAATTGTTTCTTTATGAAAGTGCCAAGACAATTCAATGGTTTAAAAAATTGCCTTTAGGGGCACCTGGCTGACTCAGTTAGTAGATAGAGCAGGCAGCTCTTGATCTGGAGGTCATGAGTTCAAACCTCACATTGGGTGCAGAGATTACTTTAAGATTTTATTTATTTATTTTATTTTAGAGAGAGAGAGAGAGAGCAAGCAGGGGGTGGGGAAGAGGGGCAGGCAGGGAGGGAGGGAGAGGACACCAAGCAGACTCAGTGCAGAGCATGGAGACTGACACCGAGTTCAGTCCCAAAACCTCGAGATCATGACCTGAGCAAAAACCAAGAGTTGGAGGCTTAACCAACTGAGCCACCCAGGGGTCCCTAGTGTAGAAATTACTTTTAAAACATTGCCTTAGGAGCGCCTGGGTGGCTCAGATGGTTAAGCCTCTGCCTTTGGCTCAGGTCATGATCTCCAGGTCCTGAGATGGAGCCCCGCATCGGGCTCCCTCCTCAGTGGGGAGACTCCTTCTCCCTCTCCCTCTTCCTCTCCCCTCTGCTTGTGCTCTCTCTCTCTCTCTCTCTCTCTCAAATGAATAAATAAAATCTCAAAAATATTGCCTTAAAAATGCCATTCATAACAGCATTATTCACAATAGCCGAAAGCTGGAAGCAATCCAAATATCCACCACTAGATGAATGGATAAACAAAATGCGCTATATACATATAATGGAATATTATTTAGCTTTGAAAAGGAAGGATATTTTGAAATGTGTTACAACTGAATAAACCTCAAGGACATTATGCTAAGTGAAATAAGCCAGCCATACACGAAATAAAATTACTGTATGATTCCACTTACATGAAATACCTTAGAGCAGTCACATGCATAGACACAGAAAGTAAAATGGTGGTTGTGAAGGGCTAGGGGGAGGGAGGAATGAGGAATTATTGTTTAATGGGTAGTTTCAGTTTGTGATAATGAAAAATTCTGGAGATTGGTTGCACAGTAGTGTGATTGTACTTAGCACTACTGAACTATACACTTAAACATGGTTAAGATGATTACTTTTACATTATGTGTATTGTAGCACAATTAAAAAATTAAAGTGATTCTAGAACAACTGGATTTCCATAAGCAACAAATGAACTTTGATCCTTATCATACATTATATATAAAAATTAACATGAAATGGATCATAGACCTGAAAAATGTAAAATGTGAAAGCCATAAGACTTCTAGAATACAACAAGAGAAAAATCTTTATGCCGTCAGGTTAGGCAAACATTTCTTAGGACACAAAAAGCATGAACCATAAAGAAATAAAGGGAATACATTGAATTGCATCAAAAATAAAAATTTTGGTTTTCAAAAGACACAGTTAAGAAAATGAGAAGGTAAGCCTCAGACTGGGAGAAGATACCTGCAAAAGACATTTTATAAAGGACTTTAATTAAGGATGTATAAAAATTCTTATAATTTAATAATTAGACAAATAAGTAATTTTTTAAAAAATGGGCAAAAGAGGAGTTCCTGGCTAGCTCAGTCAGTGGAGCATCCAACTCTTGATCCCAGGGTTGTGAGTTCAAGCCCCATGTTGGGCGTGGAGCCTGCTTAAAAAAAAGTTCTAGGGACGCCTGGGTGGCTCAGTCGATTAAGCGTCTGCCTTCAGCTCAGGTCATGATCCCAGAGTCCTGGAATTGAGCCCCGTCTCTTTGACCTCCTGCTGAGCAGCGAGTCTGGTTCTCCCTTTTCCTCTGCTGCTTCCGGGTTGATGCTTTCTCTCAAATAAATAAATAGAATATTTTTTTTAAATTCTAAAAAAATTAAAGTGGGCAAAAAATTTGAACAAATATTTCATCAAAGAATATACACAAGAACTGGCCAAGAGATTTCTGGCTTTAGCTCCCATATATAAAGTGCTTGAAAGTTGTTGCTACCATACTTATATCAAGAAAAATATGGATGGGGCACTTGAGTGGCTCAGTTGGTTAAGCATCTGCCTTTGACGCAGGTCATGATCCCAGGATCCTGGGATTGAGCCCCGTGTCGATGGGTTTCCTGCTTAGTGCAGAGCCTGCTTCTCCCTCTCCCTCTGCTGTTCCCCTTGCTTGTGCACGTGCTCTCTCTCTGTCAAATATATAAATAAAATATTTTTAAAAATAAATTTAAAAAAGAAAAGCAAAATATGGATAAACCGAAAATCGATGACTTTTCTTAGACCCATCAGAGAACCGAGATAATGGGGAGAATTACCATCCCCAAACCTAGAGAGATAGGCATGTACAGAGATCTCATAGCTGACCTCTGCAAACCTGGAACAGAAGCTCCTGGAACCATAATCTGGTGGAAATACTTAAATGGTAATTTTAATAAATTATTGGAGGCTGAGTATGGACTAACATGAAATTAAGAAATTCCTGGGGCTGCAATCACAGAAAGGACCCCCCAGTTTTGTGGGCTTTTCCTCCAGGAGCCCCACCAGATTCTCACCTTGAGGATCTGAGAAATATCCCCTGGAGATTCTGGCAGAAGAAGAGGAAGAATAACCATCAAGAAAGCTTCCCAGAATGCTTTCTATCACAAAGACCCATTCTCCAGGTGGCAAGACTCTGTCAGAGGGCAATACTGCAATATTATTCCTGGTTAGGGAATAAAGAATTTCAGCCTTCTCCAGCCTTCCTGTCCCACCTAAGGAGAAATAAAGACAACCTTATTCCATATGGGATGAGACTTCGAGGAAATAAATTGGAACTGCTGCAGTAAGGGAAAGAAGTAGGGGAACAATGTGAAAATACCCGTAGGAGGAGAAAGAGAAAATAGAGTAGAAGAAATATTTGAATAACAGCCAAGATCCTTCCAAAAAATTGGCCATTAATGTGACAGACAAAAAACTACAGACTCAGTAAGCTCAGAGAACACCAAGCAAGATAAATACTGAAACAATCAAACAAACAACAATGACAAAAACCCAAACCTAAGAATATCTTATTCAAACTGCAAAAAAACAAAAACAAAACAAAACAAAAAGGACAAGGAAAAACTCTCTAAGGAAATCAGAGGTGGGGGAGGGCGGTGGTGGGAAGCTACTTATAAAATAAGGATAAGAATTGCAGTGGGCTTCTCATCAGAAACCATGTAATAAGTGTTCTGAGGCTCAATTTCCATGTATGGGTGGGGGCATTTCAGAACATAACAAAACAAAAGACACATTTTCAGTTCTCACCACTTAGGAAATTCCAAGTGTTTCAGGAGCTCTGTGCCAGAACAGAGGATGAAGACCAAATACATATTTCTTATTATGCAAACAAGTCAAGAGTGAAATCACTAATGTGTTGGGAAGGAAAAGAAAAAACATTTGCCAACCTAGAATTCTATATCCAGTGAAATTACCCTTCAAAAGTGAAGGAAGAAGATGGGGTTGAGTATAACTTGCAGAATTTAAGAAATAAAACAAATTCTTTGGAATTGCTTAACATAATAGCAAGAAGATATTTGGAAATCCTTAAACAATTTTTAGCAATGATCAGAAATGTTTTTGATTTCATTTATTCTTTTTTTATTTCATTTATTCTGATTTTGTTGATGTATACAGCCCAGAGAACAAAGAATATTGCATGAAAAATATATAGATTGGCCCCCATGTGAATTCCCATCATTGCAGATATGGAATAACTCCATTTGTGTTTTTCCAGCTTAATTGCTCATGATTTTTTTAAATTTTTGTCAGCTTTTTGGAAATTTGAAATACTGATACCAAAAATGTTATGCCAACTTTGAAACTTTTCATTTATTTCTAATGCTATTTGGGTCTTGCGCATATATTTAATATCAAAAGGTTGAAACCTGCTTAAAGAGTGGTCATTTTTTTCAGTATTTTAGGTAATTATAATTTTGGGGAGATTATTCTCCTGTAGGAAATGAAATGCTATTTACCATGCATTCACATTTTTAAATTTTATTTTTATTTTTTAAAGGATTTTATTCATGAGAGAGAGAGAGGGAGCAGGGGAGGAGCAGAAAGTAGAGGGAGAGGGACAAGTAGACTCTGTGAGCTGAGCACAGAGCCAGACATGGAGCTCGATCTCAGGACCCTGAGATCATTACATGAGCTGAAACCAAGAGTTGGACACTCAACTGCCTGAGCCACTCAGGAACCCCGCATTCACATTTTTTTAAAGTAAGCTCAACACCCAATGTGGGGCTTGAACTCATAACCCTGAGATCAAGAGTCACAATGTTTACTGACTGAGCTGGCCAGGTGCCTCTATATTTTTTATTATTTTTTATTTTTTTAGAGATTTTATTTATTTACTTGACACAGAGAGAGAGAGAGAGAGAGCACACACACAAGCAGAGGGAGTGGCAGCCAGAGGGAGAGGGAGAAGCAGGCTCCCCACAAAGCAGGGGGAGCCTGACACGGGACTCGATTCCAGGACCCCGGGATCATGACCTGAGCCAAAGGCAGTTGCTTAACCAACTGAGTGACCCAGACATCCTATATTTTTTATTTTAAGATGCAACTTAGAAATAACTTTTCATTATATGAATGGTCTTAAAAAAAAAAGCTGCCGAAGCAGAAAAAGAAAGCAGAGAAATTAAAGACTTTCTTAGACAAATAGAGTGAGAGAATTGTTTGCCAGCAGACCTGCCCTTCAAGAAAGGTTAAAAGAGGTTCTTTAGGCAGAAGAAAAATAATGCAGGTCAGAAACTGAGATCTACATAAAGTAAAGGAGAGCATCAGAGAAGGAATAAATGAAGGTAGAATTAAATTTTTATTTATTTATGTAAATATTTATTTATTTTTGTAGGCTCCATGCCTGGTGTGGAGCCCAACACAAGGCTTGAACTCATGACCTTGAGATTAAGACCTGAGCTGAGAAGAGTCAGATGCTTAACTGACTGAGCCACCCAGATACTCCTGGTAAAATAAAATTTTTAAGTTTTATTTTTCTTAATTGATTTAAAAGATAACTAAAGCAGAGCAGTAACAAGGTACTGGGTGTTTAGAGTGTATGGATAAGAAATGAACGACAGCAAGGTCACAAGGGACAGGAGGGAGGAATTGGGCATACTCAATTATAGGGTACCTGCACCACATGTGAAGCAGTACAGTGTTATCTGAAGGTGGACTTAAGAGTATTTTTAAATGTATATTGTAAACCCTAGGGCAGCTGCTAACAAAGTTTAAAAGAAAAAGGAAGTATAAACGTTATGCAAAGGGAGGAGATCAAATGGAATCATACAAAATGCTCCATTAAAACCTGAGAAATGGAAAAGAAACAAGGAACAAAGAGAAACAAAGAACAAATACAGTGATGAGAAAACAATTACAAATGGTCAATATGCACATAAAAAGATACTCAACATCATTAGTCATCAGGGAAATACAAGTTTAAATTCACAATGAGGTACTAATATATAACCAGTAAAAGGAAAAGGAAAATTAAAACTGATAGTACTGCTGAATCTCTCTTACATTGCTGGTGGGAATGTAAAATAGCCCAGCCACTTTGGAAAACAGTTTGGCAGTTTATTTTAAAAATTAAACATATACTTACCATATGACTCAGCAATCCCACTCCTAAGTATTTATCCAAGAGAAATGAAACATGTCCATATGAAGACCTGTACACAAAATTATAGAAATGGACAACAGATTAGTGGTTGCCAGTTGTTAAGGATGGGATGCGGGTAGGGGTTGAGCAGGAGGTGAGCAGGTGTGGCTATACAAGGGCAACATAAGGGATTTGAGTTAGAAATGTCTTGTACCTTGACTGTATCAATGTCAATACCCTGGTTGTGATATGATACTATAGTTTTGCAAAATGTTACCATTGGGAGACACTAATAAAAGGATAAACATGGATTTTTTTCTGTATTATTTCTCATAACTGCATGCGAATTTACAACAATCTCAAAATTTAAAGTTTAGTTTTAATGTAAGGCCAGGGGCACCTGGCTAGCTCAGTCGGTTGGAGCGTGTGACTCTTGATCTCAGGGTCGTGAGTTCAAGCCCCACAATGGGAGTGAAGCTTACTTTAAAAAAAAACAAACAAACATGTAAGGCAGACTACAACATGTAAAAAATAAGAAATATTGACGGGAATTTTCAGAAACATGCCCATTGTATTAAAGAGATTTAGATATCATATAGTAAGTCATCAAGTGTACCTAACCATTAAATATTTATGCCAGTGGAAGGAAATGAAAGATCAATCAAGACATGATCTTTGTTTTTGATCCAAGGATAACATATACAGGTCCAGAAAGCATCAGATTTGTACACATATACATAACTTTCAGCAGACTTACCTTGCTAATAATGTATGATCTAGGGGACATGCCCCTCCCCCACTTTTGAACACCTTTCATTTCCAGGATGATCTTTTATTTATTTTTTTATTTTTAAAAAATATTTTATTTATTTATTTATCTGGGAGAGAGCGAGAGTGAGCCGTCGGGGTGGGAGGGAAAGGAGAAGCAGAGGGAGAAAGACAAGCAGCCTCTGTTCTGAGCGTGGAGCCTAACGTGAGGCTCGATCTCACAACCCTGAGATCACGACCTGAGCCAAAATCAAGAGTCGGACGGGACTCTTAACAGACTGAGCGACCCAGGTGCCCCCAGGATGATCTTTCAAAGCAGATGATTATACAACAAATTCTTGACTGTGCCTGAACTATCAACAACTGTTTGGGAAAGTCTGTCTTTCTGGCAGAAATTACTCAATAAATAGTTAAGGACAAAGGGAAATGGAATCTAAGTTGTCATTACTGTGGAAGGAACATACAGGGTGATAAGATTAAGCAACAAGTGATGACTTCTTGTGCCAAAATGATTCTCCATCCCCTAAGCCCATACCTTGGAGATGCAGTCAGACTGATTTCTATCAGTACAAAAGCTTAAGAAGAGGGATAGTTTCACATTATTTCTAATAAAGCTAGTGCTGGGCTTGCATGAACCTTTTAGATAAACCAGACATCATTCCACTGAAAGTAAGCCACCATACTAAATGCTATGAGATACTAATGAGTGAAAGTCTTTAGAACAGACGGGAAGTGAGCCCTGCTTCCTCATGAAAAGTGGTGTGCCTGACTATTTGTGTCAACATTAACCATCCTTCTGATGACTAAAAGCTTTAGTATTATCTCCTTAGACTGCTTGCTCTCAACTTTGGCTGGACACTGGAATCCCATCTTTCGAATTTCTGATTTAATAGGTTTGGGGAGCCACTGGGCATCGGACCTTTGAAAAACTGCTCAGATGATTCTAATTACCAGCCAAAGTTGAGAACCATGCTCTCCGCTTTAAAGAACGCTGGCCATATGCAAATTAAGAAGCTCTCATGCCACCATCCTTTCCTAAAATTCACTATTGACTGACTATCTGATCAGTCTCCTAACTCTCAAGTCTTTCTTAACTTTGCCCCCATACGTTTAATAATTCCCACATGAAATCTGGTTTTCTGTTGTTGTTCATGCTGCTGATTTAGAAGGTTCTGAAGCATTAGTACAGTTATTTGTCTTTGGGGGCAAGTTTTATTCACGATGACATTGCATATTTATGCTGTGAGCCAGGGCTCAGTTATCACAAAAGATTTGCCCATTGGTCAATAATTCATGTGGACTAACTTGAGGACATGGCTCCCTACCGGGGCGGGAAGAAGAGGATTGTGTGGTAGTAGGTTTGAGGAAAGCGTTCAGATGCAGTGACGTTGACGGCTAAAAATAATTCTACATAGAACAGTACTCAAATGTGACTGATTCTCCTTCCAAGTTTTTAGTTTAATTAATGCTGTCTAGTTAAGATATACGTGCAGATGTCTCTATTTGCTTTTATTGTTTGATCATTAATTATTTATCATGGCCATCTTAAGAAAATAGATTTTTCTGTCTGGAAGTGACCAGAGTGGCAGGGATTAGAGATCAAGTCATTTAAGGACAAAGCCTGTAGACTTAGTGTTTCATACTCTATTCCCCAGGATTAAACTTCACAGGGTATAACGGGTTGGCTGGGCAGCGGGAAGGGAGAGGAACATATCTACGTGGATGGCACATATTTAAACTGCTGTTGATTTTTCTGGAATCTCACAGTATTTACTCGTTAAAAAATTAAAATGCAAGGGGGGAGAGAATTGAACATTTTTGTTCATTAATTCCTCTCAGGGTTATGTCCCTCCCCCAATTTAATCGATCTAGAAAACCACCTTACGTTATAATTGTTTTGCCTGAAAGGGTTTTTGTTCCTAGTGTTGTGAGTACTGACTCGATTTCCTTAGAACGCTCAGAGATAGTTTCTTAGGGACAGACCTACTTTACTTAAACTCACAAGGGACACATTCTAACTAAAATAAACACCTATTAACTGATAGTAGGGATCATCATTTTCCAAACACTGGAATGCTCTCATCTTCTGTTTAGCGTTCTTCTGTCCCAGTATTTAAGTATCTGAAATACTAACTGGGAGATTGCTTGGTGACTTTGGAATGAGAATAAAGCAAAGAAACAGAATGCTGTGTCAGCTGGAGATATTACAAGCAACAGAAACAGACTTTGGCTGATTTGAGAAAAAAGGAGGTGGAGAAGAAAGAGGAGGGGGGTGGAGGAGGGAAGGGGGAAGAGGTTGTGAGAAGATCTTAGAGATCCACAAAATCACTAGGAAGCCCGGAGGCAGGCACATAGTGGGGCTCTGAAGCTGAAGTCACTGGTAAAAAATCACACCTCCGCCATTGCTGCCCAGCAGGAAGTGGGAAACTGCTACCAATGACATGAAGAATGTCCCTGTTTTTTGTGACACTAGTTCCAAATTCAGAATCCTTTGTGGAAATGGCCAAGCATAAGAATGTTCATGTGGTAGCTGGCAGAGTTACTGGGACAAAAGCATCTTCCGCTTCTAAAGAGGTAGGTGGGTCTGCCTCCTCACAAACTCAGAATGTGAGAAATACCCCAAATGTGTCAGGTACTGGGTGGCCAAAGTAATGTCAAATAGCTGTCATCAATTATTTAAGCAGTTATTTATCCCCAACAACAAGGAAACCCAAGGTCTGTACGTATTTGATTGTATCTATTTAAGGACCATGTCTAAGTAGGGATAGTCTGCCTTTCTCCCCAGTGTCTCTCTCCCTTGGGCACTGTTAGACCTATTTCATTTTATCTCTCCAATCCCTTATTTGCTGGGTGTCATTCATTCTTGCTTTAGAAGTGAGGTGAGTTTATAGCTAAGCTAAAGTATTTCGTTCATTGTCCATTGATTCAATTAGTCTCAGGCCCAGAATCATTGCCTTTAAGCTAAGGACTCAACAAACACCATGAGGCTCCCACGGCCCAGGAACAGCTTACAGGCACGGGGTCTGCAGATGCTGTTCCGGAGAGCTTTGTCCAAGAGCAGAGGTATACATAATGAGCTGTGCTCCAGGAAAGGGCCTGCCCCCCATACCTGCGCACGGGGGGTGGGGGTGGGAGGGAGGGGCAGAGGGAGAGGGAGAGAGAGCATCCCAAGCAGACTTCCCGCTGAGCTCAGAGCCTGACTTTGAGGCTGAATCCCCAACCCTCGACCCCAGAGATCACGACCTGAGCCTCACCCAAGAGTCGGATGCTCAACAGACTGAGCCACCCAGGTGCTCCCCTATGCCTTTTAATAAGCAAGTAAGTCAAGAGAGGGGTTTTGCCACTTATGTGGCTAGGAAAATGATTTGAGCTTGGGCACCACTAGCTAGATGACCAGGGGAGTTGCATTTCTATTCATGTCACCTGGAATCCTTGTGTGATGTCAAGGGCACACACAGTGCCACTCATTTCCTTGCCTGTTTTCAGCTGGCAGACAATCCTCTCTCCACAGCTGCACATAAACAGCATTACCTAGTTGTGTTCAGAAACTCCGTATGGCCACAAAGCTGATTTTATTAATAAACCCAAAGATAACCAGGTTCATGCTAGCAAACTCACACTGCTATTGGCCAGAGTCCTAATTTATTGATTGTGATGAGAAATATACTTGGCAGTATACTTGCCAGAATAGAATTTGGTTGGCTGGTTGTCTTCACCTTCAGAAAAAAAAAAAAAAAAAAAAGAGTCTAGTTTATGAAAGAAAGTTAGCTTGGAGAGTAGGCAAATAGCCTGGGCTGGTATGGAGGCTTCATAGATGTTAGACCAAGGCTCTTATCATTCTGTTCCACCATCTCCATGTGTGGCTTTCATCTTCAGAGTTATCTCATAATCCAGGATGGCTGTTGGAGGTTCTGCCATCACATCTGTGTTGCAGGAAGAAAGAGAGAAAAGGCAAACGGGCAAAAAAAGAGAGTCCCCTTCTGGATGTATCCAATTTCATAAAGCAGCTTTCCTGTGAGTCTTCCCCCAACAGTACTGCTTAAGTCTTGTGTGCCAGAAATCAGTCATTTAGCTAAACTTTGGTGCAAAGGAGGCTGGGAAGTACAGTCTTTTCCTCTATCAATGTGCTGAGCTAAAAGTCCACATTTCATTACAAGAAGAAAGGGGAGAATGAATGTAGCATAGGCAAACAGCAATTTCTTGACATACCTACCTCGTATAGTTATTAGTAAGATCAGTGTAATGGTAAAGCTTACTGTAAAAATACAATAAAAATAATAGCTGTTTGTTGAATGCCTTTTAGATGCTGGCATCTTAATGGCACTGTACATGTATTACTTCAATTAAATTTCATAATTGCTCCTTAGGTAAGTATAAGCACCTTTGTTTTATAGAGGAAGGAATTGAGGTTTCAGTAACCAGCTGATGGTCACTTAAAAGTAGTAGTCTAAGAATCAAACCTGAAATCTATCTCTACCTGATATTGTAATGCCTTTTGGCATAATATTAAAGAGAACGAATGGTAAGCAAAAGGCATCTATAATGCTATCATCTGGAGGAGATATATTCCATTTTACATAACATTGCTATTTGATATACAGTTGCAATTAAGTGTGCATATCACTTTTCCTTTTGCTCTTTTCACTTTATAAAATATCATACACACTTTGCACGTTTTGAGTTTTCCCAATTATTTTATCTTTTTGATGTCACATCATTAAACCTCTTCTCTGATGTGGACCTTTAGGTCTCAACTTTTTGCTGATGGAAAACGGCAGCCATTGACATCTTTGCATTTATTCTGTTTCTTGTGAGTTATTTTCTATTAACTTTTACCCGCAGAAATCATGGTTTCAAAAATAAAAGCATGCTATTGTACTTGCCACATCTTGCAATATTATTTTCCAGAAGGTTGTACCTATTTACACTGCCACTGGCAAAAAACAGGCGGTTCCTCAACAGCAGTTTACCAGCAATAGATGGAGTTTATATAGAGATAGATAGATAAAAAGTTAGAAATGGTGGGAAATAGTATCTCAAGTTAGTCTTAATTTGTTTTTCTTTGTTTTTAGTAATGATAAATTTAAAAAAAAACTTTTCAATTTGGAAAACCAGTGCAAATCTCCTCCTGTGTTGGACAGGAGAGAGCAAGTTTAAGACAAATTGTGATTTTTTTTCGAATGACTAGATAACAAAGGTTAGATTTACAATGAAGTGAATGAAACAAGCTTTGAGGCCTCTTGCTTGCTTATGGGCCACTTATGAGGCCCTGGAAAATGCTCCAGCAACGGTCTTGTATTTTTGTGAAAACTCACAAAAGTAACAAAATTCAAAAAGTAAAAGATTTTTAACTACACTCTGTTATGGCTACTTGGTGATTTGCTGGTAAACTCTCTCAAAAAAAAAAAAAAAAAAAAAGGAGGGGGCCTGATTTTTGATTCGTAGCATTTGCCCATTTCCATGGTGTAAATACCCCCACCGTGGCTGATTTCAAGCTACCAATGGCTTAACAAGCAGATTATGAAATTCCTGAATATGTAACAATCAGCTCTTGAGAATCACCACCTGTCCCTTGGATACACTTCCCTTCCTGCCTGGTGGTGGTGGAGGAGTGGGCACAGTCATCGTGGGATTCTGAGAAAAATCTCATGGGATTTCTCAGAATCTGAGAAATCTGAGTTGGTGTTGCGTTGCATTCAGACTTAGTGGCATCTATGTCGGTTGAAAGCACTCTCATTATATTTAAGATATTGATAGACCTCTGGGTGTAGGAATAGCTTCCAGAAATATTCCTACCCCACTGTGCTGACTTGGAGTTTAGACCTGAATGTGCAGGGCCAGAAGTGATATCACAATATGAATGTGTTCTACAGCTCTTGGCTCCTGGAACTACGTGGGTCATGAAAGAGAAACAAGATTTGAAACTAGAGTTTTAAAGTGGCATGTGGAAAATGATCAGACATGTGAAGCTATAAAGGAAAGATTTGGTTCTTATTGATGCCTAGCCAAAAGAGTTCTCTCCTGTTAGGAATAAACTTTATACTATGAAAGTTGCAACGATTTTTTTAAAAGGAAAGTATAGGCATAAATCCGTACTAGTGCTTTAAACAATGAGTGGATTTAAGTGTGAATTACTATGTGTTATGTATCACAACATATGGATCATATCTTAACATGATATTAAGTAATGGTATAAAGCTGAAAGAAAAATTTCTAAAAAATCAGAAATTAAGAAACAAACATTGATCGACCATGCTGGAGGACAGACTGAATTATCTTTATATTCTCTTTAGAGAAAATGATATTATAAATTGTCACATGAGGAAAAGAGCAACAAGTATGTTGGCAAAAATGTAGGAAAAATATTACAAATGTGGGGCAGGCATATGTGTACAAATGTTATACTTATTTGGAAAAAGATAAAATGAGATACATACATTATGTACATTGTTCCGAATACGAGAATCTAATGTCCTTTTTTTCTTTCATAACATTGACATTTTGCAAGAGTCCAGGCCAGATGTTTTATAGACCGTCCTATGCTTTGAATATATCTGATTGTTTCTTCATGGTTAGATTCAAGTTAAACATTTTTTGCAAGAAGATTATATAGGTGATGTTGTTCCCTTTTCCAAGCGCATCACATAAGGAGGCGTAAGATTGTCCCTTATTGGTGATGCTTCTTTTGGTCATTGGGTAAGACAGGGCTTTATAGCTATACATACATATGTATACACACACACACACACACACACATCTATAAATCACACAGCGACTGTGTTCACACACTGAGAAAAAAGTTATCAGGCAAGACTCAGAGTGCGCAGCAGGAGGCAGTCGCTTTCGCAAGGCTCTGGGGAAACGGGTCCAACCACGCCCATCCTACTGCCCGCCCGCGTGTTTTTTCTCGGAGAATCAACTCTCAGAACCGGAAAGCCCCTACTCCAACGCGCCCAAATCTTTTCCCATCAGCATGGGTGCGCCTGCGCAGCGAGCTTCCTGGCGGCTCCTTTCCAGCGCCCGGCCGCTTCTTTTTCCCCCGCTCTCCTCGGCCTCCCAGTCACTGGAGCTTTTTCCCTAAGGGGTCATAACAGGGCGCCAAACTCGCGTCCGCGGGAAGGCCGGGGGCGGGGCGCGGCGCGGCGCGGCACGTCAGTGGCCTTCCGGGCGGAAGTCCGCAGCCTCCCGAGTCTCTGATTGGCTTTCAGCCTGGCGCCTGTCTCGGCCCCCGCGCCAGTTTCGGGCTGGTTGGCGCGGAATCGGGATACTTCAGGACCATGGCGCCCGTGCACGGCGAAGACTGTGACCTGGGGTCGAGCGGTGAGGGACGACTCCGGCGCGGGGTACCGGGTTAAGAGTACAGGGACCATGGCATGATTGCGGGTGGTGAGGGCTCTGGAAAGATCTTTTTTATTTTTTCTTAGGGAGGCGCGCGTCCGGGTGGCCTGACGGGTCCTTTTGGGCGCGGACCTCGGTTGTCCCCGGCTGGGACCCATTTCGTGTCGGGTGCGGCTTCCTTGCAGGGCCATTTGTTCCTGGCAAACCAGAGCGCGTCTCTTGCAGGGCCTGTGTCACTCCTGGTCTCCGCACTAGTCTGCATTTTCTTGTTATTGCTTTTGGTGACTGCGTTCCACGTGCTGGGCACTCCATCAGAGTGGCTCCGGTGGGGCACAGTCTTGGTTCAAAGTATCTAACAACTCTGGCCCCAAGTATCTGCCTGAGGGCTAGGACAGAACGGATGTGCGCCCTTTCTATAGAAACTCCTAGGAAAATTGTTATACATTGTAACTCAGCAGGAAAGAAAGGTCTCAGGGCTGTCACCAGAAGATACAAATGCGTTTTGTCTCTTTAGGTAATGGGTTTCTACTTCATGCATTGACAATTTTTTCTTTCCAAATTCTATGGAAAGTTCTTCAAGTGCTGCATAGAAATAGTGTTCACAATCTAGTCATCCTTGGTGAAGTTTCCAAAAAAAAAAAAAAAAATTACATCAGCTCAGCAGCGTTAGGGATGCCCTGTATATGACTCCGTTTTCAGTGGTAATCTTTTATTTCCAAAAATAGAATACAAATGTAAATGGCTTTGTCTGATTTCTGATTTTTGAACTGCGTTCAAGTAAAGTATGACTTAACTTCAGCGAACTTCTGACTTAAAATCAGATGCTTCACTTTCTTGGCTCAAGGTACATCTGTCACCCAGATACATCTCCATTAATGAGAACCTGCTTTCTAATCAGCCTCCTTTGCATTGACCTAGTTGTGAATCACAGATATCAATTTGTTCTAGCCTTTCCTTTTTAAGACAATTTGTTTTGGAGAGTCGTCTAGCCTGGATTACAAATGAGATGTAGGATGTGAGTATGTGAACAGTCTTTGCAGCCCTCCATCAGTGATTTGCCACTAGGGTGTCTTTCTTCACCCTAAAAACTGTACGTCATCTGTGAACATCAAGAAATCACTCTTTGGAGGATACTGTGTAATCTTGAGACCCCTCTTAAGGCATGGTGTTGATTAAGTAGTTGCTGGAGACTTGTGACTGGAATTTTTCCCTTGGAGCGGAAAGATTGTTACCTGAAAGATTGTCGCAGGCTAGTGTCTGCTTTTGGGGAGGTTGGGGGTACTTCGGTTGGTAATTTTGAACAAAATATTTAAACTTTTGTAATGGGTTTTTTTCGTGCCTTTTTTTTTTTTTTTTTGTTAACTTACCTACATGCAACATTGGACATATTCCAAGAAGGAAATTCTAGGCCTTTTTTTCTCTTAGGTATTAGAAGGTGGGGTACCTTGACAATGGCAGTGAAAAGTTGAAAGGTCTATAACTAGCTATTATTACATATGAAAAGGGATCAGGGAGAGTTTAATGATTTAAAAAAGCAGGTACAGTGGTTTATTCATTTGTTCATTCAGCAAATATTTATTATGTACCTACTAGGTATAGGCATTCTGCCAGGCTCTGGTGTTACACTGTTAAAATGGTAGGTAAGCTGGACATGGTTTCTGTCTTCCTGGAGTTGAGATGGTAAAGAGCTAATTATGTGTGGTGCTATATTGAGGCTTCTCTGAGAAAACCACTTTGCTTTATTTTTGCTTTCCAGAAGCTAGACCATGGTACTCCTGGCTGTGTGTGTGTGTGTGTGTGTCTGTGTCTGTCTGTCTGTCTCCCCTGCATCTGTATAGACATACACATACATTAAATGGGATTCTGGGAGCGCCTGGGTGGCTCAGTGGGTTAAAGCCTCTGCCTTCGGCTCAGGTCATGATCTCAGGGTCCTGGGATCGAGCTCTCTGCTCAGTGGGGAGCCTGCTTCCCCCTCTCTGCCTGCCTCTCTGCCTGCTTGTGATCTCTCTCTCTCTCTGTTAAATAAATAAATAAAATCTTTAAAAAAAAATAAATGGGATTCTGTATTGCTGAGTCAAAGTAAGCCAGGGATCTTCATTTAATCCTTAACAACTTTATGAAGCAGACATGATTATCCCCATTTCACAGATGAGGACCCTGAGGGTCTGCCTTAGTCAGAGTCCTTAGGTGTAAGCTACAGGAGCCAACTCTAGCTGATGTAAATAGGAAAAAGGAATTTATTTTAAGTATTTTAGGGATTAGAAGGATATTGTGTTGTTCACAGAAACTCCAGGTGGACTGGAGAATCATTCGGGGGGCCGCTTAGTCAGGAACAGCCTAAGCTGTGCCACAAAACTGGTCTAGTGAGGAGGTCATTGCCAGCCATGGCTAAGTACTTGATGTTAAAGTTTGTACCTTGGAACATTGCTGGCTCTGTGACCCCAGGTAATTGTCTTGCAGGTGTTGCTACTTCTAGAATCTTGCATTAGCCCACCCACTCTCCTTCTGACACTAGCTTCTGATTTAAAGTCTGAGCAGGTGTTCCTAATTGATAGAGCCTATTTTATATGTTCATGCCCTAGCTGCAAGGGTGTGGGAAAGAGGTTCTACTTTTTCAACTTCTGTAGTGGGACTTGTGCTCTGAGTCCCATCAAGGTTTATAATGAAGGGATTTCACAAACAGGTTCAGGTGCCAGGCAGCTGAAAAACCGACAACAAGGCATCTGGTCACCGCAGTTCAGAGATGTTAACTGATGGTCTCATGACTCCCAGTAAGTGGTGGAGCGGGATTGTGCTGCTTCTCCCTAGTCTCCTGTTCTCCTATTCAGCACTCTCATGTAAGATTTACCTTCCATGCTGACTTTCTCTCAGTTTCTGAATACACCTTGCAGTTTCATCCCTTTGTAATTTGGCTCATGCTTTTTTTCTGTGCTTCTGCTCCCTTTCCCCCTATACTCTGATGGTGAAATTCTAATACTCTTTCTGGGTCTGTGTTGGATACTTCCCCTGTGAAGCCTTCCCTGATTTCTTAGACAAAATTAGCAGCATTTTTCTGTGTTCCTCAGTACCTTGTCCTTACCTCTTCTGTGACACCATGTCTGTATGATGGTGGGAGCCTTAGGTCCTTTTGCTTTATTTGACTGTGAGCCTCCTTGAGGATAGGCAACTCTTCCTTCCTATAATTGTACCCCAAACCCTGTAGGATGGCACATTATTGCCTGTGAAGTAAGTCCATTTGAAGAACTATACATTTTGTCAGGAGTGTCTACTAAAGGGGCAGCGTCGTTTTTAAGGGAATATACCGAGGCCAACTTTTCACTCTCAGTGGTCATGCTCAGTAATCTCCAGAACCTTTTCACATAGACCTTCTCATGATTTTTTGAAATCATTTGAGCCATGCTCAAGATTTTGTGGCTGTCATCATTAAGTACCTGCATTCCTTAATTTTTACTTAATGCCTTTCTGAAAATGGATTTAAAAGTCAAATGCGAAAGTCAAACAATAGACTGAGATGTTCAAGAGAGATTCCATTTCCAGAAAGCTAGAAAAAAAAATAAGATTTCTAATTATGCTTCACCTGTAAGATTTAGTTTCCAGCAGTTTATTGTCAGCATTTGGTGCATGTTCTTTAAATCACATCTTCTTTTTCAGTCAAATGTTTTGTCCGTGAGTTGAATGTTGTTATGAACGTTCCAGAGGGGTTGGAGCTTTCAGAATGCATCTTATCAGTACTTTTTTTCTGTGCCTCCTTCTTTTTATGAAATAATTAGCACCAAATACAAGAAAAAAGTCCGTGTCACAGACATAGATGGCAATCGTGTTAAGCCAAAATGCGTGGCTGGCAGGCAGCACTGTCTTGCTTGACTTGGTTATGCATCAGCTGGTAAATGAGAGTCTTAGTTTTGTGGATGAACTCTTCAGTATATGTGTGTAGTGGTCAGTTTGTAATGACCAAAAGCATGAGTGATTCAAAAGTTGAATGAATGAACACTGAGGCCTGGTATTCCAGTGATTTTTGACAAAATACATTTTAATATTTGTAATTTTGCACTATCATCCTGCGTCCTGACCAAGTGAATGAGGCCTGGAAATCAGTGAAGGAATCAAGAATCTCTTCAGAGCCATCTTTTTAAATTCTCCCAACCCCCCACTTTATCCCTGCTTTGAAATTCCAAATACTTTATCTGAACCTCTGTTAGGGCATGTATTCTAAAGATTATTTTTGAGTTAGTTGCTACTTATCTCCCATTTTAGATAATAAGTTCTGTGAGTACGGAAACCCGTGTCTTGCTGATCTTTTTGTCTTTCAGAGCGCCTAGTACTTTGCAAAGAGCAGATGCTCCTTTAAAGCCTTTCAAATTTTGATTAATAGAATACAAAATGAATTGTCCTTCTTTTATAACTCTACTTATGGCCTGTCATTTCTAATGGAAAGGTTATGGACTAATGGCTGATCTCCTTTCTGTACAGTCTCCATAAGACATCAGTTGAATTTGGAATTTTCCTCTTTTTGGAGGAAAAAAAATAACAGTTGCTTCCTTTGTTTTAACTGGGTCTTAGAGAAAATTTCTGGAGTCATAGGAGCTGCGTGAACATGACCTTCGAGAACCATCTACAGTATGAAAAGTATCCATTTCTATATTAAAATTGTGTTACTGTTGACTAGAAATGTTCTTGTTACTGAGGGAAGATGGCCGAAATTTTGTAACATCTCATGTAAACTTGGCTTTTTTTCAGCTGTGTCAGATTCAGGGAGTTTTATAGCTTCTCGATCCCGGCGAGAAAAGAAATCAAAGAGAGGGCAGCAGGAAGCTCTAGAAAGACTGAAAAGGGCTAAAGCTGGTGAGAAGTATAAATATGAAGTAAGTAACCATTTTTTTTTGTTTTTTTCTTCTGTGCTTCATCTAATTCATAGCCTGTAGGTATTTTATTCCCCTTCGTCATTGATTAGAAATATGCATATATTTTCTGCTTGTAAGAGTAATTTCTTACTATTGAACAAGTATGGGCATGAAGTAGATTTATACATTGTGTCAACTACTTGGTTCTTTAAGTTCCTGTAAGGCACTTTACAGATGCTGTTAAATTCTGAAATGAAAATAGCTATACATTTTTTTCCTTATTAAGCCCAATGCATGGGGCGCCTGGGTGGCTCAGTCCGTTAAGCGCTTGCCTTCAGCTCAGGTCACAATCCCGGGGTCCTGGGATTGAGTTCTGCATCAGGCTTCCTGTTCAACGGGAAGTCTGCTTCTTCCTCCTCCCTCTGCCACTCCCCCTATTCGTGTGCGTGTGTGTGCACATGCTCTCTCTCTCACTCTCAGATAAATAAACTTTTTTTTTAATTTTTAATTTTTTTAATTTTTTAATTAACGCATAATGTATTATTTGCCCCAGGGTACATGTCTGTGGATCCTCAGGCTTACACATTTCACAGCACTTACCATAGCACATACCCTCCTCAATGTCCATAACCCAGCCACCCGCCCCTACCCCCC
>CM052901.1:85709356-85828856 GCA_028534135.1 Potos flavus | reverse complement strand
TGGATTTTAGTTCTTTTATTTCTCCCGAAAGGGATTTTATTTCTCCAGACAGGAATTCTTTGATATCTTCCATGCTTTTTTCGAGCCCAGCTAGCACCTTGATAATTGTCGTTTTGAACTCTATTTCTGACATATTACTGCTGTCTGTATTGATTAGGTGCCTGGCCGTTGGTACTGCCTCTTGTTCTTTTTTTTGTGGTGAGTTTTTCCGCCTTGTCATTTTGTTGAGATAAGAATAGATGAATGAGAGAACAAAATACTTCCGGAAAGTGGTCGATTTTCTGTTCCTAGAGGTGCTGTTCGTCTTCTCTTCTATTTCCTGCTAAGTTTGTAGTTGTTTAGAGTGGTTTGATAACTATCTAGCTGAACTTCTGGGATCAGACACTATCTCTGCTTCTTACCCCTCTGCCATCTTGCTCCTCCCTAAATAAACTTTTTTAAAAAAACAGCACATTGCAGCTTTGGTAAGTTTCATAGCTTTGTTGGGGGGAACTTCGACATGCTTTTACTTTACTCTTAAGGTATTGAGCAGTCTAGCTAAGCACTACGTCTCCTTGGAGAAAATTGTTCCTAATTTCATCTGCAGTGGGTGAGGACTTGGGCCTTCTGTTGTGTCCTCTGTGTAAGATTGAATGTGACTTTTGGCTGTTTTCCTCTAACCACTGTTGATGGCCTGCAGGTAAAAAAAACCCCAAAAATAAAAAACCAAAAAACCAGACTGGTTACCATCTAACAGCATTGTCTGGCTTCACCTTCTACGCTCCCTGATTATCTCAGCTGCCTCAGGACTTGAAAGTGATTAATTAATATGAGAAGAAAATTAAAACAGCAACTGCTACTATACTTTTTTAGTGAACACTGTTGTAAGTGCTTTTACAAATGTGTTCAATTTTTCCAGTAATCATGAAAAGTTAGATACTGTGATTAATAGCATTTCATAGGTGAGAATCATAGGTCATAGTGGCAGAGCCTTGATTTGAGCATAGGCAGTCTGGCTTCAGAATATGCATAGTTAACCACCGCCTATACTGTGTTGTGCAATTAAGAAAGTCGAAGAGGATTTTTATCATTTGGCATCATTCACTTGAGTTAAGTGAGTCAACCAGATCACAAAGGGTTGCTAAAAGGATTACAGTAAAGCAGGAGTAAAGCATTTTTAATGTAGGTACTTCTATAAAGGAGTTGTGTGGGGGCATTTCAGATGTTGACACAATGTGACTGATTTCCCTCTAATCACTCATGTTAATTGCATGGCTCTAAGAGTTCATGCCGAGCAGTAGCACGGGTGTTTTGACATAGAGGCAAAATGACTTTTTACTCAAAATGTTTTTCTAAGGTAGTTTTCTGGTATCTTTTTGATAGTATAGAAGTGAGTTGCTTAAATAAGACACAAAGTATGCCTAATGGACTTCAACCAACACAAATAATCCTGCCAGTTCCCTTCCCCTGCCAAAAGAAAATTGGTCAGTATAGTGATATTAATTGGACTAGTTTGTGTTGTCAAAAGTTTAATTTGGTAGAGCAGGTAGTTTCCATTATCAGATGGTAAAAAGCCAAATCAACGTTTGCCAGTGATCCCTATAGAACAGATTAAACAGCAGGTGAAAACTAAGCCTGATCCTGTAATTGTTATAAGTCTCAGAACTGTGGCAGGAGTCCAGTCGGCTCTGCCCATTGGGCTCTCAAAGCTTCGTGTCCCAGCGATTTTTCCTGGAGTCTTAGCTCTCCAGCTGGAGTTAGTCATTTCCTGCACTCCCAACCCACTTGAACTCTGGAGAGAAGGGGGCAATATTTAATCGGTATCTGTGAGTTCTTCTAAGCAGCCCAGCAGATTTTCATCTGGGCAAGTCGATGGCAGCCAAGATGGTGTGCCTCTGTTCTGCTTGTTGCTTAAACTGTCCTGAAGTGATCCGCTCTCTTCGTGCCAAGAGGTACTGGCCTTCTGGCCCTCTGGCAGTTGGGTAGCTCATGTTAGTGGAGATCTTGCCCTTCACACAGCTCAACATTTCAGTATCTACAGTCTCAAGACCTGAGAATGGTAGGGGATCAGTGGTAATGCAAATAGGGATCACTTAAAAAAATTATTTCTAGTGTACCTGTAGAATAGAGAGTAGGCTTGTTTTGCTGATTTGAGGAGGGGGATAGGTGGGGGAAAGTTTGCTTTTTTTAAAATTTTTAAAAAAATTTTTTTCAAGATTTTATTTATTTATTTGACAGAGAAAGAGAGCTCACAAGTAGGCAGAGAGGCAGGCAGAATGAGAGGGAGAAGCAGGCTCCCTGCTGAGCAGAGAGCCTGATGCAGGGCTCGATCCCAGGACCCTGATATCATGACCTGATCTGAAGGCAGGGGCTTTAACCCACTGAGCCACCCAGGTGCCCCGGAAAGTTTGCTTTTGAACTACCTTTGGTTGGTTGAATAATTACTAAAATTGTCAGTTTGCAGGGCAACATCAGCTAGGCGAGAAGTTGGCATGCCTTGTGGGTTTGCTAAGTACAGGAGAAACCAGTCTAGAAGTTACAAGTGAATAATCCCCAAAGCTGCTAACAAAGAATTGGCTATAATTCAGTTTGTTTTTTATGAAGTAGATGAGTAATTGATGGTGTGACAAGTGTATTATGCTAATGGAATCATTTAATATCTTGTGTTAACACCCACCTAAAAGGAATACTAAGTTAATTGATGTCTATTTAAGGAAAACCCGGTAGTGGTGTTGAATGTCAGAACTCATGATTTGGTTGCAGCTACTCCTTCAGGCTGCCATTCCAGTTTCAATTTGACAATTTTTCATCAGAATCGTTTAACACTTTCACTCCATTTGAAGCTTTCTCAAACTTGTATGATGGCAGGTTGAGGACTTCACAAGTGTTTATGAAGAAGTTGATGAAGAACAGTATTCGAAGCTGGTTCAGGCCCGCCAGGATGATGACTGGATCGTGGATGATGGTATGTGGGAAGAAATTGCCTCCTAGGCGTTGTTTTAGTTGCTTTTCGTCGAGTCTTATGTGATAGAGTTGCTGCTTTGCAACAATGAGCAGATGTAAGACACCGTTAAGATGGTATTGTTGGTTCAGATTTTTCTCAAATTATTTGAGAGTGTGGAGGGAGTACAATAGAAAGTTTATTTTGGGGTATTTTGGAGAATCCAGGCACATACCTCAGGTAAATCCTCCAGGAAATGACTCTGTAGGAATTGGGTGGAACCACGTACCCATGGGGTATCCTCAGGTGATGTGGGGATAAGAAAACTGTCGATTGCACAGAATGGCTGTGAGGAGTATACGAAGCTATATGTGTGAAGAGTAACTTGGACAGTCGAAAGCACCAGATAGATAGAGGCTGGTCCTGATGTTCTTTGAACCCATGTCGAAAATTCACTGGTTCCTGCTTGTTGGGTGTGACTTGTTGGGCATGCGCCTGGTGACCACTTGACCACAGGGAGCAGTGTGGACTGCACCTGTGACCATATTTATGTTTCTCTTTCTGTCATTGGACTTAGCCATATTGCCATTTTTGCCTCATAGACTGAGGTGATTTCCTGGGTCTCTGTGATCTCAATTCTTTTGCTTTTTATTCTTTTGGTAGAGTAAAACTACTGTTAAGCATCCTGTTATGCTAAATCATTTCCCTAGCTCACCTAGATGGGCATAGCACATATCTTTTGATTTTGACACAGCAAACCTGCTCTGTAGATGCTTTGTTTCATCTGACACCTGTCTGAACAGGATTCTGCTGCACTTAAAAGTGGCACAGGCCAGGAGAACATCTGAGTAGGTATAAAAGGTGTTTTTTTTTTTTTTTGTGGCTAAAATATTACTGGCCACTTTTAGAAACTTGATCTCAATTTTAAATTTTGTTCCTGCAGATGGTATCGGCTATGTGGAAGATGGCCGAGAGATTTTTGATGATGACCTTGAAGACGATGCCCTTGATTCTCATGAGAAAGGTACTTATATTTTGTTTTTAACAGAGTGCCATTTTGAGATTAAAAGAACCAAAATTTGAGATGACTTGGTACTTTGACACAGTTTCCTTTAAAGGAAAAGGACCTACCACAATTGTTTTTAGGTATAGAATATGTTGTAATATTGAGAGAAGCGTAGTTATATCAAAAATTAAATGTAAAAAGCAAAACAACACCACAAAATGAAGTTTCATGTCTCTGTCATCCAAAGAGTTTGTTCTTTAACTTATTTTCGAATTTCAGTTCTGTGGTCATTTTAGACTTGCTGATTTTGAGAGCTGCAGCAATAAGTGATGTCTTTTAATTCCTACTGAATTGATGTACTTAAAATTTTAGCTCTTTGGTAGTAGTACAGTACAATAATAAGGTTTAGTAATCAACTGGCTTTGTCTAATCAAAATTCAAAATGATATAAATGAATGCATCAGATTTTCTTAGCTACATAATCATTGGCAAAACATTTTTTTTGAGTAAACAAGCCTGATTTAGTTTCTGTAAAATGTGAAGGGGAAATTATCTTCAGTATTTGTTTTTTTGATTTGCTTCATTATTATCACCAAGTGTAGATCGTGGGTCAGCAAACTATGGCCCACTCATAGCCAGTTTATTTTAAACAGCTTTATTGAGCTGTAATTCACATCCCATACAATGTACCTCTTTAAAGTGTACATTTTGATGGTGTTTACTATAGTCCCAGAGTTGGGCAGCCATCACCACAATCAGTCTCACATTTTCATTACCCCAGAAGGAAATCATGCCAGTTACTGTTGAGCTCCCCAGTTCAGAATGGTTTTTTCATTTTAAGAAAGTATTTTAAAAAAAGAGAGAAATGCGAAGAAGAACACACCATAGCACCAGACAGATGCGTGTGGCCACAAAACCTAAAATCCGTGTTATCTTGCCCTTTTCAGAAAGTCTGGGCCCCGAATTGTGGATTTTTAACATTTTCTATGTTTGTTTACTTCCTTCCTCTTCCCCCTTCCCGACTGTATACAAACAGACTTTATTTTGGTCAACTTATTGAAAGTAAGTTGTAAACACCATGACACTTCACCTCTACATGCTTCATCAGTGACCTCCTAAGAATGGGGGTACTTGTCTACTTAGCCACAGTACCCTTCTCATAGTATCATCCAATATGTTGGGTCATATTAAGATTTCCCCAGTTAGCCCGAAATGATCTGTTTTTTCAGATGTAGAGTCCAGTTTGGTTTTTATGTCTCTCAGTGTCAAGCAGCACCATCCTTCTCTTCCTCCCCCTCTGGCTTTTTTTTTTTGTCTTTCATGACCTTGACATCTTTGAGGGGACTGGGCTGTTTTTGTTGAATGTCCCATGGTCTGGGATTTACCTGATTGCTTCTTGGTGCGTAGAGTCAAAAATATGATGTAGATGAAGTTGTGTCTTTCCCACTGATCATATCAGGGGCACATAAGGTCACTTTGTCCCATTCTTGGTGATACTAAGTTTGATCTCTTGGTTAAAATGATGTTTGCGAGATCTCTTCCTTATAAAGCTACCTTTCCACCTTTGTTTTAATGTAAATGTAGGGTGATAATTTGAGACCGTGTATCTCTTTTCCCCACGAGCTCTCACCCAATGCTTTCAGCATCTATTGATGATTTGTTTCTCTCCTTTTTAAAACAATCACTTCAAACTCATGGACTGAAAATTGCTGTTACAGTTCAGTATCCATTATCATTACTTTCTTTGTGTGTTCAAATTATCCCGCATTTGGCAGTGGGAGCCTCTTTGAACTGCCTCCTGTGTCCTTTTGACATGACCCCATCAATCCTTGAGCATTTCCTTGCTTCCTGGGCCAACAAGATGTTCCAGGTTCTCCTTGTATTAGTCTTGTCTCAGACCTGGAATCAACCATTTCTCCCAAGAGTCATGGCTCCTTTAGTGGAGAATGGTATTCAGATCTAGGGGTTGGATGGTACTCCTTGCTACTGGGGGTAATGGTTTCTAGGCCCTTTTGGTGAACAGAATTCAGAGATTTTATATATATGTCATGGTTTCATACTGATATATTCAATTCAAATACAATACTACAGGGTTCTTTATCTTCCCCAATTCTATATATGTATCTGCCTTCAACCCAGTGAAAACCCTTGTCCTCTAAAATAGACACAAAATAATTTTAGAAATTTTAGCGCTATTAAACCAGCATGTCTACTGACAACCTTTCTAAATAAAGTTTATAATTTCTTTACGGTTTTATTTGGTTTATATCTTGGTAAAGGTGTATAGTTAGAGAATTGTGTTTGGAAGGTGTATGAAGTAATTTTTTCCTGTACGCTATTTTATCAGTTTATAGATTCATTTGTGTTTGTACTCATATTAGGATTGTAAAAAATCTTTCCGTTTTAATTTTATTTTTTGAATATTGTAAAACATTTTTATGATTTCGAAATCAAAACCATATTGAGATAGACTCAGGTAAATCTTACTCTCATCCTCGTGCTTCCTACTTCTTCATTTCTACGCATTTCCATAGGTAACCATTTTTAATAGTTTCTGATTATCCTTCATATTTTTCCTTTTCCAAAAAAATAAGGATGTGTGTATTTTTAAAATATGGGATGTTACTTACTCATTCATTAGTTAAGTCAGAATATGTGGACTGTCTTTCTTGTTTCTGCCAATCTTTGTAATGTAGGAACTCTACACAGTGGTACTGTGTGGTAACAGTGTGGCTAATTGTGTATTCCTAATTTTTGTATATCCATGAAGAAGAGAACGAAAGGAGCCTGTGTGGTGTGCTTTTTTATCTCCCTGAACTGAGGAGGCCCTTGTTCGAGTTCTGGTTTTGTTGTTCATTGCCTGTATCATTTTGAATGAGTCCTATCACTTACCTGGACATGACTTTTGTTGGCCGTAAATTAGGTTTTACTGGACAGGGAGGTTCTTGAGAAAAGGACCTGTGTCCTAGTCATCTCACTGCCAATCACAGTAGCAAGTGCAGAGAAAGTATGCAGCATTTGTCGAGTAAATGAGCCATCTTTGTGTTTCCATTGTCATCTTGTTATCTCTTCACAGTAATACATCAGTGAAGAGAATGACTTGGGATTCTGGAGAAGAGCTAGTCTTGGAAGTCTTTATGCCATGCTTTGCCACCATTCATCCATAAATCCCCACTGTTTCAGTGTCCCTCAGGAGAACCCAATAAGATCTCAAGATCTTAGGAAGGGAAATGGAATTTTGCAATCCACTTTAAAGACTTGGAAGAAATTGTAGAGTTTTGCATAGATGTAAAAGGATAACTCTTTATGGTGTGGATCCAATCCCTGACATGCTTCAAATAGAGAAAGAAAATATTAACTAAGTCCTAATGAAAAAAATTAGTAGAAAAATGAATAAAACAAATAAACAGAAGCACTAAAATTGTGAAAGATTCTACATCAAATGTTGACTCCTGTTTTTTGTTTCTTTTTGTCCTTCTCTCTAGATACTACTAACCTACAATGGTGAAATTAAAGCCTGCTTATCAAACCTTCCTTGCTATTCAAACCTCTATTGACCTTCTCTCTTGATACCCTGTGTTAGGACCTATATTTTGTATTCTAAACATTTTGGCCATTAATTACATTCTGTTTCCAAACTGCCAAATGATCTCAATAAAAAAATTATTTCTCTTGTCTTATATTTCTCACAAATGTCCTACAGCCTTTTTCATTTTTAGGCACATGGAAAAAATGCCCTTTTTATTGTGGTTAAATATACATATAATTTCTCATAACTGACATTTAATACATTAATAGTGCTTGTAGCCATGACCATTATCTAGTTCCAGAACATTTTTATCCCCCTGAGTGGAAACCCATATCCATTAAGCAGTCACTCCCCAGTCTTCCTTCCCCGATCCCCTGGCAACTACTAGTCTTTCCATCTCTATGGATTTGCCTATTTTGAATATTTCAGGTAAATGGAATGATAAAATATGTGACCATTTGTGTGTGGCTCTTTTAGTTTAGCGTGATGTTTTCAAGTTTCCCTTATGTTGTAGCATGTATTAGTACCTCGTTATTTTTTATGACTGAATAATATTCCATTGCATGGATAGACCGCATGTTGTTTATCCATTTATTAGTTTATGGAATTTGGGATGTTTCTACTTTCTGGTTATTGTGAATAGTGCTGCTATAAACATTTGTGTGCAAGTTTGTGTTTGAACATCTGTTTTCAGTTCTTGGGAGTATCTACCCAGAAATGGAATTATGTGTATATATTTTTATTTACTTTTTTTCTTACACAAAAGATTTTCCTATAGATGCTTTTGTACTTTGTGTTTTTTTTCACTTAACATGCTATCCTGAAAATCATCCTATATTAGCACATAGAGATCTTTTTCCTTTTTTACTTGTTTCTATATTGTTGCATAGTATTTTACCGTATAAAATGTATGATGATCATGTATTCAAATGGTTTTGCTGAGTTGTCAATTAGATTTTCAGTAATTTGCTTTTATTTTTATTTTTAAAAATTTTTAATGTATTTATTCATGAGAGGGGGGCAGAGCAGGGAGCCCGATGCAGGACTAGATCCCAGGACTCTGAGATCATGACCTGAGCTGAAGGCAGACGCTTAACCGACTGAGCCACCCAGGAACCCTCAGTAATTTGCTTTTACAAATAATTCTGCATTGAATAACTTCGTGCATATGGTGCTTTCCTCAGAGAAAGTTCCTAGAAGGAGGATAGCTGGTTCAGAGAGGAAAATGCACATGAAGTTTTATGAGCTATTGCTCTAGCAGTTGTCCCGTTTTACACTCCTGTGAACAATTTGAGTTCCCATCTCCCAACAATTTATACTCCTATGGCCTCGCCGACAGAGTGCATTGTGAGGCTCTTGGAGTTTTGCCACTCTGATACATGAGAAATGACATCTCAGTGTGGTTTTCATTTGTGTTTCTTTTACACATGAAGTTGAGCATCTTTTCATAAAACGTAATAGCTGTTTATATATTTTTTATGTGAACTGTTTTTGTGTGTTTATTGTGCACATTCCTTTTGGGTTTGGGGGCTTTTTAAATCCAGGGCATTTTTTTTTTATCAGAGAAATTCGTCCTTTATCCGTAAAACATTATAAATATTTTCTCATGTTTTGTCTTTAAACTTGTTTCTGTTGTAATTTATCAGATTTTTTTTCTCGCAGATGGATTTTGAATCAGAAAGACTTTCCCCACACCCAGGTTACAAAGGAACTTGCCTTTTTTTTAAGAGATGGGGGAGAGAGAGAGAGAAAGAGGCAGAGGGAGAGAGAGAATCTTAAGTAGGTTCCATGCCCAGCGCAGAGCCCAACACAGGGCTTGATCTCACAACCCTGAGATCATGACCTGAGCTGAAATGAAGAGTCAGAGGCTTAACTGACTGAGCCACCCAGGTGCCCCAGAACTTGCCTTTTTATTAAAGTCTTGCATATTCTCATGTTAAAAATTTTGATCTTTGATTTATTTGGTGTTTATACTGCCTTCTTTACAGATGAGTAGCCAACACTACTTATTAAAAAGTCCATCTTCTCCCCAGTGATATGAGATGCCACCTTTATTATGTGCTAAATTCCATAAGTAATTTGTTTTTTTCTGGATTCAATTTTCTATTTCATCTGGTCTGAGTATTCTTATGCTGCTACTACACTATATGAGCTATTCATTCTAGGTCTTTTTGAGGTAGAGACTTCTCTGGAATGAATCTGAAAGAGAGAGTAAAACTGACAGTATTAGAAGAGTTCGTAGGTGATTTACACATGGCCATAAGAGAAAACACGTGGCACAAGTTGTTCTTTACTGAGTAGATGTCTTTGTGCCATTTAGTGTTGTGACAACATATTGTGTGTGTGTAGTTGCTGTTCCTCATAAGATGGAAATTAGGATGCTATATTACCATGACTGGTGATCCTATTTCCTCATAGTTTTCCTGTCAGATTCAGGATAGCACTAAAAAGAAGATCTCATGAAGACTGCTAGACTAATCCCCTGGTTCCAGATGGGCTTGAGCATTTTATTTTTCTTGGAAAAACAACAACAACCCCCCCCCTTTTAACAGGATTTTTATTCACACTAATA
This sequence comes from Potos flavus, assembly GCA_028534135.1. NCBI lineage: Eukaryota > Metazoa > Chordata > Mammalia > Carnivora > Procyonidae > Potos > Potos flavus. The sequence continues at coordinate 85,818,829 of CM052901.1, read as the reverse complement.
ATAGCCATTAAACAATCCCACTTAATAACTTATTCTGGTATTTAATTAGTATTTCATCAGTTTTTTAAAGATTTTTAATATCTTTACACCCAACGTGGGGCTCAAACTTACAACCCCAAGATTAAGAGTTGCACTCTACACCGACTGGGCCAGCCAGGTGCCCTGTCATCAGTTTTCATGATAACATTTAGCCCAAGTTTTCCTGAATTAAGCTGTTTTTAACAATTCCTTCCTGTGTACCATATATAAAATCTCATATTTTTGTATTTTGAATTCTTTATGTTTTTCTTCTCATTCTCCTATACAGAGGGCAGGTGACTTGGCTTTTAGTTTCCCCTATTGATTTTGGCTGGTACATGTTTATAAATCAGTTATATTCCAACAGGAAAAGATGATAAAGCACGTACCAAAGACAGGAGGAATGTAAAGAAGGCTGTGGTGACAAAACCAAACAATATCAAGTCGATGTTCATTGCTAGTGCTGGGAAGAAGACTGCAGATGTGAGTTTTGTAGTTTTCTGATATTTTGTCTTTTCTTTTGAGAAGTAAATTTAGTATTTGATTGTATAGACAATAGGTGCTCAATGTATTTGAGCTCAGCTATTTCAGTTGTATTTTCCTGATTTCAGTCACAAAAGTAGATGCAGATTTCTGGGTGAGTTTAGGCACCTCATTGTTTGGAAGTTGGTGATAGAAAAGTGAATGAAAAGCTGCATGGACAGTGTGTTTGTTTCATTGATTAGCAGGAGGATCATGGAGTGACGGTGAAAACAGGATGGGAGCTCGAGGTTTAGGAGTTACACGTACACAGGTGGTTGTTAAGATCTGTGAACAGTAGATGAGCCCTCAGGACTGAAGAGGCAGGGACTGACTGGTTGGGTTCTTCGTTTCACAGACACGTGGTCTGGGTGAAAACAGGAAGTGCAGGGCTTTCTCATTCTATCTCTCCTTATAATTTCCAGAAAGCGGTAGACTTGTCTAAGGATGATCTGCTAGGTGACATCCTACAAGATCTGAACACTGAGGTAAGTCATTCTCTGGGAGTTGTCAAATATGCAGGGGTCATAGGCTGAAGAAATAATTCAGTAGTTTTACAGAACAGACTGTTGCTAGAATTTAAAACAAAAAATTCAATGACAATACCACCACATAAACCCAAAACAAAACCCCACCAAAAAAACAACCCCCTTTCCAAACAACTCTCCAAATTGGCTTTCTTACCAGTTTAGGTGAGTAGTTTCCAGCTGTTACAAGCTATGCAATTCTGTCGATGGGGCCACGTGGGGATGTGTTTGAGATAGTAAGAATACACACATGATTCAGTCCTGGGAATGCCCACTGCTTCTGTTCAGTTGCTGCAGTGTATGCTCCCAAAATAGATTGAAACCTGTCAGTCTGCACAACTGGGCGTGAGATCCTCATCTTCAATTCAGAGAGGGAGTGAAGGGGAAGAGTCAGTGAGCTGTCCCTGAGAGAACTCAAACAGGCTCAGCTGCCCTGGGAATTTGCATTTGGGCTATTTCACATGAGGACTAAACTCATTTAGAGGCGTTTCTTTCTAAGGAACCCTTGATTAAAACAACTAACACCAACACATGTGGTTCTAGCTTGACAATTTTTAAATGTAATATCCTGGAAGGGTAGGGGAAAAGTATGTTAAGTTGTAAAAAGAAAAAATTGGTAAGAGGTGGATTTAATATCTATTCTGGTTTTCTCGTGAGTCTGTGGTATTGTTGCTATAGTAACTGCAGTACATGAGCATAGATCTGTGGGGGGAGCAGGGAAGGAAAAAAAAATGCTTCGCTTATTACGCTTCAATGGGGGGAAGAAATGCACTTTTTCTGTCTTGTGGAAAGCCAAGCATGGCAGGGAATGTCTTATTCCTCCCTTTAGAAACCTCAAATAACTCCACCACCTGTAATGATACCAAAGAGGAAAAGGTCCATTGGAGCTTCACTGAATCCTTTCTCTGTGCACACCCCCAAGGTAAAGTGTGTGGAAATACCTTCAATCTTGATTTATATTATTGCTTAAAACTTCGTTGATTTTCTATATGAGGGAAATGCTTTTGAATTTGTTCTTGATTTTTGTTTTAAATTAGGACTCCTGTTTCATTATATAGTTTCATGTATTTCAAGAATAGCATATGCCTGGTTTTTTCATAGTAACTAGTATGTGTTTATTATAGGTATTACAGCAGTGCTAAATGTAATAATTTTCTTCCTGGAAACAAGTATTTTTTTTGTAAACGTAGGTAACAGTAAAATAATGGAAGCTGTTACATTAATAATACATAAAATTGTTGTATAAGTGGCAACTGTCATTTTCTCTGGTCAGGGTAGGATGGTTGCATATTTTTTTGGTATGCTGGTCTAACTGATTGAACATTTAAAAATATTTACAGGTAGTTCCTTCAGGAAAAACTACTTCCCCTGTCTCAAGGAAGGAGCCTCTCTTAACTTCAGTTCCTCTTAAATGTGCTGAATTTGCTGGTAAGTCTGACATCAGGCAGACCTACAAGGGTAGTTGCAAAATGCTGTCAGAAATGGAGGTGCCGTGAAGGAGGAAGTGGAGGTGATTTTGAAGGTATTGTGATAGCAGGTTCAGTTGTGATAGATTTGAATCCACAGCAGTAAAAGTTAAAAAACATCCAGTTTGGAGATGGAAGAGAAATGCAAATGCAGTGTGGGAGAAAGGGTAGGCTCCCGTCGCTGTGCTGGGGAGGCCTTTGTATTCCACGGCAGCGGTACGTGATGGGAATGTGTGATGACGCCTACAGGAGAGCCAGTGCCAGCGTTGTGTAGAGATGACAAGGAGGACTCAGGAGCAATGGATTTTGAAGATGGTGACTTTGATGAGCCCATGGAGGCTGAGGAAGTGGATGTGGAGCCTGTGGCTGTCAAGACTTGGCACCAAGAGAGTGAGCCAGCAGAGGGGGTGAAGCATGAGGCAGATCCTGGGAAGGGGACCACGTCCTACTTGTAAGAGCATTTTATGACGTTTCTGGCAAGTAGCACTATAAATTATTCAGTTGGATTTTGAAAAGTTTTCAAAATGTAATTTCTGTAGGGGAAGTTTTCTCCCAGATGTTTCTTGTTGGGACATTGATCAGGAAGATGACAGCAGTTTCTCAGCCCAGGAAGTCCAAGTGGATTCCAGTCACCTCCCACTGGTAAAAGGGACAGATGAGGACCAAGTGTTTCAGTTTTATTGGCTGGATGCTTATGAAGACCAGTACAATCAACCAGGTAATCATATGTACATCTTTAATACAGAATAGTGCCTTTCCCTTAAGTGGTTTAGTTATCATAATTGACAAAGACTCTGTCCTCACGTACGTGTGTAGTAAGAAAGCACCACTAACTCATTGTAAAGTATGTGAGCAACCCAGGTTGAGAGGATTTGTGGTATGAATAATCCTTAAAAATGTTTTTTTCCGTAAACCAGTTATATGTGATTTTGGAATGTGTACTTGTAGTTAACCTTTGATGTATCTAAAGTTGTAGTTACACACTTTATTTTAAATGGAATCAGTCATTAATTTGTTTCTTTATTCAGCACATTGAACACCTGTTGTGTGTGCCAGGCACTGAGATGGCATGAACAAGCTGGACAAATTCCCAATCCTAATGGAGCTTACATTCTAGTGGGGTGGGAGTTGGGGGGGAATGGGAGGTAATTAAGGTAAGTTGATGAATGTGAAGGCATTTAGTTGGGGGATAACTGAGGAAGGCCTGTCTGAGGAGACCACCATTGGGCTGAGATTGGAACCCCATGCTGAGCTGAGGAAAGAGCATATCAGCCTGAGGAACCAGTGAGTACAGAGGCCTGGAGAGAGAAAGGAGGCCTCTGTGGTTGTAGCATAGTAAATCAAGGGCCAAGATTGGTAGAAAATGAAGCTGGAGCAAAGGCAAAGGGCAAAGGGCAGGTAATGAAGGACCTTGAAAAGCCTTATTGAGGAATTTAGGTCTAACTCTAAGAGCGGATGTGGTGGAGGATTTTAAGTGCTGGTGGAGGGGGTGGTGGTCATATGGTTGGGTTTACAGTTTAACAAGAGCCTTCCAGTTTGTGTGGAGAATAGTGTGTTTGGGGTCGGGTGGGGGAGGAGGCTGGAACCGGGCTAGTGGGGAAGCCCTGGAGATCAGTCAGTCCAGGGCAGGCATGCTAGTTACTTGGCCTAGTGGTGGCTGTGGAGGAGGAGAGAAGCGGATGCATCTCACGTGTATTTTGATGTGAACCTGTTGATGGGTTAATGTGGGGACTGACAGAAAGGAGGAATCACGGATGATTCCCGGGTCCTCCTCCGAATGAACTGAAAATGTGAATTCTGACTCAAAGCCAGGAGGCTCCCTAATTTCTTTTTGTAGTCCTTGAGCCCTTCACCACAGGGCTGGGCATGCCAAGGTATGTCGGATTAATATAAGATACCATACATATCCTGAAATAGAGTTGCCTTTATTCAGATCCATGTCTGGGTGTGAGGGTAGATGCAACTGTATTTTTCAAAGTGATTTCCTGGAGGCTGCATCTGGTGAAAATAGAGTATCAGTAAAGCAAGTGAATGAGTAAGAAGAGTAAGTATTAACCATCAGACTTGAAGGCCAGATTTACCTTAAACATAATCAGGTGTTGACTAACTGGAACGTTGTTGCTGTCTCTGCGAAGGGGAGGCAGAAGCATTAATAGGCTTCAGCATATTGAATGCACAGGAACACATACACAGCCATTTGAGTAGCAAATTGCCACGTGTTAGTTTCTTAGGTAAAGAATAAGCCATCTTAGAAATGGTATCTCCTTTAGCTGTGACAAGATAATATGGTTAGACCCTCTCACCTCCTTGGTTACCTCTTTGCTACTCACCAGTGGAAGGTAGACTGGTAAGTGGGATTGTGTGAGGCTGAGCAAGTATTTCTCATCCATTGCCGAAACCCTGGCCTGCCCTGTTGTATGGCTTGAAGGGGACGCCATTTTCACGTGTGCTGCATGTATTTTAGGCTTCCTGGAGCACAGCGACACTGTGGGGCTTGCTAGAGTTGTGTGATGTGGTGGGCCTGCCCTTCCCAGTGCTAATCCCTTTGCTGTATTCGCTCCATGCTGGATTTGATTCCCTGTCTTGGTTAATGGTTGTATCAAAACCGAAAATTGGGAGCAAGCCTTGATTGCCCCTTTTCTTCACTTTCCTCACCAAGTCTCGTTAGTTTTCCCCTCCTAAAGTGGATAAGCTGTTTTCTCTCTCTAGTTGCCTCTGATTCCTTTTTGCCTATTGAAGCCATTGCACCAGCTTCCTAAAGGATCTCTTAGCTGTCATCCCGTACATTGCGGCCAGAGCGATTGCTCAGATGGGTAGCACTGATCACATCATTTCCTTGTTAAAAAAAAAGAAAAAAAGAAAACTCCTCTGTGGCTACTGCCTACAACGTTAAGTCCAAGTTTCTTAGCAAGGCTTCTGATACCTGCTGTGTATGACTTTTGTGTTCTAGAGATAGTTCCCTGTACGTACCTGTTGCTCTTTATACCATGTTCCTTTACTCCTTGTGTTTGGCTCAGCCCAGGTGTGTCATGTCCGGGAAGTTTTCCTAATCCTCCAGACTGGCCTAAGGGCCCTTTCCCTGCTACTCCATCATACCCTTTCCCATCATAGTGTTTGTTATATTATTTTGTAAAGATCCGATTCTGCATTTTTCTTGCCCTAAAGCCTTTTATTTAACTCCTGGATGGCTGGGACCTTTTATTTTCAGCTTCTAGTGCAGTGCCAGGCACATAGTAGGGATTTAATAAATGTCCACTGAAGTAAACCGCACAGTGATTGACAGTCCTGTGGATGGATGCACATGAAAGGTTTCAGAGAGCCAGAGGTGCATTCGCTGCTCTTGCTGAGATTGCCTCATAAAGCCTTATAACAGTGTGGGGGAAGAATGGGTAACATAGAGATGAATGGTGACCCCCTCTCCCATTAATTCACGTACAAAGCATCAGATTGCCCAGTGTCAATTGCCAAGGATTAGAACCTTAAGAAACAACAATCTTCTTTCTGTCCTGTGTAAAAATGAGTTTATTATTTCTACCTTTTGTTTACTGGTTGATAGTCTTATTAAAAAAAACACATCGTTTTGCAGGACACAGTCTAGAGCTGCACCGTCCACTGTGGTACCATACATATCTACATGTAGCTCTTTAAATTTAGATTTAAATTAAAATGAAATAAAATTTAAAATTCAGTTTCTCAGCCAGAGCCACATTCCGAATGCTTTAATAGCCACGTGTGGCTAGTAGCTACCGTATCTGTGGCTGGCACAGATAACAGAACAGTTCTGTCATCACAGAAATTTCTAATGGCTAGTGCTTGTCTGTAGTAGTAAGTGTTGGAGGTTAAGATTGAGGCATTGAAGCACAGATGTATTCGGAAAGCACCCAATTTATAGTATATATCCTGACTGAATTCCTTGTATTACCATAGTCGAGGATAGGCCTTTTCAACCACTATTGGGAAATATTTTGCATTTGAAAGAGGTACTAGTCCGTTATTGGCCTATCTTCCTATGGTAAAAGGAAATTTCTAGTGCTGGAAAAAGCCTCAGACAGTCTGGTCTAGTTACAGGGGAGGAAGCTAAGGCTCCAAAAGATAAAATGGGCAGCCGTTAGTAGGAGAGTTCTGGGCTTCTCACCCTCAGTCTGCTGTGCTATTCTGCGGTACTTCTTAAGCTGTGTCCTCTGTGATTGATGCCAACGGGTTAAAAAGGATGGCTTGAAAAAAAAAAAGTCCTTTAATCTCAAGGGGTTGAACAGTTTCATCGTGATAGCAGGTAATGATCACTGAGCCTTGGTGAAATCAATGCTGCTAATAAAAACGAAGTACTCCCAAAGACCCTGTTATTGTGTCTCACTTTCTTACAGATTCTAAGTAAGTCAGTTGTTGCTGAATGCTCCATAATTATGAAAAGAAGCTTACTCTTTGCATATGGGAAGATATCCTGTCTTCATTATGACTTTTTCAAGGTTGAATAATCCTGACTGCACCTGGTTTCAGCTAGTAACTTTGGGGGGAATGTAATCTTTGTTTACCATGATCTTTTTGTGGCAAATGAGGCATAAACAGTGTCAAATGTGTGCATGAAGTGTGATATTAGTTTGACTGTAAAATGAGCTATTTGAATCTGTGAATCCAATATTAGGGTCTTTATTTTTCTTTGCATGGAATTTTGTTTTTTCGTCTCTAACTGTTGTGAGGATGACTTTTAATTTTCTGAGCTCCTATGATTTTTTTCTTTTTTAATCGTTCCCCTTTTTTCCCCCACCCCAGCTGAAAACCACACAACTCTTAAGAATTTTAATCATCTGCAGAAATGAAAATTTTTAGATGGTCTTATTTCTACTAGAACGAGTGACAAAAGGAAGCACTGATGAGCTATCTTGTGAAACTGGAGTAATTGGCCTTGGGAACAGTAGCCTTTGCATGTGCCAGAATTTTCTTAGTGTTTCAGACAAGTGGCTGTGTTGAGTGGCTATGTTGATTACTGCTGTCTAATTATGCTCAGAGCTCCGGATTTTGCACAGTGGCCATCTCTTAGGTTGACTATCAAACCTCTGGAGTCCTTTCTTGATGTCCAGTTTTCAGGAACAGTGATTTGATGTCTGTCTAGAAAGGCTTGTTTTTCCTTTGTGGTATATATTACATAGGAATCTCAAAAGGGACATATCTGCTGATTTGGTTGCTAGAACATTTGTTACACAGAAATTGAAGAGCAAGGAACATGACAAGCACTACCTATCCAGATTTTTTAGTAGTCTATGAGGTAGAAAGGGTAAAATAGGAGATAATAGTTGAACTGTATTATGAGATACTTATCATTATATGGAATAAGGTATATGAGATCTATTTTCCCCCAAATGCAGTTATTTATTTATTTATTTATTTAGACAGAGAGAGAGATCACAAGTAGGCAGAGAGGCAGGCAGACAGAGAGGGGGAAGCAGGCTCCCCGCTGAGCAGAGAGCCCGATGCGGGGCTCGATCCCAGGACCCTGAGATCACGAGCCGAAGGCAGAGGCTTAACCCACTGAGCCACCCAGGCGCCCCATCCCCCCAAATGCACTTTTACATGTAGAAAAATATTGACGTACCATACATTATATATATTGTTATATATATTATTATACATGAATGTTAATTTTTATTGGTGAGTACAAGTGCTAAAAAGAGATTTAGTATTCTCACACTTTATAAGAGGTTTAAATAGGAGATTCGTTAGAGAATAGCTTGCTTTTCTTGTTTTTCTTAATCTGGGTAGTCCGGTTCTAGAGAAGTTTTTTTCCCTACACTGACCTAGGGTAGCTCTGTAATTTCCGAGGTATGTCTACACTGACCTGGAACGTCTCTGCAATTCCCCAGGGGTTTCTGCACTAACCTGGGGTTTCTTAGTAGTTCCCCAAGTGTGTCTACTCGCACTTGGGATGTCTCCCTAGTAAGTGAGGTTAGTCTGCATTTACCTACGATGTCTCTAATTCTAGGGAAAATGTTTACACCAAGTTAGAGAATCATTCTGTCTCCTGTCATCTCAGTGGTTACAGGTTTTACTAGTGTGATATTGTCATGTGGCTTAAGTACTGAGTAAGCGAACTGGGCTTGTGGAGTGGCAGCAGATACAAATTTACTGTAAAAAAAAAAAATGTGTCATGAAGGCATAAATGTGTGGACACATTTATATTGTGAGCCTTTATATTGCCCCTTTAATATGATATAATTGAAATGTTTCTTTCTCATGGTTTTCCCTTACTCTTTTAGGTGTGGTATTCCTGTTTGGCAAAGTTTGGATCGAATCCGCCAAAACCCATGTGAGCTGTTGTGTCGTGGTGAAAAACATCGAGCGAACACTCTACTTCCTTCCCCGAGAAATGGTAATCATTAGTGATTAGCCTCTCATTCCCAGTACATTGTATGTTCTGCCACCAGCTGTATTCTTCAGCGGCGCTGTGACTTCTCCACAGCCTTGGTGCTGCTTTCTTGCTGCCTGCCTAGTAACGACTGGTTGTCAGCAGCTCCTTTAGAGGTTGGGAAAAATAGAGAATGGAGTAAAACCGTGTTTTTCAACTCGTTAGAGTGTCATAGTGTGAGTTTCAGTATATAATAGTATCTTGTCCCCCACCCTTCATTTCCATAGTAATCATGGTTGGGAGGGTATGGCTCTGAAACGTCATAGGGCATTTGGCCGGCTTGTCATGCTTCTGCTCTGTGGGCAGTAGTACTGGTCCCTCCACGGCTGTTGAACTGGCTCAGCTCCATTTGCTCCTCCTTTTTAAGTTGGGACTTCCTATCCACACTCCTCTCCCAAACCCAGCCCCTCCCCTGAGATCTCAGCTGAACTGTGAATCTGAAGCTTCTTGGTCAGGATTTACAACTTTCCTCTCCCATTTTGTAGAGTCCATCTTTCTCATTGCATGTGCTTTTATGATGCCACTGGGAAGATTTGGGCATTGGTTTTAGTCCATTTTTGGGGTCTGCTGCTATCTTTGAACTCCTCTATAAGACTGTTCTTTTAAATGTTTTAAATGGCCGAAGGTGAAAATTGAATTAGACTTGGGTTTCTCGTTAAAAATACCTCATTTACAGATATTTTTTTTCCCCTCTCCTCTCCTCTCTGTGGGAGAGCAGAAAATTGATCTAAATACAGGAAAAGAAACAGAAACTCTAGTCACAATGAAGGATGTTTATGATGAATTTGATGAGAAAATAGCAGCAAAATATAAAATCATGAAGTTCAAGTCCAAGGTTTGTATCTGGTGATAATTTTTTCCCACTGTTTATTAGTTGTTTGTTCATTTCCTGACTTACAAAATAGTGCTTGTATATCTTCTTTGTGCAAAATGTCTTTTTTGTGGCTATAATTCATTGAATGGAAATTTCATAGATAGCAATGTAAAATTAGTATTTAAGATTTGTAAAAAATATTTTCTTTCTCTTTAAACTACTTAGACAATAATTTTCTTAAGTTTGAATAGAAAGGTAACACAGCAAAGTAATCATTTCCAATCCTTGTAGCATATCTTGTGTTCTTTTCTGAAATGGAGAAGAAACTCTTCTGATTTTGTTTTTATTAGTTATTGGCAGGTTGTTTTGGTCAGAAGGTTAAGGTTTTATATTTAAAAGTCGGGGACTATGATGCTATTTCTGATAGGATAAAAATCTTTTATTTGTGTGTTACATATTGATCGGTCTTGATTTTAGTGTGATAAATGACACCTTTGGCCATCATCATAGGGGCTTGTAACTCAGCATACTTTTAACAGTGATTGCAGCAAACGGAGGATTGAGTTTCTGAAGATAAGGTTAATCATCTTAACTATTTGAGCTTTGAATTATGGCTGATGGATCAGTTCTCTCAAATTCTAAAAATAGTGTGGTATAATGGTGAAGAGCGTAGGTGCTGGGACCAGACTGCTTGTGCTTTAAGTCCTAGCCATATGACTTTGTAGTATGTGACCTTGGACAAGGGCTGAGTGAGTTCTCTGGGCCTGTTGGTTCACCTGACAAATGGGACCCTATTTCAAGAGTTGTCGGAAAAGTTAAGCCACCAAATTCTTATTAGGTGATTGGGACAGTCCTTGGCACTTAGTAAGCACTCAGTAAATATGAGCTATAATTTTAATGCTAATATTAATTTTCTAGCAAGATGGAGTTGGTTAATATCAAAGAGTAGCAAATGATTTAATACATTAACATTATAAAAATCTTTAATCTTTTATTGCCCTGCTTGAATGCAAATATTTCTAAGTTCTTTAGTGTCCAGGAGAAGTCTTTTTAGCATCTTGTCATTGGGTGTTTTAGTCCCAGTGGAAAGGGGGAAAGGGTGCCCTTTTGGCTTTATTTACCTTTGTGTTCCATAAAGATACTAGATTCCTCAGTGTTGAATACAGGGACACGTGCACGTAATGCTTGTCATTTTAATTTGCAAAAAGTTCTTGTCTAATAATTTTTAAATATCTACTTACCCAGCCAGTGGAAAAGAACTATGCTTTTGAGATACCTGATGTTCCAGAAAAATCTGAGTACTTGGAAGTTAGATACTCGGTAAGTTAAAGAAAATGACTGGGTTTTGGTTGAGCATGACATTTCTCTATTTTTGAAATTTCAACTGCCTTTCAATTAGGAGTATCAGCAGGGATCCTCAAGCCCACGGTTCATTGAGGTGGACTTACAGTAGTGAATAATTAAACTGGATAAAATTAATTTGAATATATAGAATACTGGTTGTACTGCCTTTCTTGGCTTTCAAGTATGCATCTTTAAATAAATAAGTTGAAACTGCACAACTGCTTGCTTGTCAAGTGGAATGAATGCCACATGATGGAGTTGAATATCATTAGTCTGTTGAAGGGTCCCTTCTGAGCAGCAGAAAGGTGAGAGAGGAACATCAGTAGCATCACTATAGTGCTGCTCTCGCTCCCCTGATAGGCAAGGTCATTGCTGTGGGATGTTAATTAACTGGGCTTTAACCTCTTTTTACCTTTGTTATAGAGTTCTGATCTCACAATGTTGGAAAAGGGAAACTTAAGAAATGTTTCTGACAGTGGTGATGAAAAGTACCATAGAAGCATTTTAAATGAGTTCCACTCTTGCTTTTATTCTTCTAATGGAGTGGTACTTATTTGGCTATTCTTTATCAGTAAGGCATGTACAGCTCTGGACAGAAATCCTCTTTTGGGGGAGCTTCTTGGCCTATTTTTCTTCTAATGGATGCCATCAAGATGCATTATTTTGTCATTGTGAATTGTTTTTGTGTCCTACTGTGAATTGTTTTGGATTTCATTTGTTGCAAATTACATTTCATATATATCAAAGGGGTTTCTTCTAGTGGTTCGTAGAGAGGCTTTTGTTTATTTCAAATATAGACTTTGGAAAATGTGAAGTAATAGTTTTAAACAAAAAGGGCTTTTTTTTTCTTCTTTGTCTTTTTCAGGCTGAAATGCCACAGCTTCCTCAGGATTTGAAAGGAGAAACTTTTTCTCATGTATTTGGGATCAACACATCCAGCCTGGAATTGTTCTTGATGAACAGAAAGATCCGAGGACCTTGTTGGCTCGAAGTGAAAAATCCACGTAAGGAAACATTTACGTTCAGAAAGCCAGATTGCTGATAGAGGCGGTTTTTAGAAGTGAAGGAATTGGTCTCTGTATTTCATTGCATCTACTTCCTTTTTTTATGTTGTTTTCCTCAAGGTATTCCTTGAGTGACTGTAGGGAATATGTTTGGAGGCATTTGATCGCTGCGGTGCCTGGCATTTTAGTGGGAGGGAGGCCTTCATGAGCCCAGGTGGTCGTTGGCATGCATCCTTCTTTGTGCTGCTGTTGGCCTGTACTTCTGGCTGGTGATGCCCACCTGCTGTACGTAGTGGACTGCTGACCTCGGGAGGCATCACTGCCGGAGTGCTCTTTGGTTTCTTACCTCATGTTTTCAGTATTTGCATCTGTGATACTATGTTTTGGCTTCATGAATCTCTTAAAAATGTTTTGTGATTCCTCCAGGGTGTTTTTTTTTTAACCTATTTGGGGTCCTGGATTCTTCAGAAAATCAGATGAAAGCTGTGGACCTTTTTCCCAGGAAGTTGAATATTTGTGTATACACATACACCACACACATACACCACGCACACACACACGGCTTTGCATACAATCCAATAATTGGGCTTATTTTTAGTTAGATGTTGTAATAAGACATTCTTATTAGAATATGGGGTTGAAGACTATCTCAGTTAATCACAGATGTCTTAATTATGGTAGTTTTCCTTTTTCAGCAAATGGCTATTGATCTGTTGTATCTGTTCTCTTTCAGAGCTCTTGAATCAACCAGTCAGTTGGTGTAAAGTTGAGGCAATGGCTTTGAAACCAGACCTGGTGAATGTGATTAAAGATGTTGGTCCTCCTCCACTCGTGGTCATGTCTTTCAGCATGAAGACAATGCAGAATGCAAAGACACATCAAAATGAGGTAAAGAAATAGGGCAGATTTGTGTACCTGTGCTTTAGATTCAGTGCTTGCTTGAACTTGTGCAACTATTCTACAAGGGGAAATTGTTCTTTCTGGAGGAGAAAGAATACTAATGCACTACCAAACTCCATTTTGGAGAATGAATTGAATTTGGTGGATGTTGGGGTTTTTCTTTAAAGACTTAAATTGCTGCACTTATTTTTATTTTTTGTTTTTTGAATTTTTTATTTTGGCGAACTTTAAGTGGACTTGGAATAATATAATGAACTCCCATATCCTTTTACTCATATTCAGTAGTTAGTAAGATTTTGTCACACTTTTGTTTCCCCCTTTTTTTTCCTGTTGAAGTATTTTAAAAGTTAAGGTCAGATACTGTGTAATTTACCACTGTATACTTTGGTATGCATCTCTCAAACCATGTACACTTTCTTATAGAACATAATTATTGCACTTACTAACTATACCCGTGATACCTTGATACCATCTAAAATACTTAGTCCATATTCACATGATTCTGTTTATCAAAAATGTCTTTCTTTATTGAATTATATTTGACATCTCTTAGTTTCAGGTGTACCACATAGTGATTTTATGTTCTTATGCATTACAAAATGGTCACCACGATAGGTCTAGTAACCGTCTGTCACCATATGAAGTTATTACAATATTACCGGCTCAAAAATGTTTTCTACCGGTTAGTTTACTTGAATCAGGATTCATATAAGATTCACATATGGTGTTGCATTTTTATATCTCTTGAATCTCTTTTAAATGGGAGCAGCTCCCTCGCACCCTTTTTCCATTGACATTGACTTACTTAAGAATCATTGTTTGTTGTCTCATAGAATGTCCCATTTTCTCTGTTTGCTTCCTTATGTCATTGGACTTCTTCCTCTATAGCAGGTGTTGGCACAGTATGGCCTGTGGGCAAATCCAGTCTTACCATCTGTTTTTGTAAATAAAGTTTAATTGGAAGACATCATGTTTATTTGTTTACATATTATCTGCAGTTGCTGTAGAGTTAGTAGTCATGACAGAGGCCATGTGACCTGAGGGCCTAAAATACTTAGTATCTGGCTCTTTACATGAGAAGTGTGCTGGCCCCTGCTAGTTATAGTTAGCGCTAAAGAATTGATTAGATTCAGTTTTGACTTTTTGGGTCAGAATACTCTATAGGTGGTATGATGTATTTCATACTGCATTATGTATCAGCAGGTGTATAATGTCTGGTTAAACCACTGTTAGTGGGGCTATGATTGATTAGTGGGTTCCAGTTTTCATCTGAAGGATGAAACCTTTAACCTTGGCACTGCTAATGTTTTGGGCTGAATTATTCATTGTTGTGAGGGCTGTCCTGGGCATTGTGGGATGTGTAGCAGTAACGCTGGCCTCTGCCCAAAGCCAGGTAGCACCCCTCCCCACTGCTTGTGGCAACCAAAAAGCCTCCACACATTTCCAAGTGTCCTCTTGGGGTAGAGACCAAAATTGTTCCCATTTGAGAACCACTGGTCTAATCTCCCCCCCTTTATTTTTTACCTGAATTAGTTATTTCATTAGGACTTGTAAAACAATTTTTTAATTCTGTCATCCTTTCCATGTTTATTAGTTAAGTATGTTAAATATTAGGGTATTTATTAGTTAAATTTTTCTATAAAATTAACTTTTCTTCATTAACCAGCACTATTTGGTTATGCTGCAGTAGTTCATACAGGAAAGATGAGGTCAGTGTGTACTTCTTTCTCTTCCATTGCCAACTTTCTGAGTAGGAAGTTGGGGACCTGCGTTACATGCAGTGTTGACCAGTGATTTTTTTATTTATTTTTGTCATTACTTATATTTTGTTTCCTTTTTTATGGAATATTATGCACTCACAGGCTTTATATTTACTCATCATGTTTCAGTTCATTGCCATCATTATTACTGTAACTTTTGATGCTTAAATTTGTCTTTGGTCAGTAGGGCCATTTTATTTTATTTTATTTATTATTTATTTTTTTCCCCCCAAATACTTTTATTTAATTTTTTCAGTGTTACAAGATACTTGGAGTGGGGGCATTTTATTGTTCGCTTCTAAAGCCTTTTGACATTGAAGGGGATGTTTTTTAATAGCAGCCTTTTGGCATTGTTTCTACTCTAAATTTTTTTTTGCTTTGTGATTGGATCTTTTAATAATAGTTAATATAATAGATGGCCATGGTTAACAATTAAGTGTTTAGAAAAGGTTTAATTAGTTAAAAAAAAAAAGTACCCATCCTCTAGCCCCCAGAGTGAGGTTTCTCAGTACTGTTTCACAATAAAGGAAGTAGGGCTTCATGGAGAAGTGGCTGATTCAGGGCAGAGGATGTCCAAGATAAGCCTGAAATATCTAGTTATACTAGAAAGCAAGGATGATATTAAAATCTACTGAAGATGTGTCAGAAGGGCTCAGGAGTCAGTTTGAAGAGTTTCCTAATGGCCAAAGATGGGACAATTTGAGTATGGATAAGGATAGTGGTAATAGATTGCAACACATGAGTTTGCACTGATGGTGTAAGCACTAACAACCCTGCATTGGTCATCTGTGAAGGCAGCTAGGGAACCAACTCATTGGTTTGAAAACTGGTGAATAAAGGGATTGAATCTAGCACTTCTCTTGATCTTTTTGAAGTCATATTGTATCTCAGGTAACCAAATAATCAGTGAAGGGAAGTTTCTTTTCATAGAAGGTTTCCGTCCTAGAAATGATGAAGGAAAATTTGAATATTACCACTTTGCAATCCCTAATGAAATAGTGGATCTAGCAACCTGTGGTTGCTGATAGCACTGAAAGAGAGCTAACCAGGCACAATGTGCCTGTGCCGTCTGATAGAAGTAATCAGTAAGCAGCCCCTCCAACGTATATTCATGCCAAAAAACTGAATGTGATTTTGATCAGGCCTTTAGATCTAAATGTGAATTCACTGGCAGTACAGAAACAGGAAAGTGTTAAATGGTATTATTGGAATACAGGCAACAAAATCAATACTGTGGGGCACTCTATAGGATGAATGACCCAGTTTCTTCAACAAACGAGTTGCAGGGAAATAATAGGTGGGGAGGGGTTGTGCCTGTAGTTTTAAATATCAACCAATTGCAAAGTCTGAGCTTAATTGATAAATAAAATTGAGATTGTTGGGAACACATGAAAATTTGATTCCTACCTGGATGTTTAGTGATCTTAAGGAATTACTGTTCATTGTATTAGCTGTGATTGTGTTACATTTTAAAAACTTACTATCTTTTAAAGTAGTGATTCTCAACGGGGTGAGATTTTGCCCTTTAGGGGACACTTGGCCATGTCTGGAGACATTTTTGGTTGTCACAACTTAGGGGTTTAAGATGGTGCTATTGGCAGTGAGCGATACTGCTAAACCTCCCATGGTGAACAGCACAGCCCCCGGAACAAAGAGTTGTTTGGTCAAAAATGTCCATAGTGCTGAGGTTGAGAAACTTTATTTTACAGATAGATACATGCTGAAATATTTGTGGGTAAAGTGATAGGTCTGGATTTTGCTTCAAATAATCTGGGTGGAGGCAGGAAGTGGATAGAGATATTGATGAGTTGATAGTTGAAGGTGGATGATGGGTATATTAGAGTTGATTTTGCTGTTTTTTTCTCTTAGTAAATGTTGAGTGAGTGAGTGAGTGAATGAATGAATACGAGACATTCTGCAGCCCTAAGTAAACTATATGGCTTCCAAAGGGTTTAAATTACTTGGTTAATAAAGTTGTTGACTCAGCAAATGTTTCTAAACCATGTGCTAGTGTGATGGAATACTTGTGACTCAAAAGACAGAGGAGGAGACAGATACTAGCCCGATAGCAGAAATAGATATAAAACTTACAAAGGATACATGTGCTCTGGATAACATCTAATAAAGGAAGCTGCCCTAGCCTGGGAGGCTAGGAACGTGTCACTGGTTAGGGAAACTTCTTGGGATGCTCTGAGGATCAGCCCCTGTGGAAGAGTGAAGGCCAGGGGCCTGACAGTGGGAGAAAACTGCGTTGCAGTTACAGCAAAGGTGTCCGCCAATCCCAGGGAGCTCAGGCGTAGCAACAACCCTTCAGAATTGCTCTGAATTCAGATAAGTGGTTTGGGGGTTTGTTACCAGTTCCCAGCCCTCCTCTCCTCTGATGCACTAACTAGATAGTGGATGTAGGTGCCCCCCAGGCAGCTTCCAAGAGACTCCTCTGTGAGCGTCAGCCTCCAGCTTTCTTAGTAGTTGGGAGAATGAAGGCCCTTGTCCTGAAGAGGACTTCTGGGTGACACACCTCAGTATCCACTCCAGAAGTTTTTTCTGAAGTAATAGGGATGGACCTTGAGTACTGCTAGGTGAGTAGGAGTTAACTAGGCCCAGAGAAAGGGTTTCTTTTTTCTCCCCAGGGGCAGCAAGCTTTCTCCAACACAGTGCTGTGGGAAGCCATTGTTAGTATCAACACAGAAACAGGGAGACCACTTAGGAGGCTATTAGATGAATAGGTTGATATAAAACATTGAAATCTGAATATGAACATATAAAAGTTTAGACAGAAAAGTCTAATAACCCCAGCCTCCAGAGACGACTACTATTAACATTTTTGTATATTTCTTTTCTGTCTTTTTTCTCTGCATATTTTATTAAAAAGCTAGGATTTTATTATAGATGTAATTTGGTTTTCTGCTTTTTTCTAGAGTTTCTCCGATGCCTATACTGTTTCTAATCACAACAGCAGTACTTGCCATTTACACAAAATTTAGGAAGTACCAGTTGTTTTTTTTAAAGTTGTCTCTACACCCAGCTCACAACCCTGAGATCTTGATTCGCATGCTCTATTGACTGAGGCAGCCAGGCGCCCCAGAAAGTACAGATTTTAAAAAAGGAAATGAAGAATACCCAGAATCCCTCTTCCCCAGCTTCATCCGTGGTTGGCATCCTCCAGATTATTGGTCATGCATATCTATAGCTTGATTTTTTTTAAAGATTAAGTCTTTAAACGTCACTTACCTATTTCTTTTGAGATCCCTGGCTAGGAGTCAGGCGTCCTGGGTTCCAGTTCCAGGTCAGAACTTCTATTTTCCCCTTCTATTTTCTCCATGTTTTGTTTGTGTAAGTATTTTCATAATAAAAAGTTAAAATATTCATATGGACTAAAATGTCTGTCTCTTAATATTCTTGGTGGTTTTGGTGAAAATGCAGAATGCATAGTAGGCATCT
Source organism: Potos flavus (assembly GCA_028534135.1). Taxonomy (NCBI): domain Eukaryota; kingdom Metazoa; phylum Chordata; class Mammalia; order Carnivora; family Procyonidae; genus Potos; species Potos flavus. The sequence goes on along the minus strand of CM052901.1, from coordinate 85,800,636 downwards.
GATAAGTGATCTTTTCCCCTTCTTTATCTGCAGATTATTGCTGTGGCAGCTTTGGTCCATCACAGCTTTGCATTAGATAAAGCACCCCCACAGCCTCCCTTCCAGTCACACTTCTGTGGTATGTATATTTTTTAGTTGGTCTTCTAATGGCTTGATTTTAATTTTTCTTATTTTTTTTCCAGCTGTTTGATCAGTAACTTTTTCTTTTGATGTTTTCAAGAGTAGTTAGAACATATTGTTAAAGAAGTTTTAAAAATTTTTTTGTCAGCTGTGGACACTGAGTTTTATTGGATTTGTGGATCCTATTCATCTGGTTTATTTTGTTCAAGGAGCAGAAGTTGGGAGGCAGTTTGACATTTTTTTTTTTTCTGTTCCAGTGGTTATTTTATTGGGGTACTCTGCTTTTTTTTCCTGGGTCAAAATTATGGTATCGCTATTTCCTTTTCATGATGTCTTTCTAAAAGTCCATCACAGAAGCCTGACCAAGTTTTCTGTGTGGTGAGGCAGTATGCCAGGGCATAAATGAATGTCTGCCTATTTAGGAGGAGTTATAGTATGTCAAATTAGATCTGGGTTTGCTCTGCATAAAATTCAGTTGATGAAAAATGTTACACAGGAATCTGTATGCCATGAGTCAGTCTCCAAAGAGCGTTCTGACCTATTTCATGTTGAGACCTTGGCCATTTAAATGACTTTTTTTTTTTTTAAACAAGAAAAGGGCATAATACTATTGATCTGTTATGTTTCCTGAAATCTTTTCTAGCCTCGAACCAATAGTTAGATGGGGGCAGCATCTCCATCTGATTTTGTGGGTATTGGGATATTGGGAAAGGGGGACTAGGAAAACAAGTGGAGAAGGGAATATCATGTATTATTATTGTGAAGTTTCACTCTTTAAGTGGGGTGGAATACATAGAACCAAAAAATGGTGAGAATATTCTTGAAAATATGTGGAAGAGAGCAGTCATGAGCTGATCTCAACATGTATTTATTCACCTGCTCTGTGTATGTTACGGTGTGAACAGCTCTTTTGAGTGGCAACAAACTTACAGTGAGGGAAACTTCGGTCATCTTTATTTTTCTAACTTTGAGAAGTTTGGCGATCCTTCATTGTGTACTAGTTAAGTCTTTGGTGGTGGGGGGATTCCCTTTGGGCAAGACTGTTAAACATCCTCCATTCTGACTTAGATGGATAGAAGACGTTTCATGAAAGTAGTTTTAAACAATTATAGGGACTTAGGGTTCTGTGCATGACTGTTCTTTTTTGTTTAATCGGTCTTTTAAACTTTATAAAAATTGAGGTAAAATTGACATGTAACATTATTTTAATTTCAGGTGTGCAGCATGACAATTTGATAATTGTATGTATCGTGAAATGATTGCCACAATAAGTCTAATTAACATCTGTCATCATAGAAAATGGTTTTTCTTTTGATGAGAACTTTTAAGATTTACTGTCTTGACAATTTTCAAACATGCAAGACAGTATTATTAACTATAGTCACCACACTGTACATTACATCTCTATGACTTATTTTATAACTGAAGTTTGCACCTTTTGACCCTCTTCACCCAGTCCTTCCTCTATCCCATCCCCACATCCGATCCCACCTCTGGCAACCATCAGTCCGTTAATTTTATCTATGACCTCATTTTGTCATTGTTTTTTTAGATTGCACATATAAGTGAGATCATATAGTATTTATCTTTTTATGTCTTTCTTCGCTTAGCATAATGCCCTTCATGGTCTATCCATGTTGTCACAAATGGCAAGATTTTTTTCCTTATTTTTTATGTCCAAATGATAATCCATTGCATAACTATACCACTTTTCTTTATCTCTTCATCCATTGATGGGCACTTAGGTTGCTTCCATTTCCTGGCTCTTGTAAATAATGTTGCAGTGAACATGTGGGTGCAGATATCTTTTCAAGTTAGTCATGTCATTTTCTTCAAATACCCAGAAGTAGAATACCTAGATCATAGGGTATATTTATTTCTATTTTTTTTTTTTTTTGAGAAACCTCCATACTGCTTTCCACAGCGGCTGTACCAGTTTGCGTTCCCACTAACAGTATACAAGGGTTCACTTTACTCCACATCCTAGGCAACACTTATTATTTCTTGTCTTTTTTTTTTTTTAAAGTAGGCTCCATGCCTAAGGTGGGGCTTGGACTTATGACCCCGAGATCAAATGTCACATGCTCTACTGACTGAGCCAGCCAGGTGCCCCTCTTGTCTTCTTGATAATAGCAATTCTGACAGGTGTAAGGTGATATCCCTGTGTGGTTTTGATTTGCGTTTCTTTGATAATTGTGATGTTGACCACTTTTTCATGTACTTGTTGGCTATCTGTATGTCTTCTTTGGAAAAATGTCTATTCAGAACCTTTGCCCATTTTTTTTTAAAGTAGGCTCCATGCCCAATGTGGGGCTTGAACTCATGACCCTGAGATCAAGCGTCACTTGCTCTACCGACTGAGCCAGCCAGGCGCCCCAGCCTTTGCCCATTTTTTTTATTATGTTATGTTAGTCACCGTAAAGTACATCAGTAGTTTTTGCTGTAGTGTTCCATGATTCACTGTTTGCGTATAACACCCAGTGTTCCATGCAATACGTGCCCTCCTTAATACCCATCACCGGGCTAACCCATCCCCCCATGCTTTTGCCCATTTTTTAATTGGATTGTTTGTTTTATTGCTATTGAGTTATAGGAGTTCTTTGTATATTTTGGATATTAACCTCTTATCACATACGTGATTTGCAAATATTTTCTCCTTTTTGTTAGGTTGCCTTTTCATTTTGTTGATAGTCTCCTTTGCTGTGCAAGAGCTTTTTCTTGTGATGTAGTACTACTTGCTTATTTTTGCTTTTGATGCCTTTGCTTTTGGTGTCAAATCCAAAAATCATCACCAAGACCAATGTCAGGGAGCTTACTCCCTGTTTTCTTCTAAGAGTTTTATGGTTTCAAGTCCTTACATTGAAGTCTTCAATGCATTTTCCCTTAGTCTTTGTATATGGCGTAAGATTGTGGTCCAGTTCGTTCTTTTGCATGTGGCTGTCTAGTTTTCATATCGCATTTAGTAAAGAGACTGTCCTTTTCCCATTGTATATTCATACCTCTTTTGTCATAAATTAATTGATCATATATGCATGCATTAATTTCTCGGATCTCTGTTCTGTTCCATTGATCTAGGTGTGTTTTTATCCCAGTATCATACTGTTTTGATTACTGCAGCTTTGGAGTATAGTTTGAAATCAGGGAGCATGACGCCTCCTGCTTTGTTCTTCTTTCCCAAGATTGCTTGGGCTACTTGGTGTCTTTTGCGGTTCCATAATGAATTTTAGGATTGCTTGTTCTGGCTTTTCTTTTGAGGTCCAACAACATGACCAGTGGAAATACTTGAACTCTTAACTCTTTAAAGATTAGGAGGTGTTTGTTTATATTTGAGACGGTTTCCATTTGGAAACATGCAGCATATGTGTAATTGAAATTGGACTAAGATGGTGATGGAATCTTTATCTTTTTTCCTTCTTACAGTTGTGTCTAAACCAAAGGACTGTATTTTTCCATATACTTTCAAAGAAGACATTAAGGAAAAGGTAAAGAATTCATCATTTATTCCTTTTAAATATGAAGCATCTAATTGTTTAGAAAAAGAAAAGGAGGATGGTGTGGATTAGTAGAAAAGGCTTTTATATGTTAATTTATTAGATATGTTCTTGCTACATTGGACTATGGCATTAATCCATTCAAAATGTATTAGAAATATGAAAGTAGAAACATCACTTAACAATACTTAAATGTTTTGCTACCTGAAAATAATGTGATTCTACACCCTATTAGTAGGTGGATAGGCTCAAATCCTCCTTCAGAGAGCTTAAGTGGAAGCCTTTCCAAAATTCATGATCATGTGATTACTGTTTTGATGAGGTATTGGGTAGAGCCCCTTCCCCCATCCTCCAGCTTGAAGAAAGCCAAGTGAAGTTGGGAATACTGTGGATAGTAAAGGGGACACATATTGGAAAGATTGATATCGGCTGGCCAGAATTGATCAGTGATCTCTCAACTGCCAATATACTCCATGAAGAAGTTTTCATGGGTTGTTAATAAAATAGGGGTGGAAAAAAAGTAGTGTAATGTAGTGAGTTTGTCACAAAGGTAAATGTATTCAATGTAAAGAATTTGTTTTGGAGAGTGTGTTTCTTTTGTGAAATGTTTGTGTTCCTAAATTTGGGGGTTGGTTTTGTTTTTTTAATATCCTCACTTGGCAAAATTTTAGCAACCTTGTCAGGTTCCACTTATTTAAGTTGGCTGGAGAAGTCCAGCAGTGTGGGGGGGTACTGTTGGATCAGGCTATTATTTGTGAAGTGCTCTGAATTACCTATCCAAGTAAAATGATCTAGGAAAATTCATTTAGAGTCTAACTGATATTTGTAGCCAAGTTTGTTGTAGAAAACACATAGCTATCAAATTCCATTCTAAGAGTGGATCTTTTGAATACCTGATTTATATTCAGTAATCCAAGTGGAAGCCTTTTGTGTGAAGATAGGTTTTATTTATACTTAAGACACCTATAATTCTTCAATGTATGTTTGTTTTCAGTCTCGTTTCTTATTTACGGGTTCTTACACCACTCTTGGAGATTAGTTTATACAATCCTTGGGATTTCTTTATGTGGTAAATACATAAACAGCAAAGTCTACCAGGGATTATACAGGAAAGTAAGTAGTGTTTTTTGACAGGTACTTGGATTCATATGCTTGTTCATATGTGTCCAGATGCCCAAGTGTGTCCCTGTGGAGGGACATGTCTGCACTTCATAGTGCTCAGCATTTAAAGTTTTGCTTTATTTACACACTTATTACTATGAGCTCCTTAGAGACTTTGGCAATTATTACTGTGAAACCTAGAATCAGCAATTTCATTGCTTCATTTAGTTTTAAAAGGATGGATTCTTTTTTTAAAATTTTATTTGTTTATTTTGAGAGAGAGAGAGAGAGCTCGCACGTGCACCTGACCGAGGGGGAGAGGCAGAGGGAGAAGGAGAAGCAAGGAGCCCAATGCCCAACTTGGGACTCGATCCCTGGACCCAAAGGCAGACGCTTAACTGACTGAGCCACCCAGATGCCCCTGGGTGGATTCTTTTAATTCTAAGAAATCTAACCCTGCTTGAACAAGGAGCTGAGTATAGTACTTAAAAGTAAAGAGTAAGTGACTGGTATGTTTTTATCTCACAGAATGTGAAGGTTGAGATTGCTGCAACAGAAAGAACATTGCTAGGTTTTTTCCTCGCCAAAGTTCACAAAATTGATCCTGACATCATTGTGGTGAGTAGATGTCTCATCATACCATGGGGGAGCTCCTCATTCCTTATTAGTTCTTTTCAGTACTTATTGAGCAGCAGAGAATCTTTTTTTTTTTTAATCTAGGTAAAATTGGTATATAACATGATTTAAGTTTCAGGTGTATAGTATTATAATTTGACATCTGTATACACTACAAAGTGATGACCACCAAGAGTCTCGTTACTGTCAATCACCATAGCCTTCACTTTTTTTGCCCAACCTCCAAGCCCCTTTCCCTCTGGTAATTAGCAGTCTGCTCTCTATCACTGAGTTTGTTTTTGTGTAATTTTGTTTGTTCATTTGTTTTTTTAGATTCCACATTTGAGTGAAATCATACGATATTTGTCTTTCTCCATCTGACTTACTTCACTTAACATCATACCCTCAAGGTCCATTCATGTTGCAAAAAGCATGATTTCATTCTTCTTCCATTGCGTGTGCCACATCCTCTTTATCCATTCATCCATTGATGGACAGTTTAGGTTGTTTTGATGTTTTGGCTTTTACAAATGAACATAGGGCTGCATATATCATTTTGAATTAGTGTTTTCACATTCATATAAATACCCAAAGTAGAATAGCCGAATCCTATTGTAGACTTTTTCTTAAGTTTTTGAGGAATCAATCTCCAAACTGATTTCTGTAGTGGCTACACCAGTTTACATTCCCACCAACAGTAGGAGAGTTCCTTTTTCTCCACATCCTCTCTACTTGTTATTCTTGTCCTTTTCATAATAGCCATTCTAATAGGTGTTGAGGTGGTTTTGATTTGCATTTCCCTAATACTTAGTGACATTAAGTATCTTTTCATGTGCCTATTGGCCATCTGTATGTTTCCTTTGGGAAATGTCTGTTCAGGTCCTCTGCTCATTTTTTAACAGGGTGGGTTTTTTTTTGTTGTTCAGCTTATGAGTTCTTTATTTTTGAATCTTCAGAGAAGAAATGACCCTATGGACTGGTGGGAATTGCTATAGTTTCTGCTAACAGAAAGAGGGGGAAAAGAGCCAGCCCACTATAAAGTAGCTTTTTTTCCTCTAAGAGGAAAGCAACTCATGTTTATGTTGAAGTTCAGGATATTCCAGTTATTTCCACTTTAGAGACCAGCCTATAAGTAAGTAAACTTGTATTAACGATTGGTTTCTCTGGAATTTTGAATTAGTGGTCCAGCTGTATAGTGGTCATAGGAATTAATTCCCTTGATTTGGTGTCAGTCTCCAAAGTGTAAGTATTTTAATTTTATGAGCTCGGTGCTCTCTCTCTCTTTTTTTTTTTAAAGATTTTTATTTATTTATTTGACAGAGAGAGAGAGAGAGAGAGACCACAAGTAGGCAGAGAGGCAGGCAGAGAGAGAGGGGGAAGCAGGCTCCCTGCTGAGCAGAGAGACCGATGCGGGGCTTGATCCCAGGACCCTGAGATCATGACCTGAGCCAAAGGCAGAGGCTTTAACCCACGGAGCCACCCAGGCGCCCCTCTCTCTCTCTCTCTCTTTTTAAGTAATCTCTGCAACCCAACGTGGGGCTCGAACTTACAACCCTAAGATCAAGAGTCGCACATTCTACCAACTGAGCCAGCCAGTTGCCCCTGAGCTCTGTGGATCTCTATGACCTATTCTTTGAGAGGTCAGGGCTAGGAATTTTTTTTCCTCTTCATAACAAGTATATTCCCACTAGAAAGGAAGAGTAATAATGTTTGCCCCAGTTATGTTTGCCCCAGTTTTTAAGAGTCACAAAGCAACATTTTGCTTTGTTTCCTCTGGCTTTAGTTTGTATGCTCTTTGATATGATTTCTTCTTTTTTTTCAGTTAATGGATCAAATTATGTTGTACTTTTGATTGTTTTAGAGGAAAGTAGGATATAAATGCATATATTTTAAGTGTGATATTGGTAATTTGGTTGCATGGAAGCCTTGCAGAAATGTGTGGTATATATTTCTCCACATTCACTTTTGCTCTTGGACAGCTTTCTTGACCATGGTGTGGCCAGAGTACCTAGAGCCTGTAGGTTGTTAACAAGTGTCTCTGCACCCACTTCTCTTCCAGTTTTCTAGGTATTATATATTTTGTTATACATCTTGAAAGCACCAGAAAGATTCTGTCCACAGTGCCCTGCTTTGGTGCTCTGGCTCAGAACTAGGTCCTCACCCAGTTTCCCCTAGTAGTATCTCTCGGACCCCAAGGAGATGTCTTGGTGCCTCAGATAGCTGGCCTGCCTTAGGGTGTTAGAGCCAAGTCTATATGTGAGAATTCCAAACTGATGTGATGTAAGAGAGAATCCTGACACTGGTGTGAGTCCGTAATCCCAGGAATGATAATTTGGAAATGAGACTTCCTCATGTCCTTGGGTTTCTTAATTTAATAGACAAAACTGCCATAAATATATAGTGGTACACATTTTTAATTAAAATTAATAACAAGTGAGTCTATTGATCTGATTTATTTTAAGCTTCATCTAGTTTTTTAAATAAACATAGGCAGTGAACCATATTATTCACATGATGGAAATTATCATTATAGACATGGAAAATTTGGTTGCATTTTTGTTTATTTTATTTTTAAGTAGGCTCCATGCCCAGTATGGAGCCCAGTGTGCTGCTTGAACTCACAAACCTGAGATCAAGACCTGAGCCAGAATCAAGAGTCGGATGCTTAACCGACTAAGCCACCCAAGTGCCCATAGTTGCATTTTTGAGATAATTTCTACTTGGAATAGTTTTGTTTCCTAATTTGAACTATCACTTGTTATTGTATAGTTTGTTATACATTGATTAAGAGTCTAAATCAGTATTGTTTTTACTCAGTTCTTTAAGAATAAAGTAGATGCAGTTCCTGAGTTTTCCAAGAAGTCTCTATAAAATATTACACAACACAGGCAGGTTCTCAGATTTTAAGAAATAAAAATGGAAATATTTGAACATAGCTTTTACTGATCATGAAAAAGTATGGAACATAAAAATTTGCCTCAGACTGTGAGGCATGAGCAGCAAATTAAAAGACATCATATGAACCTTGCATCAATTAGGATGAAATAAAGTTTATTCTAGCAATCTGCTTAGCAGCTTTGTTAATGTCAAGGCTAATGAATGCTGCTGATGAATACATTCCTGAAGAAGAAAGGACCCCAATCGAAGGTAAGCTCATGATGCCTTCAATTAGAGACCAGAAAAAAGAAAGGGCACAGAAATTCTGTGCATATGAAGATAAATCCTCTAATTTGCATTTGTTATAATGTTATTGGCTGCCTTCTCTTTCTGACTAGGGTCATAATATTTATGGATTTGAACTGGAAGTGCTCCTGCAGAGAATTAACGTGTGTAAAGTTCCTCATTGGTCCAAGATAGGTCGACTGAAGCGATCCAACATGCCAAAGCTTGGGGTAATAGTAGTTTTCAAAATCTTACTTCTTGACTTGACTTCTTTTTATGCAGTAGCTACCTGGGAACACACTGTGCTTCTTTGACTAAGAATTGGTTGTCTTGTGAGAGGACATTTTAACTTTGGCACTAAACATCTTTTCCTTTGGTTGCAGCATTTTATTGGTTGAAACCACTGGTAGTTTTTAAAATTAGCTGTTAGAATCTAGAGATGGCACGTACATGTTACCTTCACTTTGGCGTTACCGATGCTGTAGCCCTTAGAGCAGAGTTGCGGGGTTCAGAGATCAGTGAGTGTTCGCCTTACAGGACTGAGAGGGGAAGGAAGATCGGGAGGGAGCTGACATTGAATGTGTAAGAAGGCCATGGGCTAAGTGCCTGTGCATTAGTTGTCTGTCGCAGCAACTCCAATTCCCCTGTACTTCTCACAGGGGTGACAGAGCTTGTTCAGGGTTGTAGGGCTAGTATGGGGAAGAACTAAGGTTGGCCTGTTTTAACTCTTTTAAAGTCTATGTATTTTTCATTCTACCTGCTTGTTTGACTTAGGGAGGTTTTGGTGGTTTTTGTGTGAAGCCACCTTCATTTCCTAAGCCTGAGAGTGCTCATTGCTTGAAATTTTACTTTACTTAAAACTTACAAGTAAAATGGGCATGTTGCCTCATCAGAAAACTTAGGAATCTGTACCTTTTGTAGTAGTCTCCAGTGAATTCTGCTGTTGCAGATTGAAGTTGGAGCTAGTGCTCTTGCTTCTTTTCCTGTGCTTATCTTTAAGGTGATAGAATTGTTATTAACCTTCATACCAGCGCTTGATTTACCAACTCCTCACCCTTTCGCAGTTTTCTTTATATGGCATCTTCTCAGTGAGGTCTATCATGACTACCCTATTTAAGGTGCAGCCACCCGAATTCCCATTTTCCTCACCTGTTCTAGTTTTTCTCTTTTCCATATGCTTATTATCTCCTAAAACTATATAGTTTCTTGCTTTTGATGTCTGTTTTTTTGTTGTATATTTCAGATGAGATCAGGAGTATTTTCTGTTTTGCTCACTGCTATCTCCCTAGTGCCTAAAACAGTATCAGCTACGTAGCGAACATTCAGAAATATTTTTTTAAGATTTTATTTATTTACTTGTCAGAAAGAGAGAAGGAGAGAGAACAAGCAAGGGGAGCAGCAGAGGGCTAGGGAGAAGCAGGCTCTCTGCTCAGCAGCTCCTGATCAGCTTAGAGAGCCTGATGCGGGCCTTGATCCCAGGACCAGGATCCCGGGATCATGACCTGAGCCAAAGGCAGACACTTAACTGACTGAGCCACCCAGGAGCCCCATACATTCAGAAATATTTGAGAGATGGCTGACTAAGTGGGTGAATGGGAGATTGAGAGTTTCTTCATTGTAATTCTGGGCTAGCTTCAAAGCAAGATAGAACAGAATGTTCCCAGTGTCTGCTCGTCCATGGGATTTGCTTTTTGTCCTCCCCTTGTAGGGCAGGAGTGGATTTGGTGAAAGAAATGCTACCTGTGGCCGAATGATCTGTGATGTGGAAATTTCAGCAAAGGAATTGATTCGGTGTAAAAGCTACCATTTGTCTGAACTTGTTCAACAGATTCTGAGAACTGAAAGATTTGAAATCCCAATGGAAAATGTACGAAATATGTACAGGTATGATCCCAGCTGCTTTGGAATTTGTTTATCTTGAAATGAGCAATAGCAAGAGGCCAGCGTCACCCTCAGGCTGGAGGGACCAGGAGAGTGTGGTGTTCTGGAGGGGGAACTGCCTTGGTGTCAGCACCAGCATCTCTGTTACTTTAGTAACTTAAATTATTTTGCCTCTTGAAGTATTTTTAATTTTATCAGTGTATCTTTATCTCCCTTACTCATCCTAACCTCATGTAGATATGTTTCCTAAGAGCAATTTGGAAATCGATGTGATAGTGAGGTTTCTACCCTTCATTCTTTAATTCAGGAGATAGTGTAAATCTTTTGGAAATAGAAAAACTGAGAAATCACTAAGTTATGTAGAGATATTACTTGATTATTTCTTTTTTCCGTCTTTATTGGAGTAAAATTGACAAATAGAAATTGTATATATTTAAGGTATACAAACTGATGTTTGATAAATATATGCATTATAAAATAAACACCATAAGGTGATTAACATATCCATCACCTCAGATGGTTATTTTTTTTTTTGTGGTTACAACACTTTAGATTTACCCTCTTTGCAAATTTTAAGTATATGATGCAGTATTGTTAACAGTAGTCACATTGATATATATTAGACCTCCAGAAGTTACTCATTTTGTACAACTGAACCTTTGTGCTTGATTATTTCCAAACAAAGTTTCTTCTACTCCTCTTGCCACTTATTCTTTTCTGCCCATTCCTCCCAAGTCCTTGGGCTGCTTCTCTTTCTGACTACGTTCTTTCTAGGTGATCTTATAGAGTCTCAGAAATTTCAGTACCATGTGGGCGCTGACACCTTCCACTTGGGTATCTTCAGCTTAGATCTCTCCCTTAAATTCCAGACTCCTCTACCCACCTGCCTGTTTTACTTGATGTCTAATACGAATCTCTAGCCTAACTTGTTCAGAAGCTCAACTTCTGATCTTTACCCCTAGGCTACTCTTGTAGTTTCTCCTTGAGAGTGACAACTCTTATTTTTCAGGTACTCCTAGAAATTTCCAAAGTCATATTTGGCTCAAAAACTTTGAGGCTTCCATGATTTCTCTTTCTGATAGATATCCCATGTTGGAGCCATCACAGAATCCTGTCAGCTTTATCTTCAAAATATGTCCAGATCTGACCACTTCTTTTCCCCTCCATTGAATCCATCCTGATCCACGCTATCCTCCTCTTTCCCCTGGTTTAATGAGTCATATGTCAGCCTCTTTGTTGGTCTCTTTGCTTTTGCCCTTGACTCCTTGCTGTCTGTTTTCAACCCAGGAACCAGGGTTATCTTGCTAAAGTTAAGTCAGATACTGCACTTTGCTCAAAATCTTCTAGCGACTGTTCCATTTAGAGTAAAAACCAGAGTCCTTACTCTGACTTACAAGGTCCTGTACAGTGTGTCTCTCTCTACCTTTAACTCTGTCCTTCTGCACTTTCCATCATTCTCTCTGTTCCCAGCCACTTGTCTCCTTTTGGGTCCTGAAAGTGCCACATTTGCGCTCAGCTCAGAGCCTTTGAATGTGCTGTTCTGTTTGCCTGGATGCTTTTCCCTCAGATATCCATTCAGAAGGATTGCCTTCTCACCTCTTCTGGTTCTTTATTCTAAATGAACTCTTACCTGGTTCCCTACCTAAAATTTCAATCTCTGCTCCTGATACTTAATATTTCCTTTGCTTCTTAATTTTTTCTCCTTAACACAGCATTATATAACCTACTATATATATGTATTTTAATTTATACTCTGTCTCCCCCATGAGGGCATAAGCTCCATGGGGACAGGTAATTTTGCCTTTTGGTTACAGCCAGAATCAGAACTATGCCTGGCACGTAGTCATCGTGTAACACATAGTTATTAGATGGAACAAATACAAGAATTTAGGTAGTTTTCAGGTCGTAGTTAACGCATAATTTTACTTTGTATTTATGGGATTTTTTATGTGTGCGTGTTTTGGAGGAGGGCATTGGGATCAATGACATAAATGAATTCATGGTTTCATACCAGCCTTATTTTAAATTGTTTCCAAAGCCAAGGTGCCATTGCTCTGAAGTTACTCATACCAAAATTTTTTTGTTATATTTTGTGAAGTTCTGATTATAGTCATTGTTTCTTTTAATTACTTGATTCTGTTTCATTCTTCCTTTTCTGTACAGTGAATCTTCTCATCTGTTGTACCTGTTGGAACACACCTGGAAAGATGCCAGGTTCATTTTGCAGATCATGTGTGAGCTAAATGTTCTTCCATTAGCATTGCAGATCACTAACATCGCTGGGAACATTATGGTAAATTTAACTTAGAAAGGGGGAAAAAGCATTTCCTGTTGGATTCAGTGTTTGCTTGGGGTAGTTGTTATATGATAATGAGTCTAAATGGATGCTTATAAAATGAGTAACTTGTATTCTGGAAGCTGGGCTGCTTTTGTGAAATGAACTGGCTGCAAGAAGGGGAGGAAAGCCAGGTGCAGTGTGTTGAAATTTTGGGTGAACATAAGGATCATTTCTAACATCTGGATGTGTCTGATGTGTGGAATGGTCTATTTGGGAGTAAAGAAATAGCCCAAGTGGTGTCAGTATTTTAAGCTTTCTTTGTCTCTTTTTAAGTACAATGCTTAAAGAAAACGGTAGAATGAATTTTGTACCTTATTTTTAAAGCAGCCCTTATTAGGAAGAATGATTGTGGAGGAGGTGCTATGATTAAATTTACCACCTTAAAGTTGCTTTTGTTTGTTACAGTTTTGAGCTCAAATTAAAAAAAGAAATTCTATTTAATAGTCTAGGACGCTGATGGGTGGACGATCCGAGCGTAATGAGTTCTTGTTGCTTCATGCATTTTATGAAAACAACTATATTGTGCCTGACAAGCAGATTTTCAGAAAGCCTCAGCAAAAACTGGTGGGTCCAAAATTGTGTAGTGTTTTGCCTTTTTTAAAAAACCTTCCACCCCCCTTTTATTACCTAGATAGCTTTTTTGCTATGATAACTTCTGCTTCCAAAATAATTAGTCTCCTGTATACTGTAGAAACCATGTTAGTCATTCAGTTGTGTTTGTGTGGTGATTTCCTTCTTCACTTTTTTCTGTGTAGATAAGAATTATTTGTGACATATAAAATTCTTTGAGGGCCGCATTAAGTCTCTCTGATGGGTGACCATACTAGGAAAGTGTTTTGCCATCTTAGCTGTATCCAGAGTTAGATACCAGTTAAACCTTTTATTTCCTTAAATGCACGAGCCTTTATTTTTTGTTGCTTTGTTGTGTTTTTATATGCTAGTAGGATCGGGTCACCACATTCAGTTTTCTGAAGTGGCCTCCATGACATTGAAACTAAAACTTAGCTACCATTTTGTCATCACTGATAGCAACTGACTCAAAGGAGGGAATTTAATGTTAAGATGGTTCAAATTCTTGTATTTGTTTTATATACATTATCAAAATTGGCATAGGGAGGGGCACCTGGGTAGCTCAGTGGGTTAAAGCCTCTGCCTTCAGCTCAGGTCATGATCTCAGGGTCCTGGGATCGAGCCCCACATCAGGCTCTCTGCTCAGCAGGGAGCCTGCTTCCCCCCTCTCTCTCTGCCTGCCTCTCTGCCTACTTGTGATCTCTCTCTCTGTCAAATAAATAAAATCTTAAAAAAAAAATTGGCATAGGGAATGTTAACTTACAGGAGTTTGACTTCTGAGGTGTTGACTCTTCGTCATTAATAAACTACTTGGGAATGAATTTTCAGTATATGAACACACTTATTTTAAGGTGTCCATATTAGTGAAAATGATCATATCTGTATAAAATATTTAATATTTCTACATCATGATTGTTAGAGTAATGAATTTAAGAGGACTCATACTATCTTAGATTTTACATAATATGAAGCATTGTATTTTTAGTATCCATTGATTTAAAAAATAAAAGGTTCTGTGAATTCAGTAAAGTAGAATTTGCATATTTATTAACTCAGGGATAGAGTGTTTTGGTGACTCCCATGCTTGGCATTCATTTGGGTTTGTGAACATAAATACAGTAACTGTCGTTCCCCACAGGTAGGACCACTAGCTAAAACTAAAGAATGTTTGTTAGAATTGTGTACTGCAGTTGGAAAAGCGGGAATCATAAAACTTCTTAATTATTAATTAGTTGCTGGCTGGTGAAGTAACCTTTCCATTTGATATTAGGGAGATGAAGATGAAGACATAGATGGAGATGCCAATAAATACAAAAAAGGACGTAAGAAAGCAGCTTATGCTGGAGGCTTGGTATTGGACCCTAAAGCTGGTAAGGCTGCGCAGCAGGTGGGGTTGCCCCTGGTGTGAAGGAATTTTTTAATGCAGACCTAGGCTTGAGAAACTCCAAGACCTGAATCGTGTTTTGTAGGTTAACAAATAGGTCTTGTTTTGACCTTATTTATGTCTTCTGCTCATGTGAAAATCTTGTTGGCCAGTCACCTGACATGAATTAATGTAAATCTTTTTTATTTCTTTGCTATGTTCCAAGAAAGCTTTGTTTATGGATATCGAAATTAAAATTTTGTATAATTTTCATGTATCATGAGATACTCTTTCTTAAAGTTTTTTTCAACTACTTAAACATGTAGACAATATTCTTGGCTCACGCGAGGTACAAAAAGAGGGGGTAGGCTGAATTCAGTCTATGCGTAGTTTGCTAACACCTAGTCCAGTATATAGCTATTTGTCTTTCTCTTCTCTCATCTACTGTAGCGGGTGGGCTCTGCCTCTGCCTGAACTGCCAGGTCCAGTTCATTTGGACAGCAAAGTTCGAGAAAGTACAGACAGTAACCACCAAATTGAACTTTGAACACAGAGTACTCCCCCTTGTCATTAATGGCAAAGAAGATGTTTTGTGGTATACAGAGCTAGAAAGGATCTTTTTTTTTTTTAACCCTCTTAACGATTTTTAAGGGTACAGTTAAGTAGTGTTAAGTATATTTACATTGTTATACAGGAATAGTATGAATTTTATCAAGTAATTTGAACTCTGAGTAGGAGACGTTTTTGACAAAAGTGATTTATTATTAGTTGTATTGAAACAGATCATTAGTCCTTTGGTGTTAGATAGATCTGGGCTTAAATTCTGCCTCTGTGATCTTGGGATTCCTCTCGAAACTTTGTCAGCCTCACTTTCCTCTTCTGTAAAATGGAGACAGGAGTAATATCTACTCTTGAAATTAATATAGCACTGTACATTAACTACACTAGAATTAAAAAAAAAAAAAAAAAGAGTATCGGGGCACCTGGGTGGCTTAGTTGGTTAAGCAACTGCCTTCAGCTCAGGTCATGATCCTGGAGTCCCGGGATCGAGTCCTGCATTGGGCTCCCTGCTCAGCAGGGAGTCTGCTTCTCCCTCTGACCCTCTCCCCTCTCATGTTCTCTCTCTCACTCTCTCTCTCAAATAAATAAATAAAATCTTTAAAAAAAAAATTAAAAAAGAGTCTCTACCACACAGGGACTTAAGGAACAAAGTGATTGTTTAGTATAGTGTTTGACACAGAGTATGCTATCAGTATTTGTTTGTTGTTTTTTTTGATTTTCTTAATAGTGCACATTTATTGGGGCGCCTGGGTGGCTCAGTGGGTTAAAGCCTCTGCCTTCGGCTCAGGTCATGATCTCAGGGTCCTGGGATCGAGCCCCGCATCGGTCTCTCTGCTCAGCAGGGAGCCTGCTTCCCCCTCTCTCTCTCTGCCTGCCTCTCTGCCTACTTGTGATCTCTCTCTCTCTGTCAAATAAATAAATAAAATCTTAAAAAAAAATAGTGGACATTTATTTTTATTCAGTTTCTTCGTAAGGTGAAGATAACTCTTTATAAATGTCCTAGAGAAATACAGTAGCTTTCTGTTCACCCTTTGCAAGTAAAAAGGGTGGATCGTTCCACTACTGACATTTATATATATACACACATCTCTTGTCTGATTTTAACACGGTTTGTGTACAGGTGAGTGGGCTTCCCATTTTATTCTTAGAAAGTATGATGGTAAAAAAATATATATCCAACTACTCACTGGTATGGATCACTAAACATTTTGGGGGTCGAGGTGGCAGGGTAGGTGGGAGGGAATACTTGCCTGAAGGAGAATTTTACAACATTTTTTTGAAATGGAGATTGACACCTATCTGAAGTAATCGATAGGAGGTGTTTGCCCATCATAATGGTGTACTTGGGGACTGTTGTGGAAAGGATCATTCATTGTAGTTGGTTTCAAGGTGAGACACACTGTCTTTTTTCCTCTTTTGTGACTTGAGTTTTTACTGTAATACAAGGCATTTTTATGGAGTGATGGTTGACGACTTTTTTTCTTTGGTATAAGTTGCTGCTTTGGCTAGTATATCATTTCTAATATACCTCATTGTACAGTACTTCTAATGTTGCGTTTTGAAAAATCTGCTTTTTTTTAACCCCCCTCCTTTTTTTTTTTTTTTCACCCTTCTCCCATCTGCTTTTTTTTAAAAAGACTTTGTAACATGGCTTTTTTGTTGCAGGTTTTTATGATAAGTTTATTTTGCTCCTGGACTTCAACAGTTTGTATCCTTCCATCATTCAAGAATTCAACATTTGTTTTACAACAGTGCAAAGAGTTGCTTCAGAGACACAGAAAATTACAGAGGTTTGTATTCAATTGGGGGCTCTTTAAATTGAAATTAAAAGCAGTGCTTAAAGAAGAAAGAACCAGAGGGGTGAGTGTTCTAGTTTTTCCTCTTAAGGATATAATTTTTCCTTTCTTAGTGGTCTAAAGGTCAAAAGTGATCAAAAAAGGGAGAGGGTTGAGTAGATGGAAACTCACAGTGTACTCACACTATACTTTTTTATTTAACAATTTTATTGAGATGTAATTCACATACATTTCATCCATTTAAAGTACACAATTTAAGGGCTTTTAGTGCAGTCACTGAATTTTCAACCTTCACCACAGTCAATTTGAGGGCATTTCCATTATTCTTCAGAGAAACCCTACCTTTTAGTTGTACTCTCCCTCTTGTCCCTCCATTCCTCCCAGTCCTTGGCAACCACTAATTTTTCTGCCTCTATAGATTTGTGCATTTTGGAGATTTCTTGTAACTGGAATCATGTGACCTTTGTGTCTGGCTTATTTCACTTAGCATACTGGGTTTTTTTTCAAATTTTTATTTAAGTTCTAGTTAAAATATGGTATAATATAGGTTTCAGGAGTAGAATTTAATGATTCATCACTTACATACAACATCCGGTGCTCAACACAAATGCGCTCCTTAACACCCATCCCCCATCTAGCCCAGCCCCACCCACCTCCCTTCCAGTAACCCTAAGTTTGTTCTCTATAGTTAAGAGTCTGTTTTCTGGTTTGCCCCTCTTTTTCCCCCTATGTTCATCTGTTTTGTTTCTTAAATTCCACACATGAGTGAAATATGGTATTTGTCTTTCTCTGACTGACTTACTTCCCTTAGCATAATACACTCTAGCTCCATCCACGTTGTTGCAAATGGCAAGATTTCATTCTTTTGGTGGTTAATAATATTCCATTATGTATATATACCACATCCTCTTTATCCATTCATCAGTCGATGGGCATTTGGGCTCTTTCCATAGTTTCATAATGCTGCTATAAACATCAGGGTGCGTGTGCCCCTTTCAATGAGTATTTGTGTATCCTTTGGTAAGTACTTAGTAGTGCAATTGCTAGGTCATAGGGTAGTTCTGTTTTTAACTTTTTGAGGAACCTCCATACTGTTGTCCAGAGTAGCTATACCACTTTAGCATACTGTTTTCAAGATTTATCTGTGTTGTAGCATGTATTAGTACTTGATTCCTATTTTTTGCTGAATAATTCACAGTACAATTCTTTTATTAAATTTATTCCTAAATATTTCATTCTTTTTGATACTATTTTAAGTGTAACTGTTTTCTTTATTTTTGGATTATTCATTGCTAGTGTATTGAAATATAACTGATTTTTGTATATTGATCTTGTATGCTGCAACCTTGCTGAAGTCATTTATCACTTCTAGTATTTTTGTGGATTCCTTAGGATTTTCTACATATAGTATCATGTTATCTGCCAATAGAGGTAGTTTTTATTCTTCCTTTGTAATCTGGATGCCTTATATTTCTTCTTCTTTTTTGGGGGAGGGGGTGTCATCTAACTGCCCTGGCTGGAACCTTCGGTACAGTATTGAATACGGTTGGTAAGAGCAGACACCCTTGTCTTGTTCCTGATCTTAGGGGGAAAACATCCAGTTTTTATTTCACCATTAAGTATGGTGTTAACTGAGGGTTTTCCATAGATGGTATTTATTAGGTTGAGGAAGTTCCCTTCTGTTCCTGGTTTGTTGCATGTTTTTTTTATCATGAAAGGGTGTTGGATTCTGTCAAGCACTTTTTCTTTATATATTGAAATGATCGTGTACTTTTTATCCTTTATTCTTTTAATATGGTAAATTACATTGATTTTCGTGTGTTGAACCAACCTGTGTTCCTGGGATAAGTTAGTTGCACTTGGTCTTGGTGTATAATCCTTTTTGTATGTTTCTGGATTCAGTTTGCTAGTATTTTGTTGAGTTTTTTGTTTGTACTCATAAGGGCTTTTGGTTTATAGTTATTTTTTCTTGTATGTCTTTGCCTGGTTTTGCTATTAGGATAATACTGGCCTCATAGAATGAGCTGGGAAGTATTCCTTCCTCTTATTTATTTATTTTTTTTTGGAATTTTTGTGAAGGATTCATGTTAATTCTGCTTTAAATATTTGGTAGAATTCACTAGTGAAAGTACCTGGTCGTAAGGCTTGTCTTTTTTTTAATTTTCAATTCAATCTTTGTTATAGATCTATTCAGATTTTTTATTTTTCCTTGAGTCCATTTTGGTAGTTTGTGTCTTTCTAGGAATTTGTTTAATGTAAGATTATCTAATTTGTTGGCATAAAATTGTTCATACTATTCACTTATAACTGTTTCTTTAAGGTCATTAGTAATATCCCTCTTTTATTCCTGATTTTAGTAATTTGAGTCATTTTTTTGTCACCACAGCTAAAAGTTAGTTTTCCTGATCTTTACAAAGAAGGAACTTCGGTTTTGGTGATTTTTCTCTCTGTCCTGTATTTCCATTCTAATCTTTTTTTTTTTTTTTTTCCATTCTAATCTTTATTACTTCCTTCTTTCTGCTTTCTTGGTTTAGTTGACCCTTATTTTTCTACTTTCGTAAGGTGGAAAGTTAGGTTATTGATTTGAGATCTTTTCTGTTAATATAGATATTTACAGCTATAAATTTCCCTGCAAGTATTGTGTTAGTATCATCCCATTGGTTTTGGTATGTCGCTTGTACCTTTATTATCAGGCCCCTCCCATCAGTTGACCACTGATCTGACTTCTGTCACCATCGCTTAGTTTTGCTTATTCTAGAACTTCATATAAGTGGAGCAATACAGTATGTACTCTTTTGTATCTGGCTTTTTTGTTCAACATAATGTTTTTGAGATTCGTCCGTACTGTTGCATTATCAGTTCTTTCCTTTGTATTGCTGAGAAGTATTCCACACTTTATCTGGTTTTCTGAGATGAGCATTTGGGTTTTCAGTGTTATTATTTTTGAAAAGATTGATTTATTTATTTGAGAGAGAGAGAGAGTGAGAGCAAGTGAGCAGTGGGGGAAGGGTAGAGGGAAAGAATTTTTAAGCAGACTCCCTGCTGAGCTCAGAGCCTGATATGGGGCTTGATCCCATGACCCATGAGAGATCATGACCTGAGCTGAAATCAAGTGTCGGACCCTTAACTGACCAAGCCATCCAAGTGTCCTGTTGAGTTTAGCTTTTATTAATAAAGGTGTGAACATTCTTGTTCATATGTTTTTGTGGACATGTGCTTTCATTTTTGGGGGATAAATACCTAGGGAGGGAATTTGCTGGTTTGTATCAGGAGTGTATGTTTAACCTGAAAAGAAACTGCCAAATTATTTTCCTAAGTGGTTATATCGTGTTACACACTCCTACTAGCCATGAATGTAAGTCATTCCACATCATCTCCAACACTTGCTATTTTTATTCTTTTAAATTTTATATTTTAAATTCTAAATTTTGGCCACGCAAGCCTTTGTTACTGATTGTACTCACTAAACAGCCTTTTTAAAAGAATTGTTTTGAATTATTTCACATTTATTTAATCTGACCAGTGATTAGTCAACAGTTTTATATAGGACTTAATAACATAATGTGTGGTTCTTCATGTATAAAGCTTATATAATTGACTGCCGGTAGAGAGTTTGATTAGATGTGGTTCTCCAACAGTAAAAGATGTAAAGTAATATGTTATCTCTCTGTATTGTTTTTCTCTAGTTCTTTGGACATGTGGCAGAAGATGTCTATTTGTCTTCTTGCTCCTGATTCTACATGTCTTTTAATTCTAACTACATGCTTTGGGAGCTGTTTTCCAGACCCTGTTCTGTTTTCTTAGAAGAGAGAATCTCAGAGGTTTGTTTAGGCCAGTGATATACCTGGTCCCATCAGCTGTGACCACAGGAGTGAGTTTAGAGTACAAATACAGCAGCCAAGGATGAGCCTTTCTGTGGTAGTAGAGGATAATTGTCCAGAGAAGGTATTGGGTAGACATCCCCAAAAGGTAGTGACTACACTGGATAAATAATATTCATTGGGCTCTGTCCTGCTACTGTGTCAGCCTTGCGATAATTGTCATGATCCAGCCTCCTCCATCCCCCTGTACTGTTTTGTTTATTTGAGCTTTCCAGTTTGGATTCTGGATATATAATAGAATCATTTAAGAGTTGGAATGGACCTTAAAGGTTATCTAAGAAATACTATACATGTAGCCAGTTCATAGATTCTGTATCATTTTTCTGTGTAGTACCTCATGTGGTCTTCAAAATAGCTAGTGCCACACAGCTAGTGGTGGGAGAGCTGGACATGGATTGTAAACTTCCTGACTCCAGATCCTTTCAGTTAACTTTTTATCTGACCTCTCTAGTTGTTATAAATAAATTGGAATGTGTACCAAGATCTCTTTAATAGGTTTGCTATCATCATCTGCTGTATTGGAAAACAATAGGTCCCTGTTACTATTAGAAGATTGTTCATTTGAAAATATTGATCTTTATAAAATCAGATACTTTGTAAAGGTTGGGTTATCAAAAGGCATTGAGTTGATAGACTTGAAGGCAGGAGGTTTAATTTTTAATTCTGAACCTTTGAAAGGGCAAACATGCCTGGCTTTTCATTGTGGCCTGTTAATAGAATTAATAGAGCTTCAGAAAAATGGTCTAATGCTTTCCTTGCTTTTTCCTTCTGTAAATTTTAATATAAGAAGACTGCTGGTTACTTTCCGAAAATGTTACTAGTCTTTTACCAATTGAAAAGCAATTTACAGATAAAAGGTACTACATAGATGCTAAGGAATTTGTATATATTAATTTTTAGAAATTTCATAGACTTTTTAAATATGTGCTCCAAATTCCTAAAAGAAATTTGCTGATTTAGTATTTAGGGTTTTAGTTTTTATTGTAGAACATTTACAATAATTGCCACAATTCTCCATAGTTGTAAAAGTTTTATGGCATTTTGTTTGAGAGTACATATTAAAACTGTAGTTGGGTTGCATTTTTTTAAAATCCTAGAGGTGTTAGTGTTTTTATTTTAAAAACAATTTCTCCAAACATGTTGCTCCCCAATCTTGTTGAAGAGAGGAATATATATAAAAATTTATCCCTTTAAATGATATCTACATTAATCAATAATGAGAGGGGTGGAGATACTGGGAATGAGGCTGATAGAAGTGGGAGAAGAGGCCATTGTTGACTTGTTCTCAGCTTTTTCTTCTCCCACCCATGTATCGTTGACCTATGCTTAAGC
Organism: Potos flavus; assembly: GCA_028534135.1. Classification (NCBI taxonomy): domain Eukaryota; kingdom Metazoa; phylum Chordata; class Mammalia; order Carnivora; family Procyonidae; genus Potos; species Potos flavus. Next base: position 85,778,425 of record CM052901.1, on the reverse strand, counting down.
AGGAAAGTAGCTTTTCAAGATTTAATCATCACGTAAAGCTCCCACAAAATACTATTTTAGAAATTTGTTTTATGAAAGTTTGATTTGTCTGAAATTTCTGTTGTGTGTTCATCAGGATGGAGAACAAGAACAGATCCCTGAGCTGCCAGACCCAAACTTAGAAATGGGCATTTTGCCCAGAGAGATCCGGAAGCTGGTAGAGAGGAGAAAACAAGTCAAACAACTAATGAAACAGCAAGATTTAAATCCAGACCTTGTTCTTCAGGTATATCTTTTTACTAAGAGACATCTAAGTGACAGTCTCAGCTTTCAGACTTTGATTATCTGGGAATGATTTAAACATGACGCTGTGGGTAATTACATGGGCTTATTTTAAGTTTGTGGGCAGGAAACCACTCAAAAACACTAGAGTGCCTCAGAATGGAAGGCACCTCTGTCTGCAAAGCTGTATCTGAACAAATTCCTTCTAACTTTTGGGAGCTTTGGAGTCTCTGTGTTTACTTGTTTCTAGAAGATCAGAGAATCATGGATCTGGGAGGATGGGTTGAGTGTGTTGACAGTTCTTTTTTTTTCAGGGATATTGAGGGTTTCTCCTTTTCTTTGGTGATATAAAAAGACATCTAATGTAATGATTAAGCATCTACAAATATTGTTGTCTTTTGTCCTTGTGTGACCTGCAGTATGACATTCGACAGAAGGCTTTGAAGCTCACAGCAAACAGTATGTATGGCTGCCTGGGATTTTCCTACAGCAGATTTTACGCCAAACCACTGGCTGCTTTGGTGACATACAAAGGAAGGGAGGTAAATGGTATAACATCTCTAAAAATGAGTTTATTTTTTAACTATGACATGTTATAATGTGGGAGAGCCAAGTTTGTTGCCCAGTTATATAGCTTCAGATGTCCCTTTCTCAGGACAAATTCGAAACAGATAGTTTTTTAAGTAAGGATGTGTCCATTCATCCATTGAGAGAGAGTATTTATTGAGTGTCTACTCTGTACCAGGCATTGTTATGGGGGTAGAGTGTTGTGCAAGACATAAGATGCCCCTGCATCATGAGGGTCACCTTTTATGTAGAGCAGGGGTTGTAGAGTGGCATACGATGGGGACTTGGGATGGGGAGAGGGTAGTTTGGGAAAATAGACTGTAAACAAGTGAATAAACAAATACAAAAAATAAGAATATGATAGAAGTAAATGCTATTCAGATAATTAAAACAGGGCAATGGGCTAGTTTAATGTTAAGATGGCTAGTTTAGATTGGTCAGGGAAGGGTTCTTTAGGAGATAACATGAATGAGAGCAAAGTGACATAAGGGAGCTAGTTTGGTTGCTGATTTTATCAGTTTGGAGTGTGAGGGAGAGGAAGAAATCAAGGAGGATGCCTCCATTTTAGTCCCACAGCTGGTTAGCTCATGGAGCCATTTACTAAAATGGAGAAATCTGGGAGAGAGGGATTAGGAGTTCTTTTTTGGCTTTGAGATTTGTAATAGATCTCTAAGCATGTTAAGTAGGCAGTTGGATGTAGAAGTCCACAATTCCAGGAATAGATGAGGAGTGAAGTTACGGATAGAGAGTTATTGGCTTTAGAAAGATGAGTCAGATACCAAACAGTTTTGAGATACTGTCACTTTGTAAACACTATAAGCTTTATCTGCTTTAGCCCCACATGCGTGGGTTTTTCTTAATTTGTAAACGAGTAGTTATGTTAAATACCAGATTCCATTTCACTTCAGTAAACTATTGATTCCCCTCAGTAGATTTGAGACTCCTCAGTCTTAAGGAAGTAATTCATGGTTATGGGCAAAATGCTCATTTTGAGGGTCTGAAATCAGAATACTCTCGCATAGGGGTTGGCAAAACCATGGCCCATGGGCCAAATCCAGTCAGCCATCTATTTTTGTAATTAAAATTTTGTTGGAACATAGCCATACTTACTTATGTTTTGCCTGTGGCTGCTTTTGCATTGCAATAGCAGAATTGAGTAGTCAGGGTCAAGACTTGCATGGCCTGCAAAGCCTAAAATATTAGCCATCTTGCCCATTTCAGAAAACACGTTTCCTGACCCCTCCTTTAGAGTCTAGACCAGCACTGTCTGGTGGATCTTGAGATGGTGAAAATGTTCTCTATATAATACAGTAGGCCCAAGTGGCTAGTGAGCATTTGCTATCCGGCTAGTGTCGACTTGTGAAGGAACTGGATTTTGAGTTTAATTTAATTATAATTAAAATAAATTAAACTTTAATTATCCACATGTGGCTAGTGGCTCCTGTATAGGTCAGTGGCAATCTGGCTGGCATGAAACAAACAGGATGTTCAGAGCCACTCTTCTGTTGACAGCCCTGTCTCACAGACTCGGCTTAGGGCAGAGTGAAGAAGGGCAAAACATGTATTAAACACCAGCAATATGTGAGAAGCTTCCAGATGAATTACTTCATTAAGAATGCATTGGTATGGTTCATAACATTCCCCTTTTCCAGATAGGGAAGCTAAGACTCAAAGAGGTGAAGTATAACAAGTGATCGTTTTGAATTGGAATCCATTTTTTCCTGATTCTAAGGCTTCTACCACAGTAGGTTTGTCTGCCCCATCTCACGGTATCTTTCATGACTGTGCTTCTGCTTTATATTCTACCTCTTAGTCTCAAAGGACATCTTTTTCGATACTCCTCTCAAGACACAGGCCCTTTTTACATGGGAAGGTACAGGTATTTTAGGGGCTAGTTGAAGTGAGGGAAGGATGTTTTCAGTTTCTTAGGCTAAGTTTACTTTAAAATTATTTAAATTTTATTTCTGTGTATGTATCCAGTGGCTTCTGATAGAATACCATCTTATTTTTGTATTAGGAAATGCACTCACTATGCCCCAACTGGGTGATAATACATGGGTTGACTATTGAGATTGGATCAAGGTTACTCTTAAGTTTCTCACGAGAGGCAATAGTTGGCAATTTACTCCCTTGGAGAGTGCCTCTTGCTGTTGGGAAATCCCTGTTGTTACATTTTCTGCATTGGCTCAGAAATCCACAAGCTTAAAAGGGCACTGTTGATAATGATAAGCCCCAAATTTGTCCAGCGATCTCCCCCACTCCCCTAATCCATTGTATTTTAAGGGCAATATTTTTGTTTAGCTTGATCTTTAATAGGGTCTTTAAAGCCAGTTTTAATTTTTCTTGTATAAAATATAGCAGTAACAAATCTTAATAAACGGTAAAAAAGACCCCTCTGCTCTCTCTACTAAAAAGCAAAGAGTTTCAAACAAATCTAGAAATAATCGTATGTGATTTAAATTTTTGGTTTCTCCTTTCCCTCTTGTCTCTTTCCCCTGTGCTCCTTCTCACAAATAAAAAAAATACAACTGTGGAAAGTCGGCCTTGAAAGTAATGTGAGGTTAATGAGATATAATAATTACACAGTTGCTCCCTGGAAATCTTTTCTAGAAGAAGATTCAAAGCCACCTACGGAAATTATTTCCTAAAATAAAACTGATTGTTAAAGTATTGGTGATAATTATTAGCACTGGTGGATAGAAATATTCTCTGTGGTAGTCGATCTTTGGGTTTACTAGCATTTTCCATATATACTATTGGGCCTTTGTGATTTCGAACGTTTCTTGATTATTAAAGAGGTAGGAGGGGTGAAGTGTAAAATGAGATTTGGAATACCTTTGTAACTTATCACACTTGTCTTTTTTGTAAGAAGATGGAATGGACAAAATAATTCAGTAACCTGAAGATCTTAGAAGTTGTTTGCTTTTCAAGTCCTTGTAGGATAAATTAGATTAAGGTTCAAGTGGAAATGAATGAGAAGGAGACATGGTAGCATGTCATCTGAAAAGATTATAAAATTTTACATTTGAATATGGATTAATACAGAGTCTGGGGAGGCTGTAAGCCCCCCCTCCTTCCTTGTTTTTAAGTCTATTTTGTGTGTGCTCAGTTTTGTTGGAATCATGCAGGTTTGGCTCTGGTGACCTAATAATTTCTGTAATCAAATGTATTATGACTGCTAGAGTACTCAGGGTAATTACTAATTGTACTTTCATAAACAGATTTATAATAAAAATGCTAATAGTTGTGTCAAATGGACATCAATATTGTCTTTTCCCAGGTGTGATCTTTCACACTTTAAGCTCTTCTATGATTTTTAATTGCTCGGTGGTAGAGGAATTAGTTAATGGTTAAAGAATTGTATGAGAGACCTCATAGCGTGCAAGTTATTTAAAAATAATGAAGTCAGTGTTTCCAGAGAAGTAATATGGAAACTTAGTTTATAGACACTCGAAAGTGAATCAATATAAGTATCATCTGTATTTGTGTTTGTTCTCAATGTATGTGTAGAGAGACAAAAAAAGATACTGGGCAAGTTGACAGCACTAAGTGGCCTTAGATTTTAAACCACCGAGACAACGGACTCGGTTGTCAAGTGACTGGTGTGGTAATTGAAGTGATTGTTCACTAGATGGCGATAGACACCCTGAGATCATTAATCAATTAAGGGTTTTATTCTCTGAACAATAGTGAAGGCCATTTAGTGACACAAATCTGTCCAAATTTTTGACTTTGATTAATTTTGAAACTGTTAAAAGCTAACACTGGACCAAAGGATTGTAATAGTCTAATCTGTTTAGTGTTTAAAATGATGGTGTTTTTTGAACTGTAAGTTTTTATTGATAAGAACAATCACTGAATGTGTCATAGCAAGCAAATTCTTCTCTCACATAGCTAAATTCATATATCTGGCCATGAAGCTACAGTGCATGACTCACTCAGTCACAGTATCAGGCTAATCGAAAGAGAATCGAAATGATTTTGATAGATAATTTCACCCCTTTGGATTTTTTGTAAAGGGATTTTAAACTTAGCCTTTGCTTATAAGCGTACTTACTGCATAATCCTTAGCGTAATGGTAATATTTGTCTTTATGGAATAATTAGTACTGCAGTCTGTTACTTCTGTGCTCTTAATAAAATTATTTTTGGCCTGGATTTCTGGTTGCATTTTAAAGTGAACGTATGCCCTCTTATTTGTGTGTAGAGCCTATGTGTTGTTAGTTTCTCACCCTGTAGGCCGACATGAGTCTTTGCCAACCAGTTGTAGACTGCCTAGCTTTCAGTGGTGTTCAGAGCTGAAACTTGTGCACTTAGAAAATGTATCCAAATCACTGCATGAAAATATTGCAGTCTGGGCAAGCCTTCCTGGGAATTTTTTGGCATTGTGCTAGCACCTGTCAGAAGCCCTTCAGAATGGCCCCCAGAGGAGGCCTCTGTTGGTGTCCATAGTGAAAGAGAATGAATGCATGTGGAGAATCTTATAATTAAGTGCTAAGGGAGACTTTCATCTTTATCTGGAAATAAGAGAAAATTTCACTTTTCCAGCCCTTTTTCTTAGAAAGTGTAGTTTTTTAAAAGATAATTAAAAGCAGTAAAGTATTATAGAGACATCTAAAGACTGGTTCCTCCCACCCTCTCTCATTTCTTTCTCTTCCTCAAAGGTAACTGCTCTCTCAGGGTTCGTATTGTGCTTTTTGCCTGTGGTTTTTTGCTTTTACAACAAATGATTATATCTTCCTGTGGTACATTAAAAGTTTTTACCATGTATCTGTCATGCTATACATATTTCTTTGCTGTTAGCTGAAAAAAAGTAGAGGAGGAAAAAGTAGGGGAAAAACCCTACTTTATATTCTACTTTTTAAGTATATCCATGTTGATGCATTTTTAGATTTGATTTACTCATGTTACCTCTTGTGTGATATTTCAGTGAATCAGTAGAGCACAGGGTATTTTTTGTTCTCCCATTGTCCACGTTTTTAGGTTTCCAAGTATTCCCTGTAGTTTTTTCCCTTGATAAATAGTGCTACAGTATAGTGTCACGTGTGCAAGAGTTTCTCTCCTATATTACCAAGAGTGGAATTTGCACACCCACAAGCATTCTGTGACATTTTATTGATAACAGCAATCATTTAATTTATCACAGCAAGCTAATTCTTTCAAATAGCTGAATTCATATCTGTCCGTAGGACCATCAAGCTTGACTCCCTCAGTCACAGTATCTGAGGTTAATCTGAAGAGAATCGGAAATGATTGTGACATGCAGTTTTGCCTCTTCGAATTTGTTGTTTCTTTTTCTTTCGAGGGATTCTAAACTCACTGTAAACTTGTAAACATACTCCTTGCGTAATCCTGTGTTCCATATCCTTGCGAGCACTTGTTTTTCTCAGAATTTTTAGTTTTCACCAGATGAGTCTGAAATGGTATCTCATAGGGCTTTTAGCTTGCATTTCCGGAGTATTAGTTAAGTTGAGTAGCTTTTCATTTGTTTAAACTCTTTGGTTTTCGTGCCTGATTTGCCTGTATGTATATATATGCCCCCTTTCTTTGGGTCGTATGTCTCTCGCTATTTCTTCTTAGGTTTTCAAAGGCTAATCCTTGTTTGGTTGTTTGTGTTGCAAATATTTTTTAGTCTGTGGCTTTTCCTTTAACTTTATTTGTGGTCTTTGAATGTGTAGAGGTTATTTTTTTTATTTTAATGCCATATACTTTGATTTTTTTTTCTTAAGAAATCTTTTCCCTCCTCCAATGACGCAGACTGCCTAGCTTTCAGTTTCTTTTCTTATTTAGATCTTTAATCCTTCTGGAAATTATTTTTTAGGGATGCTATAAGTTAGGAACCTAATTGTATTTATCTATTTGCTTCCTTACGGAGTTGTTGAACCTGTTCCTCTGTTCCAGGGATCAGCAACTGTGACCCATAGGCTAACTCTGACCCACTGCTTGTTTTTTATAAATAAAATTTTTTTGGGCTTGCATTGGTGTTAAGCACAGCAGAGTTGGGTAGTTGCCACAGAAACTAAATGACCTGCAAAGCTTAAAATACATACTTTCTGGTCTTTTACAGAAAAAAGTTTGTGGACCTCTGGTCTAAAAGAGAGTCATGAATAATAGGAAAGTCACTCTCCTTTCTAACACTGTCAGTCATAGTAGGTGAAAATAGAAGCGATTATAGTAAAGGTAGTAAGAAGGAAGGAAAATGATCTTTTGGATGTATAGAGGGTTTGAAGTTCTCCTTGGCTTAGATTTTCTTTCATAGGAGAACTTCTGTCAATCCAAGTGGAGCGCAGGAGAGGTCTGTGAATCCTCTGAGATTGTACGCAACATTTTGTGTGTCTTTGCACATGTGTACATTTTGGGGGCCGAGGGTGCATAGCATTTAAGAGTTCTCAAAGGGGAACCTGATGCAAAAAAGATGAAGAACTGCTGGTTCTCAATGTTTCCTTCCTGCCTTCTCCTTCTGTAGTTTGAAGGGAAACTTTCGCCTTAAAAATGTATGCTTTTGTCACCTAAAACATGGCAGTGTGAAGAATTTTCTTGCCAGACCAGACCCACGGAAACTGGGGCGGGGGGCGGGAGGGTGCGGGTAGGAGGGAAGAGTTCTACGTTCTTTCTCCAGAATTCTCATAGCCACCGTTAAGACTACTTTTAACTTCAGCTGATCTAATAACATTTTGATTTCTTTAATATAAGAAGAGAATTTCTTTTAAGGCTGAGATGAAGGTTTAATATACTTTGGCAGAATATATTTTATGTTAAAAAGAAGCAATATCCTTTTTCAGTGACTACAGACTTTCCCTTTTGAAGTTGTTTACATTATAAAATTCTAAGTCAGAGATACCTTTTATTCCCTTTTTATTGTATTTCAGAGGTGCTTGGATTCTAAATTCTTTGCAGTTCTTCAAAACTGGTAACGCTATTCTGCGTTATGAATTCACACTTACTAATTCAGAATCTGTGGCGATTCAAATGGAATGAGTTGAAATTCTTCGTAGAATAAGTTAATACTTATTTTGGAGCCTCAGTTCTTTTCATATACCCTTAGAACTCTGTAGAAACACCTATTTCTGGTCAAGTAAGTAGCATCTTAACTGCAGATCTTTTATATGGATGAACTTTGACTAATTGACATCCACATTTGCTTGCCCATTTCTCTGTATCTTTTCTGAAAGTCAATGAAAGTAGTGTTGGTAAATGTAAGAATAAGCACTAATTTGGCAATACCCCGTGGAAGGCTGGTCTGAATTATGATAACATAGACATTCAGTAATTTGAGAGAAATGTGACAACAAGAGATTTCAAGTATATAAAATAATTTATACTCTACTAACACAGTGTTACAATTATCAAATAAATAAGTGGGTTACATTTACACCTGGTTCGAATTTATATACTTGAAAACACGGCATAATATTTCTTTCAAAATAGCCAAAACTTTAGACTTTTTATTTGAATGCGAGTATAGTTGACACACAATGTTACATTAGTTTCTGGTGTACAACATAGTGATTTAACAGTTTACATTTTATGCTGTGCTCACCACAAGTGTAGCTCCCAGTGTCACCATACAGTAAGGCATGGGAATAACAGGTACAACATAGGGAATACAGTTAGTGCTGTTGTAATAGCACTGTGTGATGACAGATGGTAACAGAACTTTAGACTTTTAAAAATAAATTCAGAACGCCTGTATCCTTCTTTCTTAACAGTTGGAAACTAGCACTTCCAAAAGGCCTGGACATCCACCTGTGTGTGCTCTTTTGGTGCTAAACATTGGAAGGTATGTGTAGGTTTAGGAGGACAGAAGGCGGTTGATGTTAAGAGGTAGCTGGGAAGAGGGAGATGAATGAGGTCAAGACCTGCCTGTGAAACGGGCTGGGGTTTGTGAGCATAAGAGGACAAAGCTTCAACAAGGAGATACCAGTGGACTTTGTTCTTTATCCGATTTACATTGCCTGAAGTTTTGGGATGGTCGCCTCATCTTTGTCTTAGGTGAGCTTTGGGGAATCCAAGGAAGGCCCTGTTCGTGCTGATCCTACAAGTGTTTGTCAGGACGGAGCACCCTGCCCCCCTCCTCCACACACATATATACACCCCACCACCGGGTGCCAGCGGCAGTAACAGGTGGTCCCGGGGCTGTGCTGGCTGGCCTCTCCCATCTTTTAGAATCTTCTCAGTACTAACCTGAAAAGTGCCGGGGTTTGTTTGTTTATTTATTTATTTATTTTTTAAGGAAGGTTGAATTTCCTTAGTTTCAACGTGCATTAATGCCTTTTTTTAACTCACACGTTGGGTGTTTTACTACTAGATTTCGGAATAGGCCTGCATAAATTAGTATAAGTACTTAAAATTTTTCTTTTTATTGACAAATAAAACAAAAGCCTACAGCCTCACATGATTTCTATATTCTCCAGTCTACACTTCCCTTCAGTTTGTGAGGGATCACTGTCAGTATGTTTTGATGTTCTACCTAGCACCTAACCCTGGGCCCAACAAAGTGGATGCTGGTTTGCTGTAACTCTGGGATCACACTGGTGTAGTAGTTTCTGCAGTTGTGGATGGGTGGATGTGGAGAAGATGCATTTTTTAAAATGGGATATTGATATTTAAACCTATTTTGGGTTTACAAGAATGGCTTGGATACTCAGAATAGGAAAAAGGATACTTGGTACTTTTTTACTAGGCACTCTTATTTGAGAAGACACGGATGGTATTTTCACCTATTAAATTTTACCTGTTTAATTACTGAAACCACCGGGGATGTGGCTAAGGATGAAGAGATAAATGCTATGAGATTGACGTTGTGTCAGCTCCGCTGATCTCTGCTGAGACAGAGAGAGTTTCATAACTCTAACTTGACTCACGTAAACGAGTCCTGGAAATCTCCTTTCTTCCCCAACCCTCACCAGAAACAGTGACTTACTTTAACCAAAACGCAGTCCCGTTTCTACGTATGTGAACATTTTATATAAACCTGTTTTGGTTTATGTTTTCTTTTTCACAAGTTGCGTGTTATTTGACAGGTGTTCTAAAGCTCTGTGCTTTGGCACAGAACCAAGATGACAGAGCAGTAATGATTTCGAAAGTGCCATTCCCTCCTTGTTAAGAGACGAAAAGAAAAGTGTGAAATTATTAACCACTATTCACCAGTGGCATAGAAATTGACGTAAGGTTTAATTGTCTGGTTCTACAGTCAGTCTGTGTAGGTAATTTCCTGGATAATACTACTCTTAAGGAAAGGGAAAAATACCATATAACTTTATTTTTTTCTCCCACATCTTTTCGCCCCCCTCTTTTCACAAATTGCAGACATAGATGGATTGAAGAGAAAGGATCACTGCTAACCGAAATATTGATCTTTTCTCCAGCTCGCCCTTTCCTCATCTGCCCAGGTAATAGATTTATGGGTGACAAGGTCATGCTTGGCAGCCTTGCAGGTTTCCCATCCCCCAGACGGTTCAGCTGCCCCAGTGTTTGAACCTGATGATGTACAAGATGTCACCGCACTGTCTCCTTGCCTGAGCTGTGCTGGGTACATTTATTGCTAATTGGAAGAACCTGCTTTCAGCAGCCTGCACCGTCTGGTGGCTTGAGCATACTTTTCACAGCAGTACAGTCAGACCCTTTAGAGACACATCCATCTGAAATTTAAAAACAAAACAAGCTGGTTGGGTTTTTTATGGCTCAGGCTTGGTTAACTGAGGGAAGACTAATAGAATTAGTGCCTTCTGTTTGTCTTTCATCCTTTCAGTACTCAGTGTGAGCCTGTGTCAATTTGCCATATTGTAAATACTGTGTTGTTAAATTACAGTGAGCTGAGTTTGGTAAGTTGTGGGAGTTTTGGAAGGCGGGGAGAAGAATGGCTTTATGTATGTGTTTGTGTTGAGAAGCTGTTTGATTTTAAGCCAGGGATTCCTGAGCCCTGTGGTCATCGTTTTAGAGATCTTGTACCTACTTTGAAATGTAGTGCAGTGTCGAGTTGTACTCCCGTTCTTGGTTCATTTTTGTTGCTAATTTTTTGATTGAATTGGCTTATGTCCCTTTTAAACTTGAACGTATTGGAGTCTCAGAAAAATTTAAAATTTTTCTTTGAAAATTCCCTCTCTTAAAAAGCAAAATGAAATATAAAGTAACTGAAGTCTCTACTTGCATTTTGTAAAGAACAACAAAGCATGAATGATTTCCAGAAATGGTTTTTGTGTGGTGTCTGGAATTACTAATTCTTCTTTACACCTTTACACATTAGTTTTCTACTACCTCTTTTTATTGGCGTTATTATTTCACATTGAACAAAAATTTGTGGCTGAATTTTGAGGCTAGGGATGAGATTTCTTCCCTTAGGGCTAGGAGTCGAGTGGGACGGGAACGGAACAGAGATACTAGGTTTCTGTCATAATTTGGAGTGTCAGACATTTGGCTATATTTGTTTCAAGGGCTTTTCGCCCCTACTGACTTAACCACAGACTATATTTTCAGCCCTGTGCAAGAGAGTGGTGTGCCTTCTGCAGGCAGGGAGGAGGAGGGTTGGGGAGGGGGCACTTGGGTTAAGGGATAAGCTCATGGGCTATTAATAATGTGCATTGTTCTTAAAGCCACATGTAATATTTCTGTGCACTAGCCAACAGGGTAGGGTGTATGTTCTATTTAAGTTGGACTGCCTGGCATGGTGCGATAGACAGCTGATAATCGTATTACAGGGAAAATTCGTGTATTTCTTTCTTAATGATGTCCTGATGGGGCAGGAAAAATAACTTGTTTGTGGAAGATTGGCTTAGAGTGGATGAATATATTTAATTCAATTACTGATTCTTGCCTCATAGCCAGAAATTCTTCAAGTAATATTTGCTGAGTGTGTACCATGGAGGGAAATGGAGACAAATGACATTGCTTGTGACCTGCAGGCTTGAGACGAAAGCCTTAGGTAACGATTCCAGTAAAACTAGAGCTAGAGCTTAGGAGGCCAAACTCGTGATTCCTTGCTAGTAAACAAGAGAAAAGATTGTCCGTGGGAGCAAAAACCACACAGAAAAGCTGGAGTATGCGCTGGAGAAAGCCTGGACTGGAAGCCAAGGGTGCCATGCTCACCTACTTCCTTGTTTGCTTTATATGGCTTTGAGCAAGTCAGTCATTCTGAGCCTCTGTGTTTTCACGTGTCATAGGCTGCCAGATGATGATTCCTACCACATGCTCCAGTTAGAAAGCACCTTAACAGTATACTATTGTTTCTCATAACAGCCCAGAGGAAGACCTGTGTCGGGCATGGTGCCAATGTGCTGGGGATTTAGTGGTCAATTTAAGTGTTCAAGGCCCTGGTCCTCATGGAGCTTTCAGTCTGGTGGGGGAAAGCCATTAAGCAATTAGTCAAATGAATAGTCATGCTATTCTAAAAGAAAATCATGCTAACAAAAAGAACGTGAATTTCTGATCGCCAGTTAACACAGGTCCTCTGAAGAATCACAGTGCCTAGACTGAAGAAGAATCAGGAATTTCCAGAGCCTCTGGTACTTGAGCTGAGATCTGAAAAGCGTGTGCTGGTGCTAACTTGCAAAAGGATTGTAGGGATAAGCATTCCAGGGAGAGGCATTCCAGGGTGAGGAACTGAGGGAAGGCTGCTCTAGCTGGAGTGCAGCAAGGGAGGTGAGAGTGTTTGGAGATGAGGTTGGAGATGTGGCAGGAGTCCTGCTTTGCGGGCCATGTTGAGCAAGGGGCAGGCATTTAGCAGGTTCTGTGTGGGGATGGAGGGATTGGCTCCCATTTGCATTTTTTTTTTTAAAGATTTTTTTTTTTAAAGATTTTATTTATTTACTTGATGGGGAGAGAGATCACAAGTAGGCAGAGAGGCAGGCAGAGAGAGAGAGGGAAGCAGGCTCCCTGCTGAGCAGAGAGCCCGATGCGGGGCTCGATCCCAGGACCCTGAGACCATGACCTGAGCCGAATGCAGAGGCTTTAACCCACTGAGCCACCCAGGCGCCCCTCCCATTTGCATTTTGAGGAGAAGATCACCCTGGCTGAGTGAGTTGGAGTGTTTGGAGTAGATGAGGGAGACAAATTAGTAGGCTCCTTGTAAAGTATTCCAAGCAAGTGATGGTGGTTTCTTGGCTGGTGTGATGGCTGACAGGGGACAGGGAAAGATACAGATATGACAGCCATGTAAAAGAAACAAAAGTTGGCAAAACCTGGTGGTAGATTGGATGTAGGGCTTAGGATGGGGGAAGCATCAAGAACAACCCCAGAACAGTTTCTTCTTCTGCGTGGCAGACTTGTGCAGGCGGATGGATGGCCTGTCTTTCACTGAGATCAAGAGCACTGGCAGATGTCTGGGTTTGGGGCTGGGAGAGGGAAAGATGAGCAGTTTGGTTTTGGACATGTTAATTTAGCAGGTTAGAAATACGGGAGTCGAGTGCTGTGAATTGTGTAAGACTGATGATTCACAGACCTGTGCCCCTGAAGCACATAATACATTATATGTTAATTAAAAAAAAAAAAAAGAAATATGGGAGTCATTGGTGTGTTGAAGTAAATTGAGCCATGGACATGGATGAGATTATTTTGGAAGAGGAGAGAACAGAACGAGAAGTGGGTGTAGGGCCCAGTTTTCCAGGATTCCCAGCATGGAATGGCTTGGAGGAGGAGTAGGACAGATGGACAAAGTTTGCTGTAGAAGAGCCACCGGAGAAGGAGAAAAGGGAGGAAGATGTGGTGTCATGGAAACCAGTGAAGAGCTTCTCAGGGAGGGGGTGGATGACTGTCAGAAAGAGACTGACAATAAATAGTTTTGAAAATTGTCCATTGAATTTTGGGATGCAGAGGCAATCATGGATTCGGCTGGTGTTTTTTTTTTTTTTTTTTTTAAGATTTTATTTATTTATTTGTCAGAGAGAGAGAGTGAGAGAGAGATCACAAGTAGGCAGAGAGGCAGGCAGAGGCAGAGGGAGAAGCAGGCTCCCTGCCGAGCAAGGAGCCCCATGTGGGACTCGATCCCAGGACCCTGGGATCATGACCTGAGCCGAAGGCAGCCGCTTAACCAACTGAGCCACCCAGGCGTCCCTCGGCTGGTGCTTTTTGAATGCAGTGATGGTGGCGAGCGGAATTGCTATAGGTAGGGGTTGTAATTCTCCCCAGTTTACGGATGGGGGATTTGAGGCATAGAGAAGTAACTTGTAAAACAGTTCAACTAAGTGGCAGATCTGGAATCCAGGCCCAGGCCTGGGGGCCTTGCACTCCCTGCTCTTACCCCTCTACCTGCCACCTCCCGCCCACTAGCTTTCCAGGTGAGGCCCCGGTGAGTTCAGTCCAGCTCTGCTTCTCCCTGAGCCAGGGACCCACTGAATGCTTGCTTAACCTCCCTGAGCCTCGGCTTCCTCATTTTTAGCAATGCTAACTATCCAATGATTTTGTTGGGAGGATTAAATGAGATGATGTTTGTCCATGCCTTGATACAGTGTTTGATACATAATAAGTATTGGCTAAAAACTAAACACCTTGGCATGTCTGCCCTCTCTTCAGAGCCTCTCTTACCCCCTTCTACATTTTTCTGTCACCAAAATGCTCCCTGGTCTACCGTAATAAGGCAGATTGTATGGTGTTGGTCAGATTGTTTTCTAATTTTTTAACTTTGTTGTTTCTTCTGTTTTTCGGGCCTTTGTCCACCTGCATCACTAATTTCTGTGCTGTCTTTTACAGTCTTCCTCAAAACTCATTCTCCCTGACCTTCCTCACTGTTTAACTTAATGTTTTTAGTTTATATATACACATATTTAGTCTTATAAGTTTATAAAATAAACTTATACATAACTTACAAGTTTATTCAGTTTTACTAAATAGATTCAGGGCCTAGAGTGGTTGTTTTTTTTTTATGTCCTTTAATGGTATCTAGTAGTGGCTCAAAGTGGCAATTACCAAGTATTTTTCTAATTATTTCCAAAGTAGTTGTCTTCTTACCCCAGTCCTGAGATCCAGTTATTAGTTGATCCTGCCAGCTTTACATTCAAAATATTCAGCTCAGACTGCTACCGTCTCTGGCCACAATCACTGAAGCAGCTTCCCTTTGGTGTCTCCCTTGTACTTTTACCCCCTCTAATCTATTCTGCACACAGCAGGTTATCTCTATTTTTAAAGTGTGATTGCAGCATGTCGTTTCCAGCAGCTTCCCATCTTGGTTCACCTTGGCCTCCAAGGTCCTGTGTGGTTTGCCTCACTTCTCCAGTTGTCTTTTGGGCTACCGACCTGCTGCCCTCCCCTCCCCCACTTTTGCTCACCCCCACCGACTACCACTTTCTTTCAGTTCCACACACACATTCAATTATGTCTCTCCACAGGGCCCTTGTGCATTGGGGCCCCTCTGCCTGGAAAGTTCCTTCCCAGGCTTGGTGCAGCATTGCATGTTTCTCTCTGTCTTCAGGTGTCAGCTTATACTGCACCTTACTGGTGAGGCCTTCCCTGACTCCTGTACCTAAATAGGTTTATCCTCCCCACCTCCAGCTTTCATTTGTAAGTTAAATTTTTTTTTCTTTTTCCCATTATTCTTTATAGAGTAAAATAACCTATTCATGTGGCCATCTCCCAGAGCATTTGAGATTTTCTCATAATTGCTTCATATTTTCTTTGAATAAAAGAAAGCCTTACAGATAATTAGTGTCCTCTCTGTTCCCTTCCCCAGTCTCCTTCCCTCTTCAGAGGCAACTACTATTGTAAAGTTGAAATGTCTCTTTCCTTTTTGTATGTGTTACTCTTGAATGTGCCCATGTAATTGATGTAAATGATACATCATGTTTGAGTTTGCAACTTGCTTTTTTTCTCTCACCATTGTCTTTATGAACTCTATCTGTGTTGACACATGCAGATCTGATCATTCATTTGAACTGCTCTCTACTATCCCATCATAGGAACATTCTGTGGTTTATTTTTACATTTCTCTGATAGATGGTCTTTTAGGTTGTTGTTGGTATTTCACTCTTATGAAAAGTAGACCTTCCTGTACTTGTCTCTTTGTATATGTGTGATGGTTTCCTCTGTCGTGTTCTTTCCTTGCTCAGCACCATTTTGTTCCCATTTTGGCACTCACCATTTTGCATTCCCTGACTTACTTGTTTTTGTGTTTTTATTCATTGTCTGCATTAGGCCATGAGCTCTATCAGGATAGGAGTTTGTTTTGCTTGGCCATGTGTTTAATAGCCCCTAGCTCAGACATTGGCACATAGTAGTAGGTACTTGTATGAATCAGCTACGTGCTTTCCATCTGTCTTATATACTTCATCCCTTTGGTTTTTGAACTTCAGTTTTCAGATTATTGAAGAAAGGTGAACACTGATGAAATGAGTTGCCAAATCCTATGGGCAATGAGTGCGGGTGATTAGGTCAATATGACGTGCAAAGAACCTGAAGAGAAAGTTGAAAAGCAAGTTTAAAGTTTAAAGCAAGTTTGCATTAAATGCTTTTTTCATCTTGAAATTTGGAAATGAGAAATGACTTGGAGCAATGTGGAACTAGTTTTGGTGAAAGGAGCTGGGTTGATCACTTGTGGGCCCCTTGCACATCTGTAGCATTATTTATTATTACAGAATTCTAGAAGGCTGAGGGTAGTTTGGTATTTAATTTTTAAAGTCATTTTACTTCGAAATTGGAAAATGAAGAGCTGTCTATCTCTTACGTATTTTTGAAGTGGGACTTGGGGTAGGCACAGAAGACGTGGCCGTAGATAAAGGGACATGGGAGGAAATCTGTTGCTCTTTGAAGCATAATTATTTAAATCGGTTTTTTTTAAATGTTCATTTTGGGGGCACCTGGCTGGCTCACTCAGAAGAGCGTATGACTCTTGATCTCGGGGTCATAGGTTTGAGCCCCACATTGGGTGTAGAGATTACTAAAAAAAAAGAAATTAAGAAAGTACTTATTTTTATTAAGGCCCACTGATCAGTGCATGTGTTCTATGCTTTGGTTTTTGAAACTGTTAAATGTTTCCTTATGATAGACTTCAGATTTAACTATTTGATGCTCACACACTAAATTTACTTGCAGAGAAGGAAGACCAACTCATAGGAGCAAACAGATTTACCTATACCCCTCTTCTATTCTTAAAATGGAGATTGCTGCCCTAGTCACACCTGGGGCCTCGTTTCCAGTATAGAGCATCTCATTCTGTCCTCTAGGAGCCTGTATAAACCATAACATTGAAACACTGTCAGTTATATTGGGGGGTATTTATTAGAGAAAATACAGTTGTAGTTGGGTCCTGTGCTAATGAGTCCTGATTTATTCTTCTTCAATTTGGAGTATATTGGTTCCCCCTCCCCCACTCAGTACATTGTGGCACATGTGACTGGCCCTTAGGTTGAGTGAGAGTTACTGTAAACTTCCAAAGAGAATGAAGATCTGCTCTCACTTTCTCCTATGTATGTAAATAGTACATAATTAGACACACAGCTCAATTAGGGATAATAGTAATAATAGTTAAGATATATTAAACATTTAATACTCACCAGATGCCATTCTAAGCACTTGATCCTAACAGCAGAAACCTACTACAACATATAAGCTGAATTAAAAAAAAAAATCTTGTTGCATTTGTGTAAAATGTCAGAGTCATGTTACTGTGGGGTTTATGAAAAGGTCTTTTTCAGTTTGTTTTCTGGTTGCTTTGTGTGTGTGTGTGTGTGTGTGTGTGTGTGTGTGTGTGTGTGGCAGGTGGCATGGAGGAGAAAATGTTTTCATTTATCAGATGTATAGGAATGTACTGAGCTGAGAAAACCGAAATGGTCATGAGCTAGTTATTCCTTAACATCCCGCCTGCTCCTCACCCACCCCCTCAATAAAAGCTTCAGCCTGTTCCTGTATGTGGGGGCTGGGTAGAGGCTGGGTCCAATCCTCAATCTCGACTTAGATCTGAATTTGCCTGATTGTGAGGCAGGTTAGCACGGGCTTTTATGCTCTGATCTCCATTTTATAGATGAGAGAGCTGAAGTGGGGAGATGTCGGTAGCTTGCCCAGGGTCACCGGGCTGGTGAATGACAGAGCCATAATTCAAATCCAGGCAATCTGAGCCTTCTTAACTGCCCCCAGTGTACATTGCCTGTGTTTTCTTTCGAGTTTGTGTATGCAACAGGCATCCTGAGAGGGGAGAAAATACTGTTACATCTTCACAGTGCTTGGAGCCATTTTGGTTTGAAAGGTTGTATGTTGATTAACAGATATCATTCTGGGTTGGTTAGTATTTGCTGCCACTGTAGATTTTCAGTGCACGTGGACACTCCTTTTACTCCCACAGTCCTGTGGCTCAAATGTGAGGGAATTTGAATGGTCGTAATCACTGTGGCCTTAGGAATGAAATTCTTAAGGACAAGGACCGGGTAGGGAAGCCCACATGGAAAGACAGGGATGAGGAGGAATACTTCCTTCTGTCGTATGTGTTTTGTGGCATAAATGGTGGTGGTGCCATCTGCCACAGCTGAAACTGGTATGGTTCTGGAGCATGTCTTTGTGTAGCTTGTCTGTGGTGCTCACTGCCTCTTACAACGGCGAAGGTCGTAGAGTGTTTGCCGTAAGCAGAATAAACAAATAGGTCCAGAAAAATGTATTCAGTAATCTTTGCTTGATGAGCAGAACCTAGCGGTTGTTGAAAACAAATGAAGGGGATAAAAACTCCCCTAACTTTTATTTACCAATCAGATTGCATAGGAAAAAAATAGCCTATTTTTAGACCGAGGCTCCAATTATGCTAAGCCTTGAGGATAATGAAACAGTCTGACACAAAAGAGTGTGGTGACGCAAGTTTGTGTGGTGAAATTCCAAGACATTCACTGACTTTTTAGGATTCTGCGCAGTGAATATTAAGCTCCTGAAGTGTTTGTTGCCCAGAAACAGTGCTTTATTCTTTTACATGCAGCGAAATGAAGTGAACCTGTGTTGTAATTTGTTTCTCGCGCGGAAAAAGGAAGAGTGAGCACACACCGTCTATCCCTGCACCCTATCTCTGGCCTCTTGTGTGTCCCTTTTCTTTGCTGAAGCCACCCAGTCATGCTGTCGTTAATGCTGCATATTGCCTCCCGTTCGAGTCACTCTAATTTTTTTGTATGTTCTGTAACAATGGGGGTCTCCAGTTTTTCAATTAATTTTATATTGCAGGCGTAGCAGAATTGGGAGGCTTTTTCCTGCTGCTCTGTCTTCATTCTGCGTCTGAATTACCCTTAGCTTTTTGCTCCTGTTCTTTCTTAATCATGTCAGCTGACATCTTTCCTTAGAACTAATTAGTTTGGGGGATTTAAGTGAAATGCCTGCTGGCACAGGGCTTCATTGGCTGTGTCGATGGAAGTTGGCCGTTGGTACTTTCCAGTCTCACGTTGCCTTCTATTTACAGGTTTGGTAATGGGCTTCTGGGTTTTCGTTCTGCTGCCTGTGATTGTCTTCCAGAAAATGAAGCTGAGGTGTTCAGTGCTCATGTGATGCAAAGTGTAGAGCTTCCTTCCAAGGCACTTTGTTTCCTTACTCCCTGAATTGAATCCTGCTATAGCTTGGGGCCAAAGGAATCTCCTGGAGTCAGGAGCTCTGCCATCTTCCACTTAGCCTCAGACTTTTCTTTTTGAAAGCGGTCGCGGGAAGAACTAAGTGCGAGAAGGCAGAAGGAAAGAACTGTCAAACCCAAGAAGCCAGAGTTGTGAGCTCCTGGCATTGGTGGTTGATGGAAGGCTGTGATGAAGTGGGGGAGAAAATGGGGTGTGGAGGAGATGAGAGAGCTTCTCATTAGATTCAGACCCAAGTGCATTGGTATGACCTGTGCAATACCAGAACACATAAAATAGCAATCAGATGATTGATAAGGACGGCCTTTTTGGATGAAGCGCGGGCTAGGAAATGGCTCTGGCTGGATGCCTGCTATCCACATACAGTACTTAAACTGTTTCATTTAATCTCCCGCCACCCTGTGGATATGGGATATTATCTCTTTTTACAAATGAGAAAAAAGTGTCAAAGGGATTGAGAAAATTGCCAAGGTCTCTTTACTTATAAGTGGCTCAAACGA
Organism: Potos flavus; assembly: GCA_028534135.1. Classification (NCBI taxonomy): domain Eukaryota; kingdom Metazoa; phylum Chordata; class Mammalia; order Carnivora; family Procyonidae; genus Potos; species Potos flavus. The sequence continues at coordinate 85,758,583 of CM052901.1, read as the reverse complement.
ATATGGCAGCTTACAGCTGTCCCACTCTTCTGAAATACAGGAAACACAGACACCATCAATATTATCTTCTTATGTTTGGTAAGTAAAATCCCCGGTGGTCCATCCACTAGAAAGGCTGTGATAGCTTTTTTGTTACAAACTTCAATAGAGATCTCTTTCTTAAAACTGTAGATGGGCCAAATTCAGTTCGGTTATGTGGCCTACGATGTGCCAAGTGCAGTACTGAGTCCTGAGGATCCAAGAGTGAGTAAGACCATGGTTTCTGATCAGAGTCTGAGTCAAGAGTGTGGTAGAGGAAAAGGAAAGACGATGACCTGTAAAGAAATACATTACCATATGATTAAGATATATTTTTTAAAAAGGAGGAAATTACCTGGAGGTTAGAGAACGATGTCCAGGTCCATAGAATAGTTCCTACTATGATTCTGGTTTCTTTGGCCACTGATTGCTGGGACTTGGCCAGAGAGATGTGGGATGCTGTTTTTGTTAGGTAAAGCTGAAGAGAAACAGTACATTGTTGTCACAGCCTTGGGGGTCTTTCTTTTCTAGCCAGCAATCTAAATTCATGTGGGTAACACATTTTTTTGGTTTTGGTAAATAAAGAATCTTGCATTTCTACAGCCATTAAACTTTTTCTTTACTTTTTAAAAGTTCGTTTGTCCGTTTATTTAAATAATCTCTACCCCCAGTGTGGGGCTCAAACTCAAGACCTTGAGATCGAAAGTCACATGGTCTTCCGACTGAGCCAGCCAGGCACCCCAGCTTTTTCTTTTCTTAATTTTGAACTCTCCTCACCCTCTTCTCTAATTGAAGGGCAGAGGGATTTCTAATTCCAGCTTAGCACATAACTGTCATTCAATAAAAATGTTTTGCCATGGGGTAACAGAACTTGAAATCTTCCTGTGATTAATTTGTATTGATTTTTTGGGAAGGAGATAGAAAGGGACTCATTTTTGTTGGATAAAAAGCTGCCTTCTCACCTCAACAGCAAAAATTACAGATAAATCATTAAGTATAAATCATAGCCCAGGATAAGTGAAACAAATTTCATAACTTAAGTTTCTTATATTTTTTAAATTTTTTTATTTTTTTAAAGATTTTATTTATTTGACAGAGAGAGAGAGATCACAAGTAGGCAGAGAGGCAGGCAGAGAGAGAGGGGGAAGCAGGCTCCCTGCTGAGCAGAGCTCGAGATGTGGGGCTTGATCCCAGGACCCTAAGATCATGACCTGAACTGAAGGCAGAGGCTTTAACCCACTGAGCCACCCAGGCTCCCCTTAAGTTTCTTTTATAAATTCCATCTTCCAGCCAGATGCATTCCACCTCAGTCCAGAATGCTGGCAGTATTTGTAGCTCTTAAACTGTGTCTCACCCTTGCTACATGCTCCACGAAGAATAATGCAATTATGAAATGACTATTGGTAATCTCTGAGGAATCCTGAATAATAGGTGTTCCAGAGTCTGCCAGACTTGGAGACCACCTCCCCTTCCTGGGGCAAACTGATTTCAAGTCTTTCTCATCACGGAAAGATGGCAATTGTAGGGAGGGTGTCAAGAATCAAAAATGAGTGAGGATGTTTTACACACTCATTCTTTAATAAACACAGTATAAAGCAGCACTTGAATATGGCCCTTGGCCTGATGGTGGGATTCTGTAGCACCTCATACACTGAAAGGTGGTGAATCTGTCAGTGCTTTTTTCAGGGCAGAAATAGCAAAGTCATCAAAGCTTAACTTTTGTATTTGGAATGCAAATTACATATAACCATGTCAGGATTTTCTTCAGGGTTTCAGTCTAGAAGACCAAAGATGGTGAGCGTTGATTCTGTTTTCTAAACGGTGAACTTGAAGAAATTACAGACTAGTAAGCTATACGATGCAATTCTAGAAAAAAATTGCTCAGCAGTTGTTTTTCAGGGTTTTATAGTGAGGGCTAAGAATCAGTATTGGTTCACTGAGAACAGGTAGTATAGTTAATTTTGTTTTTCCTTTTAGGCTTAATGTTGGGTGGAACCACATGAAAGTGCTAGTCTTGAAAATCGAAAGTAGTTGGATATCAGCAATTTCATAGCTTCATTCTAAGAGTTTTTGTTGCATTTTTTTCTGATAGTACAATTAGTGTATGTTCATTGGAGCTTTCTTAGAAACTATAGGAAAATAAAATTTACTCATAACCTAACAATCTATGTTTAGGCATTTCTTTCTGCCTTTCCCTATGTGATGATGTTCACAAGAATATTATTTTAAAAAAAACATAATTTAGATTATAGTTCATTTTGGTAGAGTATCTGGTTATTTATATTGAAACTCTCATAAGCCTATCCCTGTAATATTTATAGAAACGGAATTTTTACTGTTATGATTTCAGCAAGTAGATGTCACATCATTTATTTATCTATAGCCCTATTTTAAGACCTATTGTTTCTAGTATTTTACTATTATAAATAGTGCTGTAATAAACATCTGCATGAATCTTGGCCCACATCTCTGATTATTTCCTTAGGATAAATTGTCAAAAGTGGAATTTCTGGGTGAAAGGGTGTGAACTCTTTAAACTTATTTCTGAGTTGCTTACCATAGATGTACTCTTTTATGCTTCCATCAGCAGTGTCTGGGAGGACCTATCTTACTAAAATGTCACCACATTAGCTATTACTTCTAAATTCAACAGAAGAAACAGGATAGGCCAATTTTAGATTCTATTTTTGATAAGTTTTATTAAATAAGATATATAATTTGATTTTATCACAAGACTTGAAAATGTTTCTCATAATATCATGGTCCAGTCAAGCCAGTGTGAACTGAATGAGTGTAGAATTGGGGGAATCTCTAGTTTCCCAACAGCTATACCCTAGAGAGGTTTTATTAATGGATTGTTTTCAGCTGGTAGGGACACTTCTATTATCATGTGGTGAGGCTCAGTGACCCTGTCCTGATGAATATTATTTGTAAAGACTTAGATAAAAACAGAACACGCAGTTAGCAGATTTGTAGGTATGTCACAAAGTTGAGAGGGCTGACTGGCTGTTCTTTCCAGCCAGATTGTGGGCTCTTAAGAATAGGAGCCAGAGTACTGAGAGCATTTCTTCTGGAGTCAGCCGTGTGGCTTTGGGTAGTTACCTAACCTCTCTGTGCCTTAGTTCCTTCATCTCTAAAATAGAAATCAGCAGAACATTTACCTCACATGTTTGTGTGGAAGATTAAATAAGTTATTAAGTATAAAGCACTGAGAGTAATTCTTGGTCCTTAGCAAAGGATCTGTAAAGGTTAGGTGCTTATTATTGTTGTTGTTCATCTTTTCCTTTCTTAAATGGCAGATAACACCTACTTCTTCAATTCACAAATGAATGACAGAATCAACATCTTAGAGAGTGTAGGCAGGTAGAATGGGCCCATAATGCAAATGAAATAGACAAATTTTACATTTATGTTTTTATCATATTGGACTGTTGTGTAAAGAAAGGATTGTGCTTTATCCTGGGTAGCTCCAGAAAATAGAGATGTAGTTAACTGACAGAAATTTTCTTTCTACTAATTAGTGCTATTAAGCAGTGGAGTTGCCCCTTCAGGTAGTAGAGAAATTCAAACAGAAACTTCCAGACCATTGCAAGTATATAACAGAAAAGAGAAGGCTTCTTTGAGTCAGAGGTTAAGCTAGATGACCTCTAAAGTCTCTTCCATCTGTAGGCTGGTTCTGTGATTCTGAGTGGAATATGCAGGATTATCACAAAACATGTAGTAAGGCCCCATGAGTGCATCGTTGGACGGGTTGATGCTATTAATCCGGGCCCAGCCCAGCCCAGCCCAGCCCTCCCTGCTTCACTTTCTTTCACCTGTTGTGTGTCAGCCTGGCTGTGACCCATTGCCCCGCTTGATGCCACCTTACAACCCAGCCTGGTATCCCAGGCTGCCCCTTCCTCCACAGCAATGCCAATGGGACAAGTATTTGGAAAGTATTGGAGGGGCACATTTTTTGGTAAACAACATCAGAAGAAAATTGTTGCTTGCAAAGTGTATCTCAGAAATGTTTAAAAAAACAAACAAGATTTGGTGCATGCTGGATGTGCTTTAGTTATAGCTTTCAAAGGGGGGCAGGGTTGATTTCACCTTTTGCTTGAGAGTTCTGGGCTCTGGGTTTCCATAGTTGCCTGGTGTCTCCCCCTAAGTGTAGCATCAGTATTTAATCCCCTGGGAGGGTGTCACTGAGCCCCTACTGTCACACATTCTTTTTGGGCTTATATACCTTGGGCTGAAATGGTTTTTCTGTCATTATGAACTCTGATCCCTTGCCCTTAAGCTGTTTAAAGGTAGCTTCCAAATCAAGTTAGGAAGCTGGCTTGGGAGCCCAAGCGGTTGCCTGCTTTCTTAGGGCTCTTTGCCGAATGATTTCTGACATGTCTTGTCATTGTTTTGTGCTGCTCTTCCCATTTATAATATTTGGAGCATTGGCTTTTTGCCACACTTGTCAAGGATTTATGGGAGTTAATGACATGTAGTGTATAAAGTGCTTTGGGATTCTTTCATGCAACTTGGTATTATCTTGAAAGCAAGAGGTTTAACTGTTCATTTGTTAGATAACTAGTGGGATTTTAAACAGATGTAATCACACCATGTCTATTACTTAATGTATTAGGTGATAAGCACCAACTTTTACTGCTCAAATTTTAAACGAAGTGGCATTCTTTTTTTTTTTTTTTCTGTTTATAAAACCTGTTATTAGGAAATGCCTTGGGAAAAATTTGGAGTCAAGGTCCTGAAAAAATTTTCCAGTTCTTGTTTTTTAATGATCTGGTTTGTCCTTAGTTTTGTTGCCTGGCGCTCAATAGTTGCAGGGAAGAACTCATGGCACCATCATTGTGTTGTGGCTACCAGGGGGTGTCTGTAGCTTGTGTCATAGAGATGTTAACTGAGGTCCATGCCGGGCAGTCCGCGGCCCAAAGGGTTGCTGCCCTGTGTGCCAGGTGGGTTAATATGTCTTAGAGAAAGCATCTGTGGAATTTTACAGTGGATATTCTTTTGCAGCCATATTAATTTTACCCCTTTTGAGTCGTATCAGTTTACCAGCCAGAATCTAGAGCATGCAAATGCATTATCAGAGTGATTTGAAACAGTTATGACACACAGGGAGTGGACTTTATGGGGATGATTCTGATGCTTTCAAGGCCTAGGGTCTCATTGCATATATTTTGAGTTAGAGCGGTTAAGCCTGGTGCCTTAAGAGGGCTTTGCTTCCCCTTTTAATCTTCGGAATTTATGAAACCAGCGGCTTTGTGGTCTTCAGTAGGAGCATTACATGTAGAGCCTGAAGGCCCTTGGAATAGTGAAGCCAGAGAGAGGAATAGATCTGTTTACTCTTGTCCTTGTGTTGGGTTAATGTGTACAGTGTAGAGCATAAAAGTGAGGATCGTAGAGTTGGAATACATGGATGATTTTTTAAGATTACTAAGCTTTCGATTTCTAGACTCATCTCATTTAGGCTGAAAGGAACCTTAGTCCAACCCCCTTGTTTTATAAATGAAAAAGTAGAAGTACATGGGGTCCAACTGAACCAGAATCAAGACTGATCTAAAACTCAGGGGTCTGCCTTCCCACACCAGCGCAGATAGGATCTTAACATTCTGATAACTGCTGTAGAACACCACTGCAGTGTTTAGAAAATACTGAATCATCATATAAGAAAATGACTCTACCACTAAAATAATGCAGTTGTTGAGTCTTTAGTCCAAACAGTTTTTATCATTTGTATTAAGTAACTTGAGCTGTTCCATAGTCTTTGGAAAGTCTGAGCTGACTATTTTGTCCACCTTTTACCCAGTTAACAGAATGCTTACTCTCTTATTGCCACTTAAAAGTCATCTGGAAGACTCATGCTGACAATGTAATGCACGGTGAAGGAAGGGGGTAAAGTAGGAAAACATAATTATTGCATGCACGGTCTTTATTTAAAGGCTCTTTTCTCTTCCCTCCTCTATCTTTTCCCCAGCCTACTTGGGTGGATCTGATTTATATAGCTTTGTTTTCCCCTTTCTTTTCCTAAATTGGGTAAGAGCTGAGAAACTATTCAGGAAAAGCTGCAAACTGTAGCAAAGCATGTGAAAAAGACAGTAGTTTTTGCCTGTCTCAGCCTTGTTATAGATCTGTGGATAGTCTGGAGCTTACAAAACTGTACTTAAATATTTTCTGTAATATAGGTTAAGGACAGATTTCTATTTGCTGTTGATGACTGTCAAAACAACTTCCCTAGAGCGATTGTCACAGAGTGCGAGGCCTCATTTTCTGATGGAGAAACTGCTTTGGTTTATCCTCACTGTATTTTTACATGATTATTTCTTATTTTCTCAAGTGCTTATGACATTTAATAAATTTGCAGTTGAGAATTGTGGCAGCCAGTAATGCGAGATAGGGAAATTGGGCACCTGGAAACTATTTAAATACAAACAAATGACAACACAACTTAAGCAGCAAGAATATGATTTTGAAATTGTGAATGAAAGTGATCTAGGCCCGAGACAAGCTGAAACTGTATTTCCTCCTTCATTCCTTTCTTACCCAAAGTTATTTTTCCTTCAAACACAGGCAAGTCTTTTGTGTAATCCTTGGGAATTGATACTTCATAGGAGGTCTTTATTTCAGTTACTGATGGGTAGTATTCTTAAGATTCAGTGCTGAAGATGTGGCTTTTTTCAGCTATGTTTTGATGAATCCCAAGCTTCTTCAAGGCATATCGTAAAACCAGCCGTATTAATAGACAGATGTTTGTACAGTACAATTTATGTCTGCTTTGGTTTTTACATTTGGTTTCCACCAAGGTGGGCTACTACTCTGAAGGATGAAATGCAATCCAAAAAGGTTTGGCCAAAATAATTTTGTAAGCCTCCTCACTGTATGAATATTTAGGAAATAGTCTGCTCGCAGGGAAAATGTCTTGTTAAGTTCTAGTTATACCAAAACGTTTTGAGCAGCTAGCCTCGATATGTAGGGCCAAATTACTTGAATGCTGAGATTGTATTGTTTTGGAAAGGACTGTAATATTCAGCATTCTCTTTGTGTCATATGTTCTTATGAAGGTGCAATGCAAAGTAAGTATTAGGTAAAAATATTTTTTCAAGGTATACACTTTTTTAGTCTCTAATTTTTTTTATTTTAAAAGCTTCTTTGTGTTAGGTTTTATTGTGGTTAAAAATGCATAAAATTTACCATACTAACTATTTTTAAGTATACAGCTCAGCAGTGTTAAGTATATTCATGTTGTTGTGGGACAGATCTCCAGAAGTTTTCCATTTTGCACGACTGAAACTCTGTACCCATTGAATAGTAACTCTCCGTTTTCCCCTCTCCCTGGCTCCTGCTAGCCACCATTCTGCTTTCTGTTTCTGTGAATTTGACTACTTTAGATATTTCATATAGGTGGAATCATCCATTATTTGTCTTTTTGTGACTGGTTTATTTCTCTTGGCATAATGGCCTCAAGGCTCATCTGTGTTAGAGCATGTGACAGGATTTCCATCCTTTTAAAGGCTGAATAACATTCCATCTTATGTATGTATGTACCACATTTTGTTTATTTGTTCATCCTTTGAAGGACATTCGGGTTTCTTCCACCTCTCTTGACTACTCTGTTTAATCTTAAAATTTTATGTTTCTTGGATAATACATTTTTGCCAGGTTAAAATCCAGCACAAACGTTGGTGGATGCATATGTGTGATTGAGTGTAACAGTGGACAGAGGTATATAAGATACTGTGGCTTTAAAGATTAGAATGTATATATCTTAAAATTCTGTAGGATTGATATCAATTTAAATATACCTAAGTATTTTGTAAGTATTCTAGTTTGGTTTTTTTATGTATGCTTAAAATATTTTAAAAATTGATTGTCAACCAAGTGGCCCTGGTAACTGCAGGTAAAGTCGTTGAAGTTGTGCAGTATTAATAGATGAGGCTTTCCCAGGTGCGTACAGCCTTAAATTTTCTGGAAACTGAAATTGCCTCTGAGCTCTTTTAAAATGCTCGTTTACAGTTTTATGCCTGAGACTTCCTGTCATTTATAAAAGCATCTATTTGAAGTTCGGTGAAGCAGCATGTAAGCAGCCAGACGATACATGCATGGTCTGCAGTTCACCACCAGTTGAAGTACAGTAGGAAGTGGGTATTTGCCTTTTGGAGTCTTGGGAAGAGTACTGTTTCCTTTGACTAACCTTCATGGAATCATTAAATGTGGAGAGAATATTGAGCTTGCTTTTCCATAAGACATTTACTTGAGTTTCTTGTTACCATTAATTGCCTCTGTGGGCCAAAGGAAATGAAAGCGTGGGCAGGCAGTTAATTGGCTACTGATATAAAAAGGAAATGAAACGTAGGACTGGCTTTAATAGTTGAAGGTTGAAAGTATATACAATTAACAGTAATTTCATATGGTCTTGTAAATAGTTTTCCATATACCTGATGTGAATAAGAATTAGTAATGCCTGGTGATAAGGAAAGCATTATTTTAATGTTTGTATATGTCTTAGAGATGAAAGATAGGATTATTTAAAGAACAACAACAAAAAACCACAAAAGATGTTCCAGGGCCAGTAAATAAGTTTATTTGATTTGATTTGTTTTTAGGATTTACCCTTAATTACAGTGGTCAAGATATTCTTAGTAGTTTATTTTATTTTTTTTATGATACAAGATAAGAGCAGCTTGACATCAAAGTTTTATGGGCGCCTCGGTGGCTCAGTCGTTAACCATCTGCCTTCGGCTCAGGTCATGATCCCAGGGTCCTGGGATCGAGCCCCGCATCAGGCTCCCTGCTCGGCAGGAAGCCTGCTTCTCCCTCTCCCACTCCCTCTGCTTGTGTTCCCTCTCTCTCTGTCTCTCTCTGTCAAATAAATAAAATCTTTTAAATAAAAGTTTTAGATACATATGTTGATACTTGACTTTCAGAGTCTTTTTAACCAGATGATTAGATGGCCTATACTTAATTTTCTAAATTAAAATACATTAAAATTATTTTGGTTTTGAGAGCTTTTGAAAATTTATCTGACTTTGATATAGTTGGTATTTACTTTTTCCTCTCTGCTGGGCACTATCCTGAGCATTGTACATACCTTAGTTTATTTACTCCTCACTAAATATTTTAAATTAATACTCATTTTACCAAAGACGGAATGAGCCACAGAGAAGCTACATAACTTGCTTAAGGTCATATACATAGTGATGGGAAGTAAGATTTGATTTGAACCCAGGCAGTTGATCCTAGGTCCACAATGATCCATGTTAATGGCTATGTTGTATTAGTTCATACCTGGCATGCAAAAGTTCTTGGCATTCAGCACATTGTAGGGTTTGAGCAAATATTGGCTATTTCTATTGAATTTCTTAGGTTGACTGGAGATGCTATAAAAGTTTGCTATAGGGTCCACCTGGGTGGCTCAGTCAGTGAAGCATCTGACTCTTGATCTCAGCTGAGGTCTTGATCTCAGGGTTGTGAGTTCAAGCCCTGCATTGGGCTCCACACTGGGCATGGTGCCTACTCAAAAAAAAGGGGGGGGGGCTTGTTATAAAAAGCATGATAGGAAGCCATTGCTCTGGAGACTGCTGATTTACCTGATTGATTTCAAGCCAGGCTTTGCTTGGACACTCACATCTAACCTTGAGGTTAATATATTTTTATTTTTTAAGGTTTTATTTATTCTTTTATTTTAGTAATCTCTACACCCAGCGTGGGGCTTGAGCTTACAACCCCAAGATCAAGAGTCTCATGCTCTTCTGACTGAGCCAGCCAGGTGCCCCTAACCTTGAAGTTAATTTAAAGTCAGTTCTAAGAGAAATTGAAGAATGACCTCAGTCATTTAAGCAGATGATACCGTTTTGTCATTGTAGTATAAAGATATAAAGCTTTTGTCCTCTGCTTTCATAATTATAGGAAAACAGAATTGAAGAACTGGTCATGACTTTTGAGGTAGTCCAATTCAGTCCCTCCACTTTACCAATTGAGGAAACAGTAGAAGAACCTTCTTTTTCATAGAGTATGCCGGAACCAGGATTGATGATAAAATAGCTCACACTGGCACTGGCACAACAACATGTGCCAGGGCCTATTCTAGGTGCGTTAGCTCATTAACTCCTGAGAACAAGCCTATGAAATGAATATTGCTCTATACCTATTTTACAGACAAGGAAACCAAAGTTATGTAACCTACCACAAGTCACACAGCTAGTAAGCAGTGGAGTCAGGATTTGAATTTAGGCAGTCTGACACCAGAGTCTGCTCTAAACCACCCTGTTAATGGTTGTCATATAATGTAATTGCCTTCTTTTTTTTTTTTAGGGCAGAAATAATTGAATATCAGTCATTTCATAAGGTTCAGTCTGAAATAATTTGAGATTCTTCCACAGCATTTCACCACTTCCCCACGATGGGTTTTTGTGGTTATTAGCAGTATTTGCTTATGCAAGATTTTTTTCCCAGGGTCCCAAACCCCTAGAAAGAGATGCTGATTTTTTTTTTCCATTTTCACATGTATCTCCATTATGCTTTTTCTATCATTAGTATTCATTTTTCCTAATTGGGATTTTTAAAATTTCTGTTATACAAATAGGATGACTTTGCCATTGCCTGTTCTAGTGTCATGTTGAATAGGAGTAGTGAGAGTGGAAATCCTTATCTTGTTCCTGATTTTAGGGGAAAGCATTCAGTGTGGTAGCATTAAGTATATTGTCAGCTATAGGTTTTTCTTAGATACTGTTTTTCAAGGTGAAGAAATGCCTTTGTGTTCTTACTTTTCTGAGAATTTTTTTTTTATTGAAGTATAATTGACACACAATGTTAGAGTTTTTTCGTTTTAATCAGGAATGGATGTTGGACGATCATAAGGTTTTTTTGATTGTTTAGCTCTGTTTAATTTTTTAGTTTTGTTCATATGTTGATTTATATTGATTTCCAAATGTTAAATCAGCCCTGCATTTTTGGGGAAAGCTCCACTTGGTCATGATATACTATCCTTTTTATGTATTCTTGGATTTGATTAGCTGAAACTTGTAGAATTTTTGCATTTATGTTCATAGGAATTTCTGCATTAGTCTTAAGTTTTCTTCTCTTGTAGTATCTTTGTCAGTCTCAGTCAGACCAGGGTAATACTAGCTTTATAGAATGTGTTGGGAAGTATTTCTTCTTCCATTTTCTGGGAAAGTTTTTATGGAATTGGTACTATTTCTTCCTTAAATGTTTGGAGTAATACACCACTGAAGCCATCTAGGCCTGGACTTTAATTTGTGTAAAAGATTTTAAGCACAAATTCTGTCCCTTTAAGATGTCCCTTTAAAGAGATACATAGTGCTGTTCAGATTATCTATTTCTTCTTATGTGAGCTTTGGTAGTTTGTATCTTTCAGGAAATTTGTCTAATTGGCGTGAGGTTGTTTATAATAGCTGTAGACTTGGTAGTGGTGTCATCTCTGTCATTCCTGATATTGGTAATTTGTGTCTTTTATTTTTTCCAGCTACTCTGGTCACCCTAAACTCTGTCTTCTGCCTCTTTAAGCCAATTAGACAACTGCTCCACACAATCAGGCATGAAGCTGGAGAAATGGACACCCTGCCCAGAGTCTTTCCTTTTTTCCAGGTATAGACTTCCGTCTATATCTGGCCTATTTTTGACTATTCTCCAGTCCCTTTAGGTAGTTGTTTTTTAGATTGCCCAGAGATTATGGTGGTTTTCTATGGCAGGGTTTGTCTAGTGCTGGAAGCAGAATCTCTGGGTTTTTAGTTTTGAAACATTGTAGCAAATTGAGACAGTGCTTGGATAGCTGTAGATCAAAATATGGAAGTAGGTAACTTAACAACCCTTTCTAATCATTGTTGCCTTTATTGGATTTGATACGGAATAGCTTAAGTGGATATTTAGAATAAATTATGGAGTTAGGGAAAGGTGAAAAGGAGAAATGTTGTGTTAACTTTTTTCAAAATAGTTTCAGTGGGAAAAACCATTATTATTTGAAAAAGTGAGCATTCTTGAGTACCGAGTATGTCAAGCTTCTGAATCATTTTGAATGCTTTTGCTTGTCATGGGCAAGGTTTTCAAGAGAAAAGATGGAAGGAAAGATGTTTTAGGCCTAAAAACAAGACATTTCAAATTGCTTGGTGTTTATTTTATCAAATAAATTAGTTTTAGGTCATATCAATAGTATAATAGCTAAATATTTTATTTGTAACAAAGTGTTTTCTGGCCATTTTATATTGAACATTATGCTCTTTTAGTATATATTGTAATTTGAATTGAAAGACACTAGAAGTCATCTTAGGTCTCCGGACGCCAGTCTGATATTTACTAAACAGCTATCATGAGCCCTGCACTGTTCTAGGCACAGAAAGTTCCATGGTGAACAAAGCTCATATTCTTAAAGGCTCAGAAATCTGACCTTTTTAAGCACACTGCGGATGGTCAGACTCACATGTATATGCCCTACTGCCAATTTGTTCATTTGAAATGAGAACTACAGCTGTTAATTAGACTAGTAAGGTTGAACTGAGAGATTAGTGCCTTTTCTCTTTATAGACAAGCCACATGGGAAGCCAAATTACAATCACAAGGTTGCTTGGTGAGACTGGAATCAAAACAAAGGGACTTGGTTAGATAATCCGTGATTAGGATACACCTGCCACAGGGACTGTTTGGGTTTCCCCTGAATAATGTCGAGTGGTAAAGCTTGCCAATGTCTGGTTCTTAGGGCTTATTTCTATGCTGACCATTTTCCTTCATTTACACAATTTCTCTCAAACCAAACTATAATACAATTTTTACTAAGCAACAAGCTCATTCTGGGCATGCTTCCTAAGATTACACTTAGATCTCCTTTAGAAACCTTCAGAGGCTTTCAAATTCTGGGTCTAGGTGCACACATATTACAGTCTCTTGGTTGATAGCAGCGGAGTGCTATCCATACCCATTGTATGAGTAGGTCTTACCTTCAGAGGGTGGCCCTTTTGTTGGCCTTATATTCATGGTCCTGAAGGGATGTGTGAATCCCCTGGAGTTGTCTTCATGTACTGCCAGTAATATAGTTTTACTCATTTTAAGTGGTTATAGATGATTTCACTTCTGTTTTTCATATAACTTACTGATGGCAAAACCCTGTTCTTAAGAGCAATCCCTATTTAAAACATTGTTTCAATGGGAAAGGCTAGTTTGTCCTAATGGAGGTAAAGTGAATTTATTTGAAAATATAGGGAAAATCTAAATTTAAACCTAGGAAGTCCTAGAACCCAAACATAATTGTTTGATTTTTAAAAATTAAGAAATATACTAGAATTCCATCTAAAAGGTCCAGGAAACATGAAAAGTAGTTGCCTTCAAGGAGGAATGGCATGACTTAACATATAATAGAGATGCAAACCTTGGAATAGTGAGCCAGTTTCACTTATTAGAGTCTTAAATTGTTCCCTCATTTATTGTCTGTGTACCTGCTGCCCATCATCAGGGTAAAGCACCGCTGAAGTTTACAGTTAAAAACAAACAATGTTAAGACCCAGCGATGACTGCATTTGTCTACATCACTTCTTATGTTCTCACTAATCGAAACAAAGCAATCCTGACTGTCCATACATCCCCCCAAACCTGTGGGCAGCCAGCAATGTCTTGGCAGGTACCAGTTCGCAAGCCCCTTGAAGGTAAAAGCCGTAACAGTAGTAGTGGCAGCAGCATGAGGGGTGTGTGTGTGTGTGTGTGCGTGCGTGTGTGTTAGTGCTTTGCAGTGTTGCACAGAGCCTTTTCACCTGCATTAGGAAATTCGAATTTCCCGTGTGGGATATGTAATGTATTTGTGTGCTGGTAATCATTTCTGCTTTCTACTTAACCATAACTTATATTCTATCCTTGTGTAAATTTTTGGCCTGAAAAATGGGAAAATGTCCTCTTTGAGCTGTCAAAGTACTGCTTTTTACAGATTAACTTAGCCATTCCGTGAAATTTTAGACTACACCTCTAAAGATTCTTAACACCAAGCTGATCATTTGAGACAAAAAGCAAAACTAAGATTCACTGCCTGACTCTTGGGTGGTGACTGCCCTTATAGCTTGCTACTGATTTGTTGAGGTGAATAAAAATACAAGGCCCCTTTTTACCTTTTCCAGTCTCCACACCATTCTTTCTTAAAGTGCATTCAGTTAATAACAGCTTTCTTTCTGTAGCAGTGTTCTACATCTGTGCTGTCCAAGTTGGTAGACATTAGCCACAGGTGGCTTTTTAAATCTACATTTTAATTAATTTAAGGAAATAAAACTAAAATTTAGTTACTTGGTCACACTAGCCACCCTTCAGTTCCTCCATAGGCGTGGCAGCCACTAACCACATTAGGCTATTTAAGTTAATTACTTAAGACCAAATAAAATTAAAAATTGAATTCCTCAGTCACACTAGGCACCTTTCAAATGCTTGATAGTCATATGTGGCCAGTGGCTACCATGTGAGACTGTGCAGATACAGAACATTTCTGTCACTGCAGGAAGTCCTATTGGATGACTCTGTTCTAGAAAATGTAACTTCTCCTTGTTTTGCGAGGAGGGAGAGACTATCAAATAATTCTGCCATTGTTTATATTTTATCTGTAAGATTTCTGTTTCTCAAGACATTTACCCAGCCTCTCTATATGATGTAAAATATGCATTTTAAGTGCACTTTAAAAAAAATACCTAAACTTTTAATTTTCTTGGTGCTTCCTAAGTGTTCAGGTCTTACAGGTAAATAGCAATGGGACTCCAAGTAGAAACTCATGTAACAGTAAAAATGTCCAGTTTCTCTTCCCTTGTGTGGATTTTTGCTGAAGCTCAACAGAAAAATTGGTAGAGGAACATTCAAAGTTTCTGTACTACTTTGAAGATCCCCAGCTAACATAGGAAGGAAGAGTAACAATCTTAAGATGATTCACATAGTTGAGATTCTATGATGCTAAAATTTAGGTCAATTGTACTCTCATCATCTTAAATATTAGAGAGTTTTGCTTGAAAAGCATTTGACAATTGAAGAATCTCTCAAGTGTACAGCTGATATTAAAAATTTGATATCACATATTAGGATATGAAGTGTTATGAGTTAACTAAATAAGATGTCGAGCATATCTCATTTACCTTTTCTTCTTTCTGAACTTACATATTCAGGTCGTGCAGAACTAAAGGAAAATTCCAGACTAACATCTCAGGACTTTATTTTTGTCACGAGTGATTCAGGCAACTTCAGGTTTAAAGATGCAATATCCTGTAATGTATTCAGATTAACTAGAACAAAACACTCTGAGAAACGTCTTTGATCCTTACCTGTGTGAGAATGGTCTCCTGAGTGCTTAATATAATGGAGAGACCTATTTACTGAAGGTGACCGGCATTCTGCCATGGCAAAGGGCTAGGTTGGATAGGTCTTGGTCAAGGGCTTTGCAGAACAGACATTTGGATACACTGAGTTCCAGATAGAGGGGGAAAGTTGTCTAAATATAAAAGAAGTGATCACCTTTTAAAAACAAGAGCAAATCCCCACAGAACACTGGTAGTTGTTACATTGGTATGATTCTGGACTTTCGGATGTGTGTTTAATGGCTTTTTCACTTTTGAAAGCTAATCACTTTGTTGCAAAGTCAGTATCAGAACCTCAAAGGACAGCTGTTGTTTTTTAAAGGTCTTCCCACTAGTTGGGGTGATAGATGTAATGTTCACATAGAAATCAAATATTCTCCCTTTTATTTCTGTATTCATTTTAGATGTTCTTTGCCTAAGGAGCAGCTTGTTATGAGCATGAGTATAGAAGAGAGATTTTTATTCATATTTAAAGAACATCAGTAATAAAAACATTTCCCTAGCTGTTACAAAGAACAGCCTTTGTTTAAGGGTTAGGTATGTCTAAGGAAGTGACTCTTGTTAAGAACTAAGGAATAAAATATAATTCATCTTAGCTTGTGTAAGGAAAATTGTCCTAACTTGCATGCTGCTGAGTGCCTAATTTACATTTAAAGCTGAAGTAATGAAGCCTTTATTTTTTTGCCAGAAACTCCCATTTCTCTCCCAAATATATTCTCTATCAGACAAAAAAAAAAAAAAGCTCATTATTTTGCATGGTAATGCGTCTTTGCTGATGCAGAAAAGCAACATAATTTAGGATGAAGGATTAATTTAAACTTTCTTATGCGCTCTTTTGCAGATGATTAAAATTATTTCTAGGGATCAGAAGGTGGGTTTGCAGAGCACACCAAAAAGAATAGCTTCATCCTGGTGAATTACAAGGGAAGGTATAGTCCTTTTCTCACCAGAAGGAAAAGGTTCCTGAAAACTCTTGGACCTAGAATTTAAGCCTGAGAACTTTAGCCCTCATGGAAGCTATAGTCACGGGCTCTGAAGTTGAGAGTGAATCTATGGAAGCTCTTAGGAAAACACAGTATTTATGTGCAGTTAGATAAATGTAAGTCTGATATAAATCGCCCTTTATCTATTTATTTATTTAAGATTTTATTTATTTATTTATTTGACCGAGAGAGAGAGAGAGAGAGAGAGAGAGAGAGAGAGAAAGATCACAAGCAGGCAGAGAGGCAGGCAGAGAGAGAGGAAAGCAGGCTCCCCGCTGAGCAGAGAGCCCGATGCGGGGCTTGATCACAGGACTCTGAGATCATAACCCGAGCCGAAGGCAGAGGCTTTAACCCACTGAGCCACCCAGGCGCCCCACAAATCGCTCTTTACTTTATACTCTTATTTAGTAATCGGGGTACTGTATATTCATTTTCATTTACCATCCCTTACTTAATAGAACATCTGCTTGGTTGCAGAACAAGCATGCTTCGAGGCATTTCCTTTCCTCTCCCGTGGCTGGTTTTCTACCTAGCTGCTCATTGTGTTCCTCGTTTTCAAACTCAAATTCTGGATGCCCCTCTCCTTGGGGCTCCCTATCCCCACTTACTGCTGACTCTTAGATGTCGTCAGTGTGTAGTTTTGAGTCCCAGGTGTGCTTGCGCTCACCTTCTTGTATTTTTTGTATGGCTTCATTCTAAAAATCTTTATTCCTGTTCTGCCATTAGCTTTTACCTTCCTTTCCTTTTGCCAGCCCCAGCTCCATCTTTCTCTAATTATCCCCCACAGGATTGAATCATAGTTCGCGCAATTTGCACATACTGAAACTGAATGAAATTCTTGAAGTTGCCCCAAAGTACACAGAAGTAAATTTGAGAATATGCAAGCTCCATTTAAGAAGATTAGATATAGGAGGTTAGTGTAGTATCCTCAAGTGCCTATGAAATATGTCCCCTCTTAAACATTCTTTGTGTATATACACCTCACACCCATATATATAAATAACATTTATGCTAAGAACTTGTGATTGTTAAGCTACTCCAGAACTTTCAAAGCTTTCAACATAGTTGCGTGTTTCAGCAAAAGCAGTTAGTGTGCTTGTTGTCAGTCAGTGGCATAATCAATCACTTATTGAGTACTGCTTTTGATTTGTGAACAAATGGACATGTTTACAGCCTTTTGGAGCTTGATTGGTTCCATAATCAAAAAGTTTCTCGGGTACGCCAGCACAAGAGTTTGGAGATCGTAGGTAGCAGTCACCTGATAATTTCTGAAGCCAGATCTGTGCCCCTATTTCCATTCCTTGGGCCCTGGGGGTGTCCTAGATGGGGTGGGAGTGCCATTGACCTTCCCTCTTTATGCTGCCCAGCACATAGTCCTCAAAGTGGGAGGAAGCAAAAATAGCTCCTTACCAAAAGAGGTTGAAGCTTTTGTTCTGCGAATGACTGCATTTCCTCTTCAAACCTTGGTTGTTGTATTGTTTTTAAATTTATTATTGGGCTTCAGTTTGTGTTTTTATCTTTTAAGAAGGATTGTATGCATTGAGAGTATGCTACATTCTTGAAATTGTTAAAGAAGCAAACTGGAATGTTTGGATTTCCATGTTGTTTATAGAGTTTTCATCTCAAAGAACATCCAGGAAGATAGGTTAGCAAATTTGGGATTATTTCACTCTAATTTGGTAGTCCGTATAGTGGGCACTTGCAGAGTTTTCCTTCTAATCGTCATCATCATAGTCAAGATTTATTGACTGCTTATTCAGTAAGGAGTAGTTGGATGTCTGTACTGGTTTCAGGAGTACTTGCATGAGGCTTGCGAAACAAGTCCAAATATTGAGACGCTCTTGTAACAGAAAAGAGTGAAGCTATTGCCGTAGTTCATCAGAAATCAGGAGAGGAACTTTTTTTATTATTGGCCTGAACGGGCTGAAGTTCAAAGTAGGACTGTGGTCATTATTCATTACCTCTTTTCTTTCAAACAGTGAAACTCTTGGGTTTCTGTGGACAAGGCTGCTTTTTAATGGCATGTTCTCCAAACAGCTGTTAAGCACCCCCTCCCCAATACCACAGACCACATCTGTTCCCACTGTTGATTAGCTAGAGGGTGGAGAAAGAAGAGAGGCTGTAGCATGTGTAATTACCAGTAATTAATTCTTGTTGAGCCTCCTCATTTCCTTCTATTCTAACTCCACCTACTCTTCTTCCTGTCTCTGTTGTAAATTCTATTTCATGTTGGCTACTTGTGGAAAATAATCTTGATGGGTATACAGCTGTTTTCCTAAAATTTTACATTCACCTTCCAGTGAAGCTTTTATTTTTCTTCTGGTGGCAAAAATCTCTGGATAAGGCAAGGCAGATAAGAAAATCCTGAAGTAAGTGAGCATAGCTCTCGGGGCTAGCTTTCCTGCTTCCTCATGTTCTGTTTCTGTTGATACTATTTCTAGCTGTCAACAAATATTTATTGAATATTTTGTTTCTTAAAGGAACTATTGCAAGGCATGAATAAGTGTGAGGAAAATAATCGTAAGATATAGTCCTGGTCCTCACCGTTAATATACAATGTAATTAGAGACCTAAAATATGTACACGGAAAAATAATGATATTACTTAACTTATAAGGATTATGCGGTAATTGCCCAGTTGTCAAGACCATAAGGTGGAGGTAGTATCCTTTATTTATGATAGTGTTCACTATTTTTCTTTCTCTTTGCAATAAGATAAGGCTAAAAGAAGTAGAAATTTGAGCATTTTAGTTAGTATGTCACAGTAAAATAGATATATCCATAGGCTTGCTCTTTAAAGTTCACGGTATATCTTCTTCTCAGGTCTTAAAAGCCTAGATATTCAAGATGCGATGCCTATTGGGAATGTGTTTTTAGGAGAATTGGGCTTCAAGGGGAACATTTTAAAATTGCTTGTTTCTAACATGTAAAATAATTTTAAAAATGTATTTCCTGCCCCAATAGGAAAGAGATGACACTGGGATTAATAGGATTTAATAAAGGGATTATTTACCAAAATGGGGGCAGGATCCAGCAAAATCACAAGAGAATTATGTGAACTCCGAAGCTAGTTACAGCAGGGATGTTACACTCTCCAGCGAAAAGGACTAAGAGGAAGAACACATACCTGACCCCAGAAAAGAGATTTGGGTGAAGAAGGCCTTATGAATGCAGGGGGATGGATTTAGCCAGCCCTTATGTGCCCCCTCAGGGAAAAAGCCAGGGGTATCAATAGCCTGTTCTCATTTTTCTCTTGATCTATGCAATGTTCTCCATTAGCCACGCTCATTTGGAAAGTAGGGAACAAGGGATATAGTCCATTAGGTTAGCCTTCCCCCCTCCCCCACAGGGAGCAGAGTGGAGAGTGCAGTGGGTTGGGCAAGGAAAGCTATCTGGCACTTTGTAAGTTTGTCTAAGTATGGAAAATACATCTTGGATAACATAATCCTATGCACTAAATATTCTTGGCGACCAATAGGCATAGGTCTGGAATCAGTATGCTTTATGACAGATCAGTCACTTCTCAAGCATGTGCACAGGGAATCATTGATAGAGGTTAGTGATTCTCACCTGGGGGCGATTTTGCCCACCATGGGAAATGTGACAGTGTCTGGAGGGCATATTCATATATTCATATTTATATTCATATTGGGCTTTGTCATTAGGATCTGGTGGAGGGTAGTGATGATGAAGGGGAAACAGTGAAGTGCCTTTTCATTCTGTCAGGGTAGGTACCCAGGTGATTGTTGAAGTATCTCACCTAAGGAATGGCCATTACTTTGGGCGAGAAGAGACTACTAACCTTTGAAAGAATGATTGAAATTGAGTCTGAGAATGAAGCTACGAGACAGCATAGCTTGTACACATTGAACATAAGGTGGGGGGGGGGGTGCAAGCCCTTAAAAGATAAAGTAGAAGAGAGATTTGTGGACAGTTGGGGTGGTGTGGCAGGGTCTTCAAAGGCGTGGACTACACTTGGTCCTTGTAAGAGTTAAGCACCGTGTTTTGAGCAGTACAGACACTGCGTATTTGTCAAGAGACTGAGTATGCTGAATTGAAGAGAAATCATTGGTAACAGAAAGAAAGGACTAGCGGGAATGGAAAGATGAAAGGTGGCAGGGAGGGAAGAGGTGAGATTCTTACATGAGGGGAAAGATACTGTGGATTACAAAAAAATGAGAGATCTAGGCCTTAGAGGGCATCTTGGCTGTGCCACAAAACCTCACGGAAGCCCAGGTTTCCGGACTTCATGTTTGTCCCTGACCTGGACCTTGTATCTCACAGTTTCCTTTTTTTAAGATGCAGCACATAGGGACAAGGACGTTTAAATGACGAGGGTCAGAAACCATTCGTCCCATTCCTCTTTTATCAGCACTGCCCTCCCTCCCTTTTAATATCAGAGCACTATTTCCTGCATGGACCTAGAACTGCCTCTCTTTCTGGACTCAGCTCAAGACTGAGGCATGCCTCCAAAGAGAAGGTTTTATTTATTTATTTATTTATATTTTTAAAAATATTTTATTTATTTGACAGAGAGAAAGAGAGAGAACACAAGCAGGGGAAGTGGGAGAGGAAGAAGCAGGCTTCCCGCTGAGCAGGGAGCCCGATGCGGAGCTCAATGCGGGGCTTGATGCAGGGCTCGATCCCAGGACCCTGAGATCATGACCTGAGCCGAACGTAGACGCTTAATAACTGAGCTTCCCAGGCGCCCCCAAAGAGAAGATTTTAATAGATCATTCCGTTGGTGGAGGACTTGGTGTGATTCACTCAGTCGTCCTGTTCTTACATTTCTGCATGACAGCTCTTAAGTCCTGTTCCTTTCATTTTCAGACCATGAAAACTGCTTAGTTGGAAGTGATCACATTTGTCTTTTTTTTTTTTTAATTTAAATTCTGTTAGCCAACATATAGTACATCATTAGTTTTTGGCGTAGTGTTCAATGATTGAGTCATCAGTTGCGTACAGCATTTGTCTTTTAAGTTCCTTAAGGGCAGTGACATCTTGAAATATCCAGCAGTAAGGCTCGTCAGCACGGCTACAACAATGTCTGCAATCCAACTTTATAGCCGGTCTTGTAGGGTTTTTTTGTTTTTGTTTTTTTTTTATGTAGGCTCCATGCCTAGCATGGAGCCCGGCATGGGGCTTGAACTCACAACCGTGAGATCAAGACCTGAGCCAAGATCAAGAGTGAGACACTTAACCAAGTGAACCACCCCTGCGTGCCTCTAGTCTTATAGATTTTTTAAAAAACAGCTTTATTGCTACTAATTTCACAAACATGCTTTTGTTCTCTCATCATGAATTTAAGGAGGCACCACCATCTAGGTATGCTCAAGCCAAAAGTCAAAGACTTATCTTTGGTTTTTCTCTCTTTTCATTACTTTCAACATCTCAACCCTTAGTGTGTCCTGATTCTACTTCTCTTCCTGCTCTGCTGCTACCACCTTATCCCTTGCCTCTGGGCTGGTGCTTCTGCTCCTCGCTCCCAGCTCTCATCCCAGCACCTGTAAGAATACTTATCATGTAGTAGAAGCTCCATATGTGTTGAATAAACAAACTGTGAAAGTTATTATTGATGAGGGAGAAGAGAAGAAAAGTTACTATGATGGGTAAGATTCCTTACAGCCAGCTGGCAAGCTCACCAACCTTTAGACCCATCTGATCGAAACCACACATTGTCTCTGTGATAATAATAGTGGTCACAGATTTGTTAAGGCTCATCTTTTTTTTTCTCCCCTCACCTGTGACAGATTCTTGACACTCATTTTTAGGATGATAAGCAAAGGGTTTAGAAGTGGCATTGGAGCCAGGAATGCAGGTTGCTCCTCTTTGGCAGTCTCTTGGACAAATCAAGAGTGGCCATGGGTAAAAAATACACCAGGTAACTCCTTAGACTGTTTAAGGACTGATTGGCCGTAACTATAAAATCACTACAAGTTTTGTGGGGGAGGCTAATTTTTGGGGGGCCATGACCCATTTGAAAATTGGGTGTTAGCTGTGGATTCTTTACCCAGAAAAATGTGCATATATACATGAATACAGAATTTTGTAGTCCATTGAGAGGGTTCATAGACTGAGCCATAGCTCATAGCAGGAGTACGTGTAGTTTGAAAATGTACCTCAAAATGATGTTGTTATATTCGAGATAGGTTAAAACATCTATTTTTTAACTATAACCTATAGGAAGTAACATGGCAAAATATCAGCAGATGGGGATATTGCAGAAAAGAGATTATTTGTTTTTTTCTGATACTTAATTGGTATCACAGCAGAATCTTAAGGGGTAGGGAATTGTGAGAGTTTTGTTTGTTTATCAAACCAAAAAAGTAAGGGATACTGGCTGGTTTTGCCTTACTCTTTTGTTGAGGAGGCAGAGGAGCATGGAATATAAAGCTCCCGTTGCTGCAGACCTTGTGTGCCTCTTAACCCGGAGCGTAGACCGTAGACAGAGCGACTGAGCCTCCGTGGGCCCAGCAGCCGATGGGCGAGGAACAGAGGGTGAGAGCAGGTGGGTGCAGGCACAAGATGGAAGGAGAGAAATTTCTTCAGTATCTGCCCAGGTTGAACCCAGTCCCCCCACCCCCAGTGCTTTTTCTTCTTTCCCTGTTTTAGTTTGTCTGGGCATCTCCATTAAACAGACACATCAGCAAAGAAGATTGTCCTCTTGGTTAGAAGTTCTTGCAGAAACTTGACTATGTATTTTATTCCATCTCCTTTGGAGTTAGGGAGAGCTCTTATTTCCAAACTTACAGTCATGGTTTCTTGTATTGCTAATGTTTTCACAATCTCAAGCTGGTTTGTTTTTGATAAGTCGCTAAAGCAGAAGGTATTTTGTCCCGCTACCTAAGCAATAAAAGCAAGTATGTAATGCTGTAGTACCAGAGTTGTGGGGTTTTTTTCTCCTGCACAATGTATTAACTAAGCAGAAAATTTAAAAGAACAAAGACAATAAAAGTAATGTTTGTTAGTGGTAGTTTGAGATATTTCAGGAGAGATGAGATGTGAAGAAAAGCAGTGGCCATATTTAGAAAGCTGCCTCAAACCCAAGAGTATCTGTTGAAGTAAACTTGATGACAGACTTTTTTCCTCTTCATGAATCATTGTATTCCTATAAAAGCGAAAATTCCTCTTCATCTAAACAAACGGCTTCCACATCTGTTTTCTTGGTTTCTCAAAAGGGTGTCTTTGGCTTGCATTTTTTTTAAAAGTGTTTATCTGTTTAAAATGAAATATCGTCAAAAGCAGTTTATACATCAAAATCCAAGTTGGTCTTCAGCTTCTAAGAATTAGTCAAGAATGATCTGGTGCTAATGGTGGTGGTATAGGGAAAAAAGAACACATTCTGTATTCTGCACTAGGTAAGTCTCTCTCACCATACTCTTTAAGTCTCGTTGATTTATACTTAAGTGTACATGCTCTTTTGGCTCTGGGGACTAATCAAGTAGTTAACTTTGTCATTGGTACCCCACCCCAATATTTCAATGCTCTGGGCTCTGAGTTCCGAAAATAAGTATTTTCCAAATTAGTAGCAGGGGAATTAATTTGTTGGTCCCGTTGACTAAGAACTGACCTATAGTGAGATTGTTTTCTTTAATCCCATAATCAATTTTCCGCACTCTGTCACTGAGAGAAACAACAGTCCTAACTGGCGTGTAAAGTGCCGTCGCACTTTTCTAAAGCCCTTTTTCAGTTTGGAGTCGCTCGTGAGTCTGTGCATCCCTCGGGGGTTTTGGTTTTATCTTTTCTAATCTTTAGCCTCTTCTTGTGTGACCGGCCGCCATGCCCTTGAGCCCATCCTGCCTTTTAAAAATAAAGAATGAGGAGCAGCTGAAGTGCCAGCCCTTTTGCAGCTGACAGGAATCTGATCTACCGCTTGGATTCTTTATCTGGGTACCGGCATGCCAGTGGTGTGTGGCTGGTCTTAGCCGTGCCATTCGCAGTCACAGGCTTTAAGAGGGTGGGAGCAGAGGGGGTTGTCTTCAGGAGAGAGAAAGATCTTTTTCTGTAGGAACAAGTCCAGGAGAAAGGCTGTGGATCGGCACATGGGGTCCTGCTGCACAGCACAGGGGGATTTCTGGGCCCTGATCTAGGCGGTTTTCTTTCAGGAGGTTGTGCAGGCCTCCTCCCACCCCCTGAGCTACAGCTGTCTGTTCTGTCAAAACAGTAGCTTGCTCTGAGGTCGAAGGTCCATGAGAACTGTGAGACATTTGATGTTATCAAAACCAAATTAGCAACAAAGGCAACTTAATCACTTATGACTTAGTTTCTCTCAAAGGGTGTGAAGAATGTTATTTGGAAACCGAGCGGAACCCCTCCGCCATAGCTCCTTTTATTCATTTGGACAAGTAAGAATCAGAACTGCTTCACAAATGGCACCAAACTTGCCTTAAGAAAGAAAGAACTCCCTGCCCCCTCCCAGATGCAGGAGAGAGGCAGGAAAAGGATGGCTATGCAGGAGCTAAGCGAGGTTCTTGTGGAGTGAATTGATTGATATTCAGTCTTCCGTTAGAGCCTATCACTGCCTCAGGGAGGGGAGCCGGTGCCTTTGGCTGTTGTGGTTGCTCATAAAAAGACAAGGTGCTCCCCTTTTTTGACCTTGTTTGGAGGGTTAATACAATTATTTGTATTAGGCCCTAGCCACCTGTTGGGATCGGTCTCGTTAAAGGTCAGCGTGTGGTGCCTGGCTGTCGGTGGCAGCCTGCATCAGATTTGCCAGTGGCCACTGGTGTGTGTGACACCTGCCAATTGTGACAGAAAGAATGGAGATCTGATAGCTGAAAGGGAAAGGAAGGTGCTGGAGGAGGAATGAGGGATAGGGCATCCCACGGAGCACCATTACTGTGGTTTGGCTGCTGGTTTGCCTTGTCTCCCTTTTCTCCTGCTGCCCCTTGGTTGAGCTCAGCCATCCATTTTGATAGATTCTGTCTGCATGCTGACATTGCTTTGATTTATTCATTTATTGCATCTCTGTCGAGCATTGGATTTCTTACACCTGAAACTTCTCACATCCCCTCCGTTGAGCATCTTAGCTTCCATCTGTCTTCCTGTTCTCTCCCTTCCCATGTCCACAGGCATAGTATATTCATTACTTCCAAAACTGCCCTTAAAGTTCTGCTCCCCAACCTGTTCCCCTTCCTGGATTCCCTGTCTCAGTGAATGACAGCACTGTCTACCCAGTTGTTAAGCCAGAAACATTGATATCATACTTGACTCCTCTACCTCTTGCTTGTGCTCCAAATCCAGCCAGTTGCCGAGTCCTGTAGATTTCACTTCCTAAATGCCTGAGACTCTCCAGTGCAATAGCTATTGTGCTACGTAAGCTTCATTACTTTTCCCAGGACGCCGTCCCCCACACCCCACCCCACCCCCGGCTGATAGGTATGCTCCACATGTTTTATGGTCAGAGAGACCTCTTTAACTTGTCAATCCAATGGTGTCACTCCCCAGTTTAAAGTTGTTAATGTGGTTTACAAGGCCTTTCACAGTTGAGCCTCTCTCCTGCCTTCTCCCTACTTTCCTGAGCATTCTAGCCTTAGCCATACTTTTAATTTTTTTCTTGTTGCAAAAAAAAAACAACAAAACTTCTATAATTTTTTGAAAGTTTAATGTTGTTTAATCACCATTGAGAATTTCTCTTTGTCCTTTGGATTCTCACCAACATTCTTCCTCTATCCTCCTTTGCCTGTTACTCCCTATAACCTACCTTCCCCTTATGTACATTCTGCTTCTGTCAAGTTTTCTCTAACTCCCACCCCAGGGGCCCCTATTCTCTGTGTGTGTCTGGATATATGTATATGCTTTTCCCGTCGCGTATTTGGTTCTCTGCTCCACTAGATATTATACACTATAGAGGGAAGACATTGTGTCTGAATAATTTATTTCTGTGTTCCGTTTCACCTAGCACATGACAAGTACTTAGTAAATACTTGGTGAGTGAATGAATCAGTTCCTTTTTGAGGTTCTAAGTGAGAGGAAAATTAATTATAGTGCTTCCTACAATTCATATCAAATTCTTGAACCTTGGCCAGATTAGACAGTGGCAGTGCAATGAAGTCCAAAAGTAAAGATTTATATATATTTTTTAATCATAACCAAATCCTATAAAGTCTTTGTATTGGTATTTTATCTTCTTTATATTCTACACCTCTATCCTAAATGACTTTTCTCAACTTGATACCTGTTGCTTTCAGAATTTCTCTATATTCTTCCCAGAGAAAATACAGAAGGTGATGGGATAGGAGGAAATGTGATGGATAAATGGGAAAGCATTATTTGATCCTTAAATACATTTATTCTAGAGGCATGCCTGAACAGGTATCTCTAACACCTGTGTCTCTGGAGAGGCGAACACAATTCCATTTCCCTAAAACTGGGGGAAATGCAGAATCATGTGCTGTGTGTTTCTCTTCAGCCTATAAGATTTTTCTTTGAAGCAGGAACTGTCCATATTTTAATCATAGCTAGTTCCTAGAATCTATTTTCTGAACTTCTAATAAATGGGAGGGCAAAGGAAGGACAGCATTTTCTAAAAAAAATAAGTACCAGTTTGTTCTAGGAGAGCATATCGAAAGTACCGTCAGTATAGAACAAAATGTAGTATTTATGCTTGGTACTGAGCTAGGAAGTTGTCTGCCCCCTACCCCCACAAGGTGTTGGATTTAAAAAGTTCTCCCTCCTCTGATCTTCCTTAAAGCAGAGAGTAATGCTGAACTGTCCCATGGCTACCTTGTCACACACCAGTCCTAAAAAGGAGCTTTCAGAAATAAAAAATGCTTCCATCACAGTGGTGACAGTAACCCCTTGGTCACTCCAGCTTCACGTCTCCAGACCACTGCCTAGCTACTCCTGCCAGGGTCGAGCTTCAGGCCAGGTACTTAGTCATGACAAGTGACAACCTGTTAAAGCTGCCTTTCGTGGGGGCTGGGAGCTCAAAGTTTTCTAGTCACATATTCCCATGACCTCAGTTATAACGAAAATGTTGCAGATTCTAGAAAATGCTAATGTCCTTTTTAGCTGTAAGTATTATCTTGATTGCAGTGCTTCACAATTGCCCAACTTCATTATCTGCGCATAGCCAGCCTGACGCCTTCTTCTCAAATAGACAATTATGATCAATTAAGCACTTTCAGGCCTTATAGAATACTTAATTTTATTAGTCAATTATTTGTGCTTTGAAAGAGTTAATGGTAGCTACCCAAGCCATTATTAGAAATTAGTATGTCCCAAAATAGAAAGGCTATTTCCTTTGTGTATGGCACTGCAGTGGAAAATGCCAAGCATAGTTTTTACTGAGTTAAAGGGTGAGGGAAGGCGGAGTGGGGGAGAAAGTTACATGTAAATCATTTAGCCATTAACCTAATGGGTGGATTTATAAATCCTATTACTATAAGCCCTTTTCATTTCCACTGAGGCCTGGTCCATGCTTGATCCCACTAATGTAAAATTCATTCCGTCTAAGTGATTACTGAAGTAAGACACTTTGAGTCAATTTTAATCAGGGTGTGTGAAACTTGCCTGAGCGCCGATGTTCACTAAAGCGCGGACATAGTTTGGCCGTGTCTTAATTGGCCCCCCAGATGAGTTATGCGAGAAGTCAATCAGGGAACCAAATCTGAGCCTTCTGACATGTCCGTGCTTTTCTGTGAGGGAAATAACACTGTAGGGGCTGAAACTACGCAGCTCCAAAGCAAGAGGCAAAGGGGTGTTTGGGCGGGGGTGTTTCTAGTCCTGTGGGCATTATGTGAATTCTGAGAAATCTGAAAGCTTGATTCTAATGGCTAATTGGAGGATCTTCAATGGTACTTATATTTAAACGAATCACACTTTCACATCTGATGTAATATGTGGACCTTCTTCCTAGAAAAATGCATACAGGCACACATTCAAATTTTTCCTGTCAGTTTCAGGGATGTTCACATTTCTTGACCTTAGGTTAATATCCCCTGTGCTGGTTTCAATCTTGGTGTCTTAGGGTTTGGGTATTTTTTGAAAATTTAGTATTTAAGAGTGTAGGCTTGCATTTGAACTCTTGTGTCAGTGAGTAGATTCAGCTCAAGGGTGCTTTAAAGCCAACTCTACAAGCTCTCCAGGGTCCCGTGTCAGATATAATCCCAGGTATGGCAATAGTGCACAGAAGTTCAAGTGAAGCACAGGGGACACGAGTTTCTGAACTGGAGGTTGGAGTGGAGGAGGAATAGAGAGTAAGAATGTTGTGAAAGAAAGATTTCTTTAAAGATGAAAACAGTTCTTTAAAAGTCAAAATGTAAGGTGGGTTTTTAAAAAAAATGCACAAGGTGAATAAATCTTTGGGGGCAAGGAATTAGAAGACAAGGGAGAAGTTCACTTCTCATTTCACATATTCAAAGCCATAGATTGTTGTATTTTAAGTTTTTAAGTCAAAATGAGAGACTTTGACACATTTTAGGGCAGTAATTGAGAGATACTCATAAATATCAGTGTGTCTATTAGGGAGGAGAAACCTATCAGAAAGCTTTGTTTATTCAGCATGTTTTATATTCTTTACACATGAGCTATCAGAAGGTCTGGGCTGTAAATTGTGGATTTAAAACAAAATCAGTTTATCTGGAAGTGAGCCATATGGGAGAGTTACACTTTCAGTCAAGTTTATAATTAATGGGCCTTTATCACTGGGGTAGACATTCATTTCTCTTGAGTGAATATTTGTTTATCTAACATGCATAGTGCTTGAAGGTGGGGTTAAAACGGATTCGCTCTTCACTTCTTTAAATGCATGCTGTGTGTGGGTTTAATAGCTGCTTTCTGTAACCAGCTTTTGGGTCCTTTTGTTGTGGAGATGCACTTATCAGTCCATGGCTTTGCTCTTCTCATGTTGGACCACTTGGGTTTGCTTCCTTTTATCAAAACTTAAAAAATAAATGTTTATTGAGGTAATTTAATAAATCCTATGTGCCAGGCATTGTGTCAGGTTTAATAACTAATACATGAACTCTCCTTATGATTTGCTTATAGTGTTTTACTTACCTTTGTAATAGAGTGATGTTCTCTTGTATACACACAGTACTCTGAGGGCTACATTGGACTAACGTATTCCTTAATACCATTTAGCTGGGGAGGCCAGGTAGGTTGTTCTGATGGTATAAAGTTCCTTGTAAAATAAGTAGACATAAAGTAATAATAATAGCTAATAATAATAATAATTATAGCTAACATTTATGAGTACCAGGAATTGTAGAAAAGAATTTACATATGTTATATTTAATGTTCATAGTAGCCCTATTGTAAGGAAGCTGTGGTTATTGTCTCCCATTTTATAGTCAAGTGTTGGGGCACAGAAGGTTATATTGTGTGCTTGAGGTCACACAGCCTGTAAGCAGTGCTGTTACACTGAACTTAGGTAGTCTGTATCAGTCAGGGTTCTCCAGAGAAACAAACAATTTGGGGGGGTGTATGTTTGGAGGGAGGTGGAGAGAGACAGAGAGAGAGAGCGAGCTTGATGGATTGATTGATTTTAAAGAATTGGCTCATGGGATTTTAGAGGTTGGCAAGACTGAAATCTCAGGGCTGGTCAACAGTCTGAAGACAAACACACAGCACATGAGTCTGCAGTTTCCTTGGGGGACTTCATTACTTTCTTGCTTAAGGCCTTCAAATGATTAGGTGAGGTCCACCCACATTATGGTGACGGTAATCTGCTTTACTCGAAGTCTACTAATTTAAATGTTGGTGTCATGTAAAAAAAAAAAAAACCCACCAAAAACGAGAAAACCTTCACAACAACGTCTAGACTGGTGTCTGACCAAATAACTGGATATCACTGGCCTAGCCCAGTTGACACATAAAATTAACCATCACGCAGCCTAACTTCTGAACCCACACTTGGGACCACTGTGGGGAAACAGCATGTGAAAAGCACAGAAGCAAGAAAGGAGCATAGTGGCTTGTCCAGTGAACTCAACATATTTCAGGAAGGCTGAATTGAAGGGTGCACGTGGGAAACATTCGAAGGTAAGTTGGGCCTCAACTATATCATGAGTCTTGGGGTAAGCTAAGGGATTTGAATTTCATTGCAAAGAGTACATCTTAGAAAGAACACTGGCAAAGCATGAAGAATGGTTTGAAATAGTGATGCTGGAGACAGGTAGGCTGAGTGGTGAGAACTTGAAGGAGGGAGAGCACATCGGCAGGAAGAGAGAATCTCATGTGAGACTTGTTAGCTCATTGGATTAGAAAGGAAATCAGCCCTTTATTTTAGTTTGAGGCTCTTGGAGGGGCCATTTATCCTGTTTGGAGCCAGGGAGGGTTTGGAAGAGATGGATGGGGTTTAGAAGGAATTCTTATGGGACAGTGGAATATGCGCTTGGAGCAAGAAAATTTTGTCATTAGTATGTCACTGATTCTCAACCAGGGGCAGTTTTGTCCCCCAGGAAAGATTTGGCAATATCCGGAGACCATTTTGGTTGTCACAGCTGGAGAGTCTGTGTGCACGCCTGCATGCATGCTACTGGAATCTAGCGGGTAGAGGCCAGGGACAGCCTCCCCATGACAAAAAATTCTCCGGCCTAAAATGTCAGTAGTGCTGAGGTTGAGAAGTCCTGATGTATATATGTAGACGATGTGTTTGTACTCTCCTAGGGGAGAGGGGGAGATCTCAGCAGAGGGTGTTGAATGTTTTATGTACGGTAAATATACACTCACTTATATTAAGTGCATTAAGCTGTACGCAGGCAACTTGTGAGAGCCTGTGTATTTCTATTTATTTTATAACCACATAGTCCTCGAAAGTAACCTAGAATATGGATCTATGTTCTTATAATGCTGGTGGTCTTTGTTGGACGTATTAGTGCCTCCTTTTCCTAATACTAAAGAAATGAGTGTGGTTGAGACACAAAACAACCAGATAGAAGGATAGAGGTGTTTCTGCATGTCAAACTTGGATTCTAGATTTTTAGATCTGGGAGGAATCCCTGCCTCTTCATTTTTTAAATGAGGATGCTAAGACCTAGAGAGGGAACCCAGATGGTTCGCAAATCACTTAGCTACTAATTGGCAGTTTAAACCAGTACTCACATTTCAGACCCCTGACTTTTCTTTAAACTCGTATTTGTATAATGTTTTATCTTTGCTATCTGTGTTTTCAGCATGGAGTTCTTTTTAGTCCCACGTATCTCAGGGACCTGGATGATACTTTTTTTTCCCCAGTTTTAAAGAAGGTAAAACTCAGGTTTAAAGGCAGTAAAGAACCCAGACAGGAATGTTAGGTAGTAGAGAACGAAAGTAGGGTGCTTATTAAATCCATAGTCTGTGCTCCTTGAGCATCTTATAGAGAAGACACACACCTAAGAATAACAGGGGATAAGAAAATAAGAAAAAGGCAGTCAAATGTAATGAGGATGAAATAAAATGCCAAGTGGGAGAACTGAGTAACACAGAGTCCTGCTTGGAAACTGCCGAAATTGAGACGAGGAAAGCTTAGATAATGGTTGGATTACCAAATATCATAATATTTATATTTCTTCTACTTTTCTCTTCCCTATCCTTCAAAACCATTCATTTTGCTGCCCCTGTTATGCTACTGTATTTTTTTTTAAAAACCTTTTGAGTTTAATTCGATTTTATGTCATTGGAGATTTCAGTTGTCATTCTGTTCATGCATTATTTGTTTAGGATTTGACCTTACCCAACATTTTTTTAACTTATAGGATTTCTGTTTAGTATCTGCATCATCTGCCATCATATATCATCAAAATGGGTTCTTGTTGTTAGTAGATGTCACTTTAATAGACCTGTGCTTTTGGAAAAGGAGCTTGAAATTTTTTTTAACCATGGAAAATTGGTCTTTTCTCACTTTCATTAGTATTAATAAGCACAGTTTTTTAGTCTATAACACCGTTTAAAACCATTTCCTAACCTTTAAATGCATTGACACACACCCGTGTTCTGTCCTGCCAAAAGTAAGGACTCTAGCTTTATCCCAGCCTTGGCAGAAGTTGTAAATACACACGTAAGTAGAAGTTGGTCTTAGGTCTCTGCTGCTGATAAACCCAGCGTCATAAACATGGTCTTCCTGCTTAGTAAACCACATTGTGGGTATATTCCTGAATACATTATTTTCTTTAGGAAAGAGTTTTTTAAAATACACTTTACATTTCCTTTTAGTCCCCACCACCCTTCACCAGCCTTTAGAGGCTCAGATTGGGGTTAAAACACTTTTTCGTGTTATTTTAATTATTGCTCTCCCCACCCCCAGCCCCACTCCTTTCCTGTTTCCCCCTCCTCTTTTCCCCTAACGGCACTGTTCTGCAAAGCCTGCAATGATTGATATGATGGCAGTGCTGTCATTCTTTTTAACCAAAAAAAAAGTCATTTTTGTTCTAGTTATTTTAATAGAGTCCCATTAAAGATGTATTGCTGACTGAAATATCGGCACGAAGGGCTCTCACTGAGCTGAGCCCAGGAATTAAGAAGTCAGGAAATCGGCTGCTGCATTGCAAGAGAGCCTTGTGTGACACCGAATCTCCTGATTGGGGAGATCATTACTGCTATTATGACTCGACTTGCGTAGGAATTTTAAATTCCATCTGAATGTCAGTAATAACCCTCTTAGCAAATTATCCTGAATAAAATCACGAAGGCATTTTATATAATAGGTGTTGAATTACTGGATAGATTTGCTAATTAAATACTCTTTGTTCTGCTGCAGTTGACATTACAGGGTAAGATCTTGAACAATTATTCTCAACAGCTGTACTTTGTTAAGGGAAAAATTAACCACAAAGTTTATTTTTTTACACTTGAAGTTGGCAGATTTTTGAAATGTGCTTGAAAAAATTCCATCATCCAATTGGTAATGAGTAGATAAATATGCAGGTGTTGCTGTGAAATCAGATAACTGCAGACTGCCTTATTAATGAATTTAGCAAGCCTTTATAGCCCTGTTTTCTAGCTGTTGGCACTTAAAAATGATTTTCTGTCAGAATGGGTAGCTTTGGTATTAGGCTTATCAATTTCAAGTGAACTTAGGAACGGACATCTGGTAATCACTGTACCATGTGTCCAGTAGGCTTCTCTTGATACCTGTGACTTCTTTTAAAAATGCATTTCCTTAATGGGGAAAATACCTGTGAGGTATAAGTTTTTGACTGTTGGCTTCCAGAACAGTCATGTGGTATGGGCTTTTTTTTTTTTTAAATATTTATTTATTTATTCGACAGAGAGAGAGAGAGAGAGATCACATATAGGCAGAGAGGCAAGCAGAGAGAGGAGGGGAAGCAGGCTCCCTGCTGAGCAGAGAGCCTGATGCGGGGCTCGATCCCAGGACCCTGAGATCAGGGCCTGAGCCGAAGGCAGAGGCTTTAACCTACTGAGCCACCCAGGCGCCCCGTGGTATGGGCCTTTTAACAAGGCAGTGAAACATTCTGAAAAGAAAATGAGACATAAGGTCCAGCTTCTAGATCAAACTCTTGACTAGTTCTGTTATTTTGGGTAAAGTCACAGGGCCTAATTTTACTCATCTACAAAATGGGGTTTGTAATACTGCCCACTCCTTTGGATTATTCTTTCAGCATTTTACAAATAATCGTTACTAGGTCCTGTGCACTAGGCCCTGTGCTTCATACTAAGAATTTGGTGGCCCACAGGGTATCTAACAGCTGAGCCCTTTCCAGTGAGCAGTTTGAATTAAGGGTGGCTTTTGGGTGATCCTGCTAATGAAGCACTTGGGTAAACATTGGTCCCGACAGGGCACTGTGTTACCCGCCATGTAGAAGTGCTTTAGTGAAGAAGTGTGAGAGGTCAGGGTCAGTCTGGTTGTGGGTTGTCTCCTATAGAATGGACTGAAGAGTTGGCATGCCGTGGTGAGGACCTTGAACCTGAAATGGAACGTAGTCATCAGCTACTGTTGAGGTCCCCGGGAAAGATGGTGATAAAACTATCCTCAGAAATTGGTATAACCTCTGTAGAGAGCGATTTGGCTATATGTATAAAAAATTTGAACTCATATAACCTTTGGCCCAATAAGTCTTTTTATAGGAGTTTATCTTGTTACTGGCAGTTTATTTATGCATAAGGATTATTTGTTGAAGTGTGGTTATAAAGGTAAAGATGAGAAACAACCTACATGTTTATTACTAGAACACTGGTTAGATATATCATGATAGATTCACACAATGGAATACTGTACAGCCACTAAAAAAAGAATAAGGCAGCTCTGTGTGTGTAGATAGGAAATAATCTCTAAGTATTAGGTGGAAAAAAGCAGTTGCAGTATAGTCTTTATGTTTTGCTTCGTGTTCTACCATTTTTGTGCAAAAGATCCAACACCAGTTTTCTGCTGCCAAAGAGAAAATGGTTTCGGTAGCAGCCCTCAGATGGTGTGTGGAAATGGTTGTGAGTTGGTGGTGCGAGAGAATAGAGGCGGTGGTAGATCTGAAAGATGAAGGTTGCCAGTACACACTGGAGGTACACTCAAGGGTGACATAGTAGGTTTCGTCCCTGGTGTGAAAGAAGAGTAGAGGAAATTGGTTCCTGCATATACCCAGTTGCAGTGAAAGGTTGGCAGGCTCTGTCTGAGGTATTTTACTTAGGTAATGGTCACCTTGTGGAGTTGTCTGTTGTGATGAGGAAGGCAAAGCCTGGTGAGGTGGAAGGGGGGAGGGTGAAGAGAACTTGTGATGAGCAGTTCTGTCCTCACTGTGATTAACTCGGTTGATCTCATTATTGCCCTCTTCCCAAAGGAATTGTCAGATAGTCTCCCACAATGCATTTCCCTGCAATTTAGGTGTTTAAAAGTGAAGATGAAGTGGATGAGAGTGAATGCTTTTTAGGAGTTAACTGAATTTCAGGAAAGTAATTGGAATTACTATGAGACCCATCAGTCACCTAGCGAATGATTTTTTGAGCACCTGTCACATGTGAAGCCTAGAGTTAGGCACAAACATGTGCTCTGGCCTCCAGGAGCTTGTGGTCTAGGTGGGGAGGGTACAGACTGTAAACTGAAAACCGTTTTCAGAATGGGATTGTCATGATTACCTTAGACCAGTGGTCCTTAGCTCTGCCTGCAACATGAATATCTGGAGAGCTTTTTCAAAAAATTGCTGGGGCCCGTATTGTTTTTTTTTTTTTTTTTTTTTTTTTTTTTAAGATTCCCCAGGTGATTCCAGTCTCTACAGCCACATTTTTAAAAATTTTTTTAAATTTAATTTTATTTTTTCAGTGTTCCAAGATTCATTGTTCATGCACCACACCCAGTGCTCCATGCAATATGTGCCCTCCTCAATACCCACCACCAGGCTCACCCAACCCCTCCCCTCCAAAACCCTCAGTTTGTTTCTCAGAGTCCACAGTCTCTCATGTTTCGTCTCCCCCTCCGATTTCCCCCAATTCACCCTTCCTTTCCTTCTCCCAATGTCCTCCATGCTTTTCCCTATGCTCCACACGTAAGTGAAACCATATAATTGACTCTCTCTGCTTGACTTATTTCACTCAGCATAATCTCTTCCAGTCCCGTCCATGTCGATACAAAAGTTGGGTATTCATCACTATTAAAACCATTGATTAGAGGCGCCTGGGTGGCTCAGTCGGTTAAGTGTCTGTCTTCGGCTCAGATCATGATGCGGGGTTCCCTGCTCTCCGTCTGCCTCTGCCTCTTCCCTCTCTGCTCGTGCTCTCTCTCTCTTTCTCAAATAAATAAATAAGTAAATCTTAAAAAAACAAAAAACAAACATCGGTTAGCCTAATCCATATTCACCACCACCTACCAACCCTAGGGCAAGGGAAGGGCTTACTTCTCTAAGAACATAGGACAGTGAATGCCTGATCAAAATTAGGAGACAGTAATAAAGGGGAGGAAGCAGTGGAAGTGGAAGTAAGGGGTGAATGTAAAAGATAATCTAAGTTCAGGGTTTATGGGGCTCTGTAATACATGTCTCCAATCTGCGGCTATATGGGCCTAGGGGCAATCTTGTCTACACATATTATCTAGATATATGTCTCCGTTCACTGAATATTGCACCCTGCCTTTGTACTGGGCACTGTGCTAGCTCCAGAGAATATGTGAAGGTCTACTCTCTGCCTTGAGGAAATTTTTTTTTTTTTAAAGATTTTATTTATTTATTTGACAGAGAGAGATCACAAGTAGGCAGAGAGGCAGGTGAGAGAGAGGGAGAAGCAGGCTCCCCACTGAGCAGAGAGCCCGATGCGGGGCTCAATCCCAGGACCCTGAGATCATGACCTGAGCCGAAGGCAGAGGCCTTAACCCACTGAGCCACCCAGGCGCCCCTGCCTTCAGGAAATTTACAATCTTGAGAAGAAATTTAAATCTAGCTCATATATATTTATTTTTTTCACTTTTTAAGATTTTGAATACCATGGGTAAGAATTGCCAGATTTGAAATGTTCTGTTAAGCTTTTGGTTTTCAGCCATGTGGTTCTATTTAAATATCAGTAATGAGAATAGTTTGCCTTTTTGCCATGTCATAAAGGCATGTTTTTATTATGCATGTTTATTAAAAATAGATCTTTATGTAAATCTTAATTAGATATTTACAGTAGAGCTGCTTACATATCTCTGGCTAAGAAGCAATATAGAGTCCAACTTACTTTTAGATTATGTTGATAAACTACTGTTATTTTGAGAGTTGTAGTTAGAAAACCATGAAGAGCTTTAAAATGTATGACCAGTCATTGGGTTATCTATCTCTATGTGTACGTACTTATGTTTATGGTTTTGTAACTATGTAAAGCATTAATCTTGACTTTTTCTTTCATTTAGATTTTGATGCATACAAAGGAGATGGTACAGAAGGTAAAGCTGAGCATTTTCATTATACAGTGGCTTATAAATATCATACATTGTGATGTTTTTGTATTCAAGGAAAATTGTAACCCAAACAGACTGGAAATGGCTTCTTAGAATGCCTGGTTTACGTTTATAATCCCTCCTAATGGATTATAGCTGTTTTCTTTTACTAACACTGATATGATCTAGCCGCTGCTTGAAGCCTATATGTGAGTGTTTCAAGCAAATTAGTAACAGTGCTAATTAGAGTTTACTTCCAGGCCTTAATACTGTACGTGCTCTAGTGTTGTTTGTTATGATTGATTTTTTTTTGGCATTCTTCATATTCTACTGAATACGGTTTGAAACTGTGAAGAATTTCATATGGATTTGTGCCCCTGAATTTTCAAAACCCATTATGTTTCTGCTTTGTAAATTGCCATGACCACTAGGCTTATGGTACAGTGGATAAATATAGACCCCTGCCTTCCTAGTTTCTTCTCCTCCTTTATATTATTCAGTTCCAGTTTGTTTCAGTTGATACCAGACATTTCCCCTGCTCCTCTGCTGTCTGTTTGTTTTAAGAAAATTAGCTAGGTTTTCTTAATGTGACAGTGGCTTTCCTTTTTAGTTTACTGGAGCTTAATCTTTGATTGTATGCCTTTGACAATATGGATAAGAATAACATAAACTTTTGAAAAATCAACGGAACCTGTAATTTCTGTAGTATAGAAAATCTTGTTTCATTGTATATGATGATCACTGTGTTTTTGTTGTTAAGTTTTATAATTTTTGCTTTTTATTAGATGAATCTTGAAGTTATTTATGGAGATACAGATTCAATTATGATAAACACCAACAGCACCGATCTGGAAGAAGTATATAAATTGGGAAACAAGGTGAAATAATTTGATGAAATTATCTGTTTTACCTACTTTTGTGGATTCTCTTTTAATATGGAACTTCATAAATTCACGTATGTGTACATGCATGCTTCTGAAAATAATAAACTTAATACTTCTCATTTCCTCATCCTCTTATTTTTCTTAACCTCTACACCAATGATTTGTTTTTAAGGGTAAAATTCAAAGGAGAATATTTTTTCCTTAAGTGATAAGTACATTTTTACTTTGAAAACAGTGTGAGATGTTTTCATCTTGTTTCTAAGTCTGGTGACTGTGGTGTTCTCGTACTTCTGTGATGTTGGGCTTAGGCCTGGCTATGGTGATCTCTCTGACTCTGGCTGCTGTTGTCTGGGTCTTGCAAGGGAGTTCACACTGCTTCACATCCTGTGATCTACCCGGTGTCTACTTTCTGATAAAAGAAGAAAGCGAAAAAATTTTTTAATTTAAATTTAAAATATGGGGTCACCTGAGTGACTTAGTCAGTTAAGCATCTGCCTTCGGCTCAGGTCATGATCTCAGGGTCCTGTGACTAAGCCCCGAGTCAGGCTCCCTGCTCAGCAGGGAGTCTGTTTCTCCCTCTCCCTCTGCCCCTCCCCCCCACTCATGCTATTCTCCCCCCAAATAAATAAATAAAATCTTTAAGAAATAAATTTAAAATATGGTCATTTTGTACTTATCACATTATCATGCATGAGGAGAAATACATCTCTTGTAGTATTCAGATGGGTTTTATATGCTGATATGGATAAATAACTACGTACATGTACACATATTTATAATTTTTTACAAGAGTACTTAAAATATATTTGAAAAGGCAAGTGGACATTTAAAAGTAATCATTTGTCGCCTCCTAATTGCAGTTTACAATTAGCAAGTGTTTCTTTAGTACTTGCTATGTTAAGATCTTGTCCCAATAAACTAGAACTAAGATAACATCTTACAAGGTAACAACTTCCTGCCTTTCTCCACTAGTATGTGTGAAATATAACTTGTAGGCTTCACCTGAGAACAGGTCTGGCCTGTTGTCCTCATATTGGACTTCAGAAAGCTGTGTATTTTCCCTAGAGGTTATTGGCTGTGCCTTGAGCAGCCTATCAATAAAGAGAAGGTGATTGGTCATTTTTTTTCAACATATAGTTATTTCCTTATATGTAAGGTGCTTTGGGACATACAGGGAGATCTTAGACATTATTTATTTTTAAGATTTTATTTATTTATTTTAGAACACGTGTGCGCACAGTGGGAGGGGCAGAAGGAGAGGGAGAGATAATCTCAAGCACACTCTGCACTGAGCGCAGAGCACAATATGGGGCTCCGTCCCATGACCCTGAGATCATGACCTGAGCTAAAACCAAGAGTCAGATCCTCAACCAACTGAGCCACCCAGGTGTCCCTTAGACATTATTTTAATAGTCAAAGTTTTACTTATTTCTAGCCACATATCTACTTGTTGGACTATCTAATCTCTAATTCAGTAGTTTGAAGGTAAATACATATGCATTTAGCTTATAGATTGAAAAAGACTATTTCATAATTTTTGTAAATTTCCTGGGACGAACCCTGCCAATTCTGTCCTTTGGTTGAATAGGATGATATATTTATATTACTGTGTTTTTTTCAGTCTGTTTTTGTCCCTGT
Source organism: Potos flavus (assembly GCA_028534135.1). Lineage (NCBI taxonomy): Eukaryota > Metazoa > Chordata > Mammalia > Carnivora > Procyonidae > Potos > Potos flavus. The sequence goes on along the minus strand of CM052901.1, from coordinate 85,718,974 downwards.
GCTCTTTCAGTGGTTTTACATCATACTCAACATAATACTGTGTTCTGTATCACCTGAGTGAATGCCTTCTAATCTTGATGAATTCAAGTTGTGTTTAGATTAACTCTTGGGAATTTGTAGCATGTTCATCTTCTCCCTGGTAGATGTTTGAGAAGCTAGTATTAATGCTTGAAATTTTCACAGGTAAAAAGTGAAGTGAACAAGTTGTACAAACTGCTTGAAATAGACATTGATGGTGTTTTCAAGTCTCTGCTACTGCTGAAGAAAAAGAAGTACGGTGCTCTGGTTGTTGAGCCAACGTCGGATGGGAATTACTCCACCAAACAGGAGCTGAAAGGGTTAGATATAGTTAGAAGAGATTGGTGTGATCTTGCTAAAGAAACTGGAAAGTGAGTTCAGCTTTCATTTTTGCTTTTTTTTGTTTGTAAAAACTTGGAGTACTAATGACATGGAGAAGATCTGTGATTTGGCCAAGCCTGAAGACACAACTTCTTTGTTGTTGTTGTTGTAATGTTACATATTAATGCTTCTCACTTATTTGGAGTGGAATTTCCCAGATAGATTAAAACTTAAAGCTAAATTTGCTCAGTAAGAGGTATTTGCTGTAAGATACATCTTAGGAGTTGTAACTCACAGTGAGGGTGAACCTTCACATTTTAGCTCCCTACAGAGTTGGTTTCATTGATGTTGGTTTATGTCTGTTTTGTTTTGCTTTCATATTCTTATTAGAAAGTGCCTTGTGTTGTGTTCCTGAATCATTGTAGAGCTTCTTGAGGAACATAATTGTTAAGGTGTTCCCATGTTGTGGCTTAAATATTCTGGGATTCATAGTGGACCATGGACTGAGACTTTGTTCCCATCTATATCATTTGTGTGTAAAGATTCTTAGGAATCTCTAGCAAAAAGAAAAAATAATAAGATTCTTACTAATCTTAGGTTAATTAAAGAGCTAGTTCTCAAATACCATAAGTAACTCAGAAATAATAAATGTCATGGCTGATCCCCTAGCTTTGCATCTGAGACTGGAAATTGTGATGCTAAGGCCTATTTTTTTTTTTAAAGGGTCACATTACTTTATAAAGCATCCATTTAGAAAAGTCTGAGTCCTTACGTATTTAATGTACCATCTTTTAGATATTCCTGTTTGATGAACCTACCCAATTCTGAAACTAGAAGAATTTTTTTTCTTTAAAGAAAAATTTAAATTAATTTTAATATTGCCAAATATTCACACTTTTTACTTATTTTCCAGTCCTCTTGCTTTCAAGTTGGGAGACTGAGCAATTGTTGCTTCTGCAAAACCACTCTTGATTAGGCAAAGTTGATCATCCAACTATAGGTCACTATTAGCCTTTTATGAAATGAAGTTTGAAATTCTTCATTGCCCCTAAATGTACCCAAAGATGAAACTACTTTGTATAGACTGTCGATTAGAGTGTTCTCTTCAGCTTTGTGTTTTCTAAGAAAAGATGCATCATAATAGAAGTAAATTTCTCTGAGTTAGAAATGTATTAGTAATTAAAGCTATACAAATGTTTTTGTCAGGGTTCTTTTTCTGACAAATTATAATGCAGCTGTCAAACCCTTGCTCTGCATTTTCTCAGAAATGGATAAAATATTGGCTTCCTTACTCCTTTTCTTTTTCTTTTTCCCCTTGTTTTTTGAGGGGATCTGGTAGAATAATAAGTTTTTCAGGGATAGCATAAGGTTGGAGAACACTGAGGAATATAATGAAGCTGAAGAAAGAGAAGTTTGAGATCTTTAGGTTTTAAAAAATTTGCATAAAGAACTGTATTTCTGCTTACCTAGCTAATGGTCATCTCAGCTTGGTGATATCAGAGATAATATCTTGGTGCTTTATGGGGAAAGTGAAATTTTTATCTTTTAAAATTTTAACCTATGAGTAAAGTATAACTGCTTGTGAATTTTGTAATTGCATATATACAGTTGTGGACGGAACACATACCTTTCTCTGTCCACATTTTGTATGAAGCCTTAGCTGCTGCATTAGAAAATGGTCTGTATGTTTAAGGGCAAACCTGACATTCCAAGGTTGGTAAACCTTTGGTAGAGTTAATGTTAAAAAACAAATAGTAACGGCCTTTTGGACATTCACTCTCATGTTAGCTTTCAGTACAGCTCTTGTCCACATGTTAATCTAATGGCATTTATCTTCCTTTTCTCTCCTTTATTAATAAAGTATAATATTAAAAAAATGAATCCCTCTCTTTCTTTGCAGCTTTGTCATTGGCCAGATTCTTTCTGATCAAAGCCGAGACACTATAGTGGAAAACATTCAGAAGAGGTTAATAGAAATTGGAGAAAATGTGCTAAATGGCAGTGTCCCAGTGAGCCAGTTTGAAATTAACAAGGTAAATGTAGCATTTATTGCTGAACCCAGCTGCTGCCGTGTGTTTTTCGCCTCCTTCAGCTTGTTGAAGAACCACCTCATCCTTGCAATCGGAATACATTCTAGCTGGTGATGAAAGCTGCTTAACAACTAACTCACCGATGGAGCATTAGCATACCACTCTTCCTCTTCCAGCCGCTGGTGCCGCCATGTCATCCACAGGGGCCTTCTCTCTCCATTTCTACTTGATGAAAGCCTCGTTTCCAGAGATTCTGTGGAGTGATGTAGTTGATGTTTAGGGGACTAGAGGGTATTACCTTCTCCGTAGTCCTCCTCATTTATAGTTGTTTGGGAGGACAGGCCTGTAAGAACTTAGAGAAAGATGGAGACAGACAGAGTGTGTGTGTGTGGGGGGGGGCACTTTCACAGAAGGTGATCCTTAGAGGTACTGTAATCAGAATGCTTTTTTTTGGACATAGTTCTTTAGAATTAAGATGGCAATAGCATTTTCTTTATAGCCAGAGCACTTGTGCTTTTATTTTCTTTTTCAACTATGTAATTTAGACTTTATGGACAGTCTTAGTTGTTGAAAATGAGGAATAATTTTCCTTACCTAATTTGAAAAATAAAACCTTGGTTTCCAAAGTGCTGTGTAATATAAGATGTTAGGTTGCAGATTTCCTTCCCCCCCCATTTAAAAAGAATACCCTTACATATTCAGAAGCTAATTTTGCGAATATCGTTTTACCCATTTTGTGATAAATAGATTACTTTGTCAAGGCTGATACAAAAAAGGAACTTTAATGAAAAAGAATCTAATGACATTAAATAGAAGACTTAGAGTTAAAACTCATTCATGATACCCTGTGCTAAAGTGATGCTTGTCATTTTTGCATGGTTCTTTACTCTTGAAAACATATTTTTACATTGAAGCAGTTACAATATGTATTATTTTGTAAATCTGTTTTTATTTGACATAAGCAGATTGTTCCACATTTCTATATTATCTTAAAAGTGATTGTATTAATCTTATATTTCACTGATATATCTTTATTTAAAATTTCTGTTTGATTATTTACATTATTTTGGATACTGAAAATAACTGTATTGAACATCTTTCTTTATCTTTTTGCTTTTGGATGAATTATTTTCTTAGTTTAGGTTCCTTGAAGTGAATTACTTGAGTCAAAAGATGCAAATATCTATATGGCTCTTGCTAGATTGCTTTGTAAAAGGGTGATACCCATTGATAAGAACAAAACAGGTGTGCCAGTTTCACCACAGATTTGCTCATATTGGTGAGAGGTCATTGGTGATATTTAAAGAAATAGTGCTATCATTATGATATGAAACAGTGTCTCACTGTTGCATTTAATTTGCGTTTCTTTGGTTTTTAGAGAAGATGAATATTTTCTATGCGTATCCTTAGGATTAGTATTTATTCTTAGGTGAGTCATTTGTTTCCTACACCTTAACCGTGAGGTCTTTAATGTCACAAAAAGAGACATTTCGTTCCTACATGGAAGTACAAAAAAATAGAAGTAAATATTGTGAGAGGACATGTGCCTAGGCACTAGCTCTTCACTTGAAGCGATGCAGTGTTTACCCATTGGCATGGCATCACTTGTGACATCTAAAAAGTGATTTCCTTTCTGATTTTGTTTGGTCTGTCCCAGAAATGTGCATGAGTAAGAGTTATGACTTCAGTCTTCCTTTGATCAATTTTGGCATCGATTTTGCAGATAGTATCCCTGACACGATCTCCCTTCTTAGAAATGTGGGCCCTCTCTCACAGGGGGTTCCAGGCAGGAGTTGGGAAGGCTGAATCCAAACATGACCATATTATTGGCAGAAGAACACTGACCATGTGTCCTCTAGGCCAGTGCACCAACACTGTCATCTTCTTACAGGAATGATGGCACTGTACCCCGACGCACTGGCAGTCTCCGAGTGCTCATGAACGATCTGCAGTCTTGTTATTTTGACGTTTTTACCATTGAAATTGCTAAACTTACATACAAAAGTAGAGAATAGTATTATGAATCCCCATGTATCCATCATTTAATTTCACTAATTATCAATTTATAGTGACATTATTATTTATAACAATAATAGTAATACTTAATGTGATTAGGGCTGTGCCTTCATTTTCTGTGGGAGAGCTAAAATTGTGACTTGTCTTTATATTTATTCTCCATTTCACTTGACGTAGTAGCTGGCAAATAGCAGTTGTTTAGTGAATATTAAAGGAATTTACTTGTTTTCCTACTCTTCTATTCATCAAACATGAAATACTTCTTATGTGCACAGTGCTACATTCTGGGATATAAAATTGAATAAGCAAAGCTTGGTCTATGTTTTACAAGATGGAAATGTCTTTCAAAGATATTTACTGTCCCATATTTTTATACTTCTTTTTTAATAAAGAAAATGGATTTCTGCAGTGTTGACAGAAGTGCAGTGAATTCTGATGAAAGGACTATCTATATCATAGTTATTCCTAAGTCTGTTTATGGCAAGCTATTTATGTCAAAGGTGATGTGTCTTGATTAACATTTGTCTGAATACTTGCAGTGTTTAAAACTTGCGAGCAATTCAGTTTTTACATTTCATCGCTTTCAAAGGAGAGTGGAAAGGAAGAGCCTATGTATGTGACTGGTTGTGGATGGTCTTATGACAGAATATCTGTATATCTGTAGTTACGGATATTTTTTGTGATCGTGGAGGGACTGAAAATAGGAGGCTAGCCTAGGGTGGAGGAGTAAAGTGGTAAGATTTGCCTTTGTAGAGATTTTAGCCCGTGTTGTTAAAAACAACTGGAAAACATTTTGTGTGATTTTTCTGAATTACTGCAATCTTAGCTTAGATATTTTTCATAAAGTAATGCAAAGTACTTCACAGCTGATTTGTATAGCCCTGGTTAACTTGAGCCTAAACCACCAGGAAGCATTTTTTTTTTTTTTTAAATCAAGCCTTCTAAAACTAGCTTGTAAGATCCCCAAATAGCCCCAATCTAATAACTGGAAAATATATCACATGAAATTCAGAATTTTTTTTTTAAGATTTTATTTATTTATTTGAGAGAGAGAGAAAGCATGAAGGGGGGAGGGTCAGAGGCAGAAGAAGACTCCCTGCCAAGCAGGGAGCCTGATGCGGGACTTGAACCAGGCACTCCAGGGTCATGACCTGAGCCAAAGGCAGTGGCTTAACCAACTGAGCCACCCAGGCGCCCTGAAATTCAGAATTTCTTAATATTGCTGTGAAGTGTAGTCAGTTGAAGAAGATAACGTTTGTTTTTTTTTTTAAGTAGAGTTCTATTGATTAAGATTTTTATGCAGTATTACCCGTTCAAGTCAATCTAGACTCTGCGTAATTTAGGTTAGAGGAGATTCAGATACTTAGAGCATTTCCTAGGCACTCTCCTGCACTTGAGTGTATGATTTAGAAAGTGGACATGACATGGGTATGTGCAGCCGTGTTGGAGGATCTGCTTTATTCTGCTCCAGCAGTTTTCACATTTCCTGGTCTCAGGACACTTGCACACTCTTAAAATAATTGAGGACTGTAAGAGCTTTTGTTTATGTGGCCTGTGTTAATATTTACTGTTAGAAATTAAAACCAAGAAACTTTTAAAGCATTTATGTATTTGTTTAAAAATAGCGATAAACCCAGTATGTGATTACAAAAATAACATTTTTCCTTGAAAAGTAACTATGTATTTCAAAACAAAGAAAAATTAGCCAGAGGAGTGGCATCATTTTATAATTTTGCAAATCTCTGTAATGTCTAGTTTGGTAGAAGAAATCTGGATTCTCAAATCCGCTTGAGTATCCAGTCTGTCGTGATGTGTGGTTTTGGTTGAAGTATAGGAAGAAAATCCATTTTCACACAAATACATAGTTGGAAAAAAATATTTCAGGACTTTTTCAGATTATTGTATATATTCTTTGACTCAACCCCAGTATTATCTAAGTGTCATTTTCATAAAGATTATTTTAATGTGGAAATCTGAAACCTAATCATTGAACTTTCCATACTCTCACATGAAAATCTGTTGGTCTGTGTTGTACTTGGAATAGATATTTTACTGATGAATGACATTATAATGCTTTGGTCATTTGTGAAATGATAGTCTCCTGGGTTTTACAGATCTTCCAAATATTGATGCATTTCATTGTACATTATCAAAAATCACATTTTACAATATTCCTACTTATATCATCAGAAAAGTCTTTAAGTATCGAGAAGCCGTCAAGCTCACAAACATGCAAACAAGTTTTTCCAAAATTCTAATTTGTGCTTGAAAGGTTGAATTTTATCGTAGGCAGGATGTACTGCCATTTGTTATTCTTGAAGTTGCAGTCTCACTCCGTTCTTTTTTGAGAAATTGTCTGCCAGTGGGGCACCTGGGTGGCTCAGTCAGTTTAGCGTCTGCCTTCAGCTGGGGTTCTGGGATCGAGCCCCATGTCAGGCTCCCTGCTCAGTGGGGAGTCTGCTTCTCCCTCTCCCTTTGCCTGTCCCCCTGCTCGTGCTCTCTCTCTCTCAAAAATGAATAAATAAAATCTTTAAAAAAGAAAGAAATTATCTGCCAGAAACCCATGTTTGAATAGCAGTAGCTGGCTTATCATGCTTGCAAGGAAGAATTACGTTCTGTGAACAAGGCAGCTAGTTTAGCTTGCAACTCAGAACAGTTGCACAAGTGCTTTTCCTCGAGCAAACTTCATTCTTCAGTATATAGTAGACATGTCTTGTGTGTACTTCTTATTTTGTCACACAAAATACTAGCCTTCTGTTCAGGGTCAGGAGCTTAAAAAACTAATGTTTGCTCTTCCATGAAGGGCATTCTTTAGTGAAAGTGGCTTCTGTGTGTGTGTGTGAGAGAGAGAGAGAGAGAGAGAGAGAGAGAGACTGAGTGTGAGGTGGTGAAGAATACCAGTGGTAGCACAGTTCGATGTGGCTGCCCTGATTCGTGTTTATGAGGCATCAGAACTTTTACCTACCATTGCTTCTGCATCACCAGTGCAAACAGTATTGTTAGGATGATAATTTGACCTCTCGACTCCCTGAAAGGGTATCTGGAACCCCAAGGATTCTGCAGACCACGTTGAGGTGATCAAGTCATGCAAGGCACCCTGTCCCCTGCCCTTCCTCTTGTCTTTTGAAACCCACCACCGAGCTAAGTATCTCTCTCCTACCCTTTGTGCATACTGAATTCTAGTCTGATGGACTGTATTTTGCGTTACCTCTTGTTTAACTTTTGCTTTTATCTCTACCCAGAATGTTCTTGCTCCTGTCACTTTTTCTTAAAATCCTCTTTTTCTTCACATGCCAGCTCAAGTTTTTTCTCCTGTCATTTCTGCTCTCAGATGGAAGTGATATTTGCCTCTCTAAACTCTCTCCCTAACACTGGTTACATGTCCCTTATGGCACATGTGGCTTATTTTAGAGATTTTATTTGCAGAATGAGAGATCATCTACTAATAGCAGATGACTTAGGACCAGTGACTCTCTTACTCATCTCACAGTACTTTACATGCTTGAACTTAATGAATTATTGCAGAGTGAGCAAAATAATTCTGCCAACATTTGGTTGTTGCTGTACACCAGGAATCGTTCTGAGCACTGAGCGCTGCAAGCCAGGCTGACATGTTCCTGCGCTTGTGGGGCTTACTTTCTCTTAGAAACTCATTCTTTCTGCCTTTATAGAACTTAAATTGACAATGCGAATAAATCCACCAATTTCTGGTACCTTTGAGATTTATTTAGGCTAGAGGAGCCTTTGAGAAAGAGATCATTAAGTCAGAGTAGCCTATCTCCATCAGTCCTTACTAGCCACTTAATTCAGTGAGGGAATTGCAGACATTAAGAGAAACTCTGAAGACTTGATAGAAAACTGAATTTTTATAGTCTTAATTTTTTTATATGTAGGTGTATGTGCCATGGCCCATAAACTTCTATTTCTTTCTTGCCAGAGTTGCATCTAGTTATATTAGTTAGTAAATAAAGGAGGGGGGAGCCTTGAGGATGGAATGTCTAAAGATTGTGGCACTGTTTTCTACATACAGCTTCTGTTCTTTTTATGTTTATGTGGCAGATAGGATTCTAGGAAAGATGTGTTTAGTGTATATCTGTGTGAGAAGGGTTTTATTTTAATGTTTGGGGCTTTTGGTTCCCTCTTTTTCTCTTTTAGGCATTGACAAAGGATCCCCAGGATTATCCTGATAAAAAAAGCCTACCTCATGTACATGTTGCCCTCTGGATGAATTCTCAAGGAGGCAGAAAGGTGAAAGCTGGAGATACTGTGTCGTATGTCATCTGTCAGGTAAACTGTAACAATTAATAAGACTCCCGGATACCATAACCCAAAGTAAAACTCACATCACCACAGTGTCTTATTTAATGGTCCTCCAAATAATTGATGCTGTAAAGGGATGGGTTAGTCTGGTTGGTTTCATAACATTTGAAGCATTAGTCAGAGGTATGGTGTATTTTATTAAAATTTTCTTAAAACATTTAAGACCAAAAACAAAACACGAGCATTTAAGACCAGTGTCCTGGTTCACTGAAATTGTTTTGGTGAGACAGATGCATAACAGTAGGTGCTGTTTCAACCCTTAATTAACTTCAATGAAAATGTATGTAAGTTTGGTCATATGTCCAGCAGTAGTCCATTATCTTTCCTTTTGCCACAGATTCCATTATGAATACTTAGAATAAGAGAGTAAATACATTTTTCCCTAGTTTATGTTCTAAGAGTTACTTAAGAAAAATATGAAGTGCTTGATAATACAGAATAAGCTGTGAGACCCCAAAAACATACCTTAGGAAGAAAAAGCAAACGATCTCACCGGTTTGTTTGTTTGTTGTATTTTGAGTGGAGGGGGCCTAGAACCCACCTCCTCGCCTTCTCTCTCTTCTGTGTGATACCTCTGAGGAACCTCTACTCTTTCTGGAACACAGGTTTATTTATTTATTTATTTTTTATTTTTTATTTTATTTATTTATTTATTTATACTTTTATTATAATTTATATATAATAATATATATATTTATTTATAATATAAATATATTATATTTTATTTATTTATTTATTTATATTATACTTTTATTAAAAGTATAAAAATACCTTTATTTTGTTTTTTCAGTGTTACAAGATTCATTGTTTATGTACCACACCGAGTGCTCCATGCAATACGTGCCCTCCTCAATACCCACCACCAGGCTCGCCCATCCCCCCACCCCCGCCCCTCCAAAACTCTCAGTCCCTT
>CM052901.1:85686088-85708856 GCA_028534135.1 Potos flavus | reverse complement strand
TTCTCTGCTTGACTTATTTCACTCAACATAATCTCTTCCAGTCCAGTCCATGTTAAAATAAAAGTTGGGTATTCGTCCTTTCTGATGGAGGCATAATATTCCATTGAATATATGGACCATATCTTCTTGATCCATTCATCTGTTGGAACACAGGTTTAAATGACTAACCAGTTTCTTTGGAGAGTAGCATGCCTCTGACAGGGATGAGGAGAGAGGGTAGGACAGGAGCAGCTTTTTCTTTGAAAGCATTTAACTCCAGTTGGAACAAAGGAGAAGTCTCATCTCTTCCTTTTGGGGGGGGGAAAAAAAAGCCACAGCCTCTATCCAAATTCTTTAAAATTACTGTGGTGTGACCAAAAGGTATAATTCATCTGTGTTCTAAGACTTTCTTTTTAATTAATTATTATATTTTGTTATTTCTGTAAAAAAATTAGATAAGCCTTAAATTTCATTGCATTATGATTGATCTTTGTCAAACTACAATCAATGTGTTTTTAAATCATAGAATCTTTTCAGAATTTGAAAATTATCTGCTAATATCTGCTCGGTACTGTGGATGATGTACATAACAAATGATTTAAGTACATGGACAGGAATCAGCACTTGACTCTGTCTCCCTCCTAGGGTTACCCTTGATTAAGAACTGTTACAGAAAGCCAATTCCTGCAGGAAAATATTTCCATAAATGTCTGACTCGCTCAAGCCCTTAATGTGCTTTGCATATTGCCTCTGACAAGTCTCATCTCAAAAAAACAATTTTCATATTATGCAAATAAAGATTTTGGTAAATAGGCTAGTTTTTTTTTTCACTTATGACTTCACATACATGGAAAGCTCTTAGGTTATTAATGACAGGAGCAGATGGCAATATAGCTTTGAAAAATTAAATAGGTTCCATGAAATAACATCTAATAATGAAATCCAGTCACAATTATGTTTTGGCTAAATCTGGAATGGAGATGTATGGTAGTGTGATCAATAGATTTAAAAGTCAAGGTTATGTTCCTTGATGTCTAGATATTGGGTATTATGATTTCTTTTTCCCAGGTCTTATCGAGTTAGTAAAGCTCAAAAATGCTGATGCTGATACAGTACAATAAATCTAATTTGATGTGTTTTCAACATTTTCCCCATCCACTGGTGCTGGGCCTTAACTTTCTTGCTTGTTAAAACTATAGTTCATGTTTCTTTTTGTTTATGCTTCTCATTGTATACCAAGAAAAGCTGTAGGACTTTAATTTGCCTCTGTCCCCTAACAGTGGGTCAGACCCACTTTGAGCGTGTTTGGGAGCCAAAGCTCCCTCCTCTTTTGCTTTGAAGCACTCAAATTATTCTGTTTCTTAACACAGCCATATTTTTAGAATATTTTTTTGAAAATGTATGATGATACACTTTGAAGAGATTGATAACTGCTCTAAGCAAAGATGCCCTCCACAAATAATCTGTTTCCTAGACAGGTTCTGTTTTGTTTGAAATTTATATTTAGACTGTAGTACTCTATTGATAATTTATTCTGACTCTAAATTCAGATGAGTTTAGAGAGTAATGTTTTTGGTGTTGGATTTATATTGTAGTCCATCGACTTATAAAACCTACGTGATTTGCTGAGATTAGATCAACTTCCACTTGTTGGTTAAGTTTTAAACCTCAATTATTAGTAACTTTCATTAGACATAATTACCATAAGGCATGCCTTTAAAATAATTGTTTTAAAGGATCCACGTGTCACCATTTAAATAACTCTTTTCCATTAATTTTCTACTAAAGATGACGACATAGTTTTGAACGAATTGACTGCACCTGGTTGTCTCTGTGAAGTATGTACTTTGTGAAGTTCACAAATAACTACATAGGCACTTCAAGGAAGACTAACATTGCTTCTTAATCTGATTTTACAAGTGTATGCCATGCGGTATTGCATATACCATCAGATCTTGGTAGGTTTGAGAATTAGGTCTGTGAGGGATAGATCTTATGTCATGGCCTGAATGTTTTTCCAACACAACACAGCAAAATCTGTCTTACCAATTCTTTTGACTCTAGTCATGGTTGGGCTCAGATTTTTTAAATACAATAAGAAATATGTTTGGGTCAGTGTTAAAACTGGTCCTTCATGTGGTTATTTAAAATAAAAACTTTTTAAAAAATTTTTTTTAATTTTTTTAATTAACACATAATGTATTATTTGCCCCAGGGTACATGTCTATGAATCATCAGGCTTACTCATTTCACAGCACTTACCATAGCCCATACCCTCCCCAATGTCCATAACCCAGCCACCCTATCCCTACCCGCCCCTACCCCCCAGCCACCCTCAGTTTGTTTCGTGAGTTTAGGAGTCTCTAATGGTTTGTCTCCTTCCTGATCCCATCTTGTTTCATTTCCCTCCCCCACCCCCCACGACCACCCACCCTGCCTCTCGAATTCTTCATATCAGAGAGATCATATGATAATTGTCTAAAATAAAAACTTTCTTAACCAAGGATATGCTTAGAAATTTTCAACTGGTTTTTTTTTTTTTTTAAACTTGACTTACTGTGAGAACATCTTCTAATGATATATTGGAAAGTAACTCACATGCTTTTAAAAAAATTTGTAGAAATTTGATTTTATTTAAAGATATTTATTCATTTAAGAGAGAGTGAGCGAGCAAGCACGATTTGGAGAGAGGGGCAAAGGGAGGGAAAAGCAGGCTGCTCGCTGAGCAGGGAGCCCAATGGGGCGCTCGATCCCAGCACCCTGAGATCACGACCTGAGCCAAAGGCAGACACTTAACTGAGTGAGTCACCCAGGTGCCCCTGTATAAATTTGATTTTTATTCACCATTACAAAGTGGTAAACTTAACATCGCTATATAATCTTTATTTTTTTAGAGGGGGAGGTCAGAGAGAGAATCTCAAGCAGGCTGTACACCCAGCGCAGAGCACGATGCAAGGGCTTGGTCTCCTGACCCTGAGATCATGACCTGGGTTGAAATCAAGATTCGCATGTTCAACTGACTGAGCCACCCAGGCGCCCCTCAGTATTGCTATAATCTTAAGGACAGACCAGTTAAAAAAAAAAAACAAAAACAGTTCTGCAAATTGATCACGTTTCGGGTGTTAGTTAATGAAGTCAGTCTGAATATAGTTGAAGTGTGTAAAGACACTGCCCAGGGATTTTTCACACTCTTTTTGTCATTGACTGTCATCTTCTCATCTAGTAATTCAGGCTTCACAAAGGGCAACAATTAAAGGTGATGAGTTCTGCCTAATTTCTTTTACCGTGTTCTGAACTGCTGAAATAATTATTCGACAAGTCTTTTAATCCACAGTTTGCTTTCTGTCTAAGTATTTCATTATATTCTAGACTATGTAGGACCTAATTGATAAACATCCCAGTTTGTTTCTATCAAGAGCCTTGCCAGAGAAAGAGGTCCTCTTCAGCCTCTAGTCTGAAGACAGTGGTGTGCAAGTAGCCTCTGCTTTGGGCTGGATGCTGAGCTGAGAAGCGGCTGATTGTAGCAAGAATGAAAGAATAGGGTTCAAGTTGTCCGTTTTGCAGAGCAGCTTAGCACTGTGAATAGTCAAAATTGACTAGTCTGAATATTAAATTCTGTTGTCGTAGAAAAGAGGAAGAGTGGAGCGAGTTGTCAGATGTTGGCCCAGTAGTGTGATGACTTTTCTTTGAATCACAGATGATGGTGACCTCACCCACAGGGCTGTATATGGACCAGTTACATAGAATTAAACAACTTTTGTTTTTACTAAGAGGGAGCCTTTGAAAAGATCCTCTTCGACCCATCCTCCTTTCCTTTCCTTGAGGAGAGCCATGTAAACAGTGCAAAATGGCATGCCCTTCCATCCATTGGCCAAATATTTTGCTTCTAGAGCATTGCCACTCCACCAAGATAGCTCATTCATTTTATTCCTGTCTGTTACACCTTGTATATAAGTTACTGCTCTGTGGGTTTCATACCCTTTCTTTTCCCCTTGCTCATTTACTTCTCGATACATAAAGCTCTCATAAAAAATATTACCCTTGGGGCCCTTTAAGATGAGATTATGACTAGAATTCTTGCATGATGAGATTGTATTAAAAGGACCACCCAAGTTTTTTCTCATCACTCCTAAAAGGCCTTTCTGACTAGAGCTAATAGTTAGCAAGTCTTCTCAGTGTGCTTCTGTGATATGGCAGGTGGAATTATTTAATCTAGTCATGCCATCTTGTTGGTTTCATGTTTCAACAAAAAATAGAACACAACACATGCTGGATTTACATTCTTGAACAGTGGGTGACATGTTTTCTTTGACCTTCCTACTCTTAGATACATATGAAATATTCACCAATAGGTCAAAAGGACTTCTTGGTGTTTGGAATTGAATATATAAAGTTTGGATTATTGTCCCTCTTTTTGGGCAAGCATGTATGTGTGATTGAATTTCCTACAGCTTTACCTGTACCGTGTCCTTTTGTAGGATGGGTCAAACCTCACTGCAAGTCAGAGGGCCTATGCACCCGAGCAGCTACAGAAACAGGACAATTTAACTATTGACACCCAGTACTACCTGGCTCAGCAGATCCACCCAGTCGTGGCTCGGATCTGTGAGCCAATAGATGGAATTGATGCTGTCCTCATTGCAACATGGTTAGGTAAGTGTCGCCAGCTCACATAGGGTCTTACCCACTTTACCAGCACCCACAGTCTTCCCTCACCTCTTGTGAGCCTTGTCTATAGGTATGGTGTGTGTTGAGCACTTCTTTGTTTATAGTTGGGCATTTATTTTTGTGGTTGGTTGGTTAATGTCTACCTCCCTTCATATGCTTGATACTTCTATAGCCACATGCCTGCCCCACAGTAGGCACTCAATCAGTAAATGCCGAGGGAAGAGAGGGAAGGCAGGAGAAGGAATGAAGAGATTTTAGGCACAGTTATAGTGTCTGAGCTTACATTGTTGTGGCTTTAATTGGTGAACTTCCATTAATAAGGAGATAGATGGTATTGTGATAGTTGGTTTATCTTGTCTCTGTCTCTAAATGTATTTTTGTATAAAGTGAGAATATGTATTACAGCTTTTTTAACATTAAAAAGTTTAATTTTTAGTATTCATTTTCCTGTGAGTGTCCTACTCTCGCTTTATTTTAAAATCTTTGAAAAGTAGACGTGCTGTTACCGTCCAGGAATTAGCTGATTCCTAATTTCTCATCATCCCAGGAGGTGATGGTCAACCCTGAAACCTCAGCATTTTTTGACTTTTTGCTATAGCACCAGATTGTTGTCTCATGCTTAGAAATGTATTTCATTACTTGCTCTGATTTCATTTCTAGGTGACCAGCCTGTAAAGGGTTACATTAATTTAAGATGTCTACTCTATCCCATTGTATGCAAAGATGAATATTTTTAGAATATTGCCTAACGAAGTCCTTAGATGGCGCCTCACTATCTATAAGTAAAGTCCAGATGCCACTGACATCTCACAGTCTTTAACTCTGGCAGTTGCAGACTCTGACTTTGGAGCTCAAACCTGTATTTCTAGCCTTCTTTCTTTATCGGTGTACTTAGGGGTCCCCTAAATAAGGCATCGCTCATTCTGTCCCTGCTTCATGGAAAATTCTCCCCCTCTTCTCATTAAAATATCTGGCTTAGAAATGGGCTTTGACATCATAGGGACTTGGGCTTATATTCTGGTTCTGCTATTCACAAGCTCTGTGGCTTTTGCAAGCCCCTAAACCTTGATCTAAGCCTTGGTTTCTGGAATCGTAAACCGCAGTCGCTCTGAGGGAGCAGTAGAATGATGCACGTGCAGTGCTCGGCAAAGGCCTGGAGCAGAGAGATTCCTTAGTGTGGGTTGTTAGCAACTACTTCCCACTCTCTTGCCAGGCTTCTGCATACATGTGTCCACATTCCTCCAGTCCATACGATTTGTACATAGTTTCATTGAAAAGAATAAAATCTTGCCATTTGCAACAACATGGATGGAGCTGGAGTGTATTATGCTAAGTGAAGTAAGTCAGTTAGAGAAAAACAAATACCATATGATTCTACTCATATGTGGAATTTAAGAAACAAAACAGATAACATATGGGAAGAGGAGGAAAAAAAAAAAAGGGAAGCAAACCACAAGAGACTCGTAGTGATAGAGAACTGAGGGTCGATGGAGGGAGGGAGGTGGGGGCTGGGCTAAATGGGCGACAGGTATTAAGGAGGACACTTGTGTTGAGCACTGGGTATTATATGTAAGTGATGAATCACTGAATTCTACTCCTGAAACCAATATTACACTATATGTTAACTAACTAGAATTTGAAAAACAATTTGAAAAGGAAAAATTTGTACATAGTTAGTGCTCACTATGCGTGTGTGGACTGGGATTGGACAGATGAATGAATAAGTCACATATTTACCACATGTTTGTCATCCTGCCCCTGCTGAGTGTTTTTCTGAGCTCCTGCCTGCCAGCCCTGACTCCACTACCCCCACCATTGTCTGCTCTGGAAGTGGAAACTCATTTTTGACATTTGCCTAAGCAAAACTTAATGAGGAAGATAAAATCTGCTCCCCAAATCGTCATAAAATGTGTTCTCAAAGTTGAGTTGTATTTGATGATGTTTATACATCCTCAGCTGGGAGGAGGGGAGTGTAAATGCTCAATACTTTTTAGCTTCCTTCTTTCTTGCCCCTGCCTTGGGCGCTTACTCTGTCGGATACTGTAATAAGTACTTTGCATATGTTATCTAATTTAATCTTTGCACCAGCTTCATAAGGGTCTGTTCTACTCATTCCATTTTACAGGGAAGGAAGCCGAGGCTTAGAAAGATAGCTAACTTGGTCTTGTTGCGTAGCTCATAAGTGGCTGGCTGTGGTCAGATGGGGACCAGCTCTCTATGACTCCTCATCTTGTGCTCCTCACTACTGTGCTGAACACTCTACTGCCTGTTCTTAGCTCAGAGAGCCTATAACAGAGGTCCCCAAGCAGGTGTGGCTGTGAAGTTGCAGGAGCTTCATTTTCTTTACATTCCCTCTTCTCCCCACTGCACCCCCTGGACCGGTAGCCGCCACCTCGCCCGCCCCCAGCATAAGCACCAAAAAGGCCTGAGCGGAACCATTTCTTTAAAGAGTAGATCTCCCCAGTTTTTCTGTTTGCATCACCAAGAACCTGGCCTAGAAGCTAAGTGCTACCCTTCACTTCCTTGGTTTTAAATTTCCCGGTGGCCCAGCGCTGAGCGGGAGTAGACAGAACAAGCGCCACCTCATGAGGGACATGTAAAAGGTAAGAACACAGCCTTGTATTTCAGCCAAAGAGCTGTTGAGTGAAGAGTGGTGGAGCCTGCCCAGGGGTGGCCTGATGCCTGCTCAGGTAACTCAACACGGGTCACAGAGGGGACCACACTGATTCTGTTGGTTCTAGAGTCATATTTAAGAGTCATAACTATAAATTAAACCGTGGGCAGATTTTTACTTGCTTAAGGATGAACTTTATCCTAATTGCAGCTGCCTTGTGAATCCAGTTTTCACAAATGATTTTCAAAGCCGGGAGCCTCATGAGGCCCATCTTCAGAGGGTTCATGTTATTACTGACCCAGTCTCAGTCCACAGTGGGAGCTTTCCATGCTTGTGCACAGTCCTGCCCAGTCCCCGTCTGCCCCACCCACCCCCCCAGCCACCCCGACCTGTAAGCTCTTGATGCCAGGTTGCCAGTCAGAGCTCCTGGAAGAATCTGTGTCCTCAGCTCTCAAGCAGTTGTGGCTACACTCCCTTTTTATCTTTTTCTGATTTTTATCTTTTGCCACTTGACAGCAGTTCTCACACTGAGGACCTGTAAAGTTATCTTCACTGTGCCATCCCCCTCCTCGCCTATTCGGCCTCTTCTGCTGCACCTCCTGCCATCACCAGCGGTATCCACCTATCTACCTGCATTAGTGAGAAATCTTGGAGTCCTTTATCTCTCCCTTTTTTCCCATAGGAGGTGCACATTAGTGAATTGCAGGACAGCAAATGCCAGTTACCGTAAAGATCTGTAGAAAGCATGGAAGGTCTCCAGGCAGCTCTTTGCATGCATTTACACCCTGCCCTGTGCCGGAGCCACATTGTGATCTGCATCCTTTATTCCTCCACCCCAAGTAAAAAACCAGGGTGACTGTTCTTCACTAGAGGATTTGAGGCCCCTGTTACCAGTTCTCACTTATCCTGTGGTTTTAGAGAGAAGGAGGGAGGAGGTGGGAAAGTGGTGGGGAAGTAAGGGGAGTGTTAGGGGGTGCATGGTTTCTAAGAGGTGCAAGCTATAGGCATAAAATTACTGTAATTTGTTTTTAAAATTCTAAATCTGTTTTCTTTATATAAAAAAAACTGCAGTTAGTGAACTGACACTGTTAAATAAGTTGAAGTGTACAAATGTATACATAAAATACAAGCCCTCCAACTGCCTAATCACAGACATAAAATAATTCTCTTGCTTTTAATGCAGTTTTTATCTTTGACTAATGAAATGTATTACAGTGTTGAAACTTCAGTGAAGTTTGATACTTTGTCCTTTTAGTTAGTACAAAGAAATCAGAAAT
Organism: Potos flavus; assembly: GCA_028534135.1. NCBI lineage: Eukaryota > Metazoa > Chordata > Mammalia > Carnivora > Procyonidae > Potos > Potos flavus. Next base: position 85,700,318 of record CM052901.1, on the reverse strand, counting down.
AATGGCATAATTTCATTTAGGAAAATTATTAAGTTCATGATTTCTTATTTTTAAGACTCTTTTGTGGAGAACAAGTATATTTTTCAACTACCTTTTTCTTTTTCTATTGCTTTTATACTGCTTTCCTTGAAATGAAAGGCAAGCATCAAGTGTTGGTTTTGTCCTGTGGCTTCACTTTGGAAATTCTCCAACTATTTTTCTCCCTGTCAAGACACCTCCTGAAGTCTGTCTGGTGGCATGTTGCACGGCCAGGTGTTCTGTAGGGGAAGGCCATTTTAGTGAAAAGGAGAGAGGATAGTCTATTAAATGAGTGAATGAATAAGTGTGTTGAATTGAAAGAGAATAATTTGTTCTCTCTAATAACTAATGGTCCTCATTATCCCACAGTAAAATGTGTATCATTTTTCTGAAACTCATGTAAGATTATTGCTATTGGGCTTAAATAAAGCAAAATTTTACTCTTTTCCATCTGTGAATGGAAAAAAAATATAGTATTACTCTTCTTACACAATAGCCCAATGGGAAACATGGCCGCTAAAACTTGGAACTCTTAGCTTTTGTTCTCCAGATCGTAGGGTTTTTTCCTCCTCTCTTGTTCTAATGAAAGCTCTTTATCGTCCGTGGAGGAAATATTCACAGTGTGCTTCAGCATCCAGATAGTCTTCTGTATCTGGCAAAACAGACCAGTGATTAGAATAGTCTAAAGTTCATCCTTGAATTTCATCTTTTAATAAATTTATATTTTGTACTTAGAATTACATAATATCTTTCCTCCAATGACCAGTGATTTGTATAATAGCTGTCAAGTACATTTCTTCATGGTCACTGGTAGATTGCAGGCATTTGGCTACCTGGGCAGTTTTCTCACTAGTCCTAAGAAACTGGATTTTTGAAGAACGTGAGAATTTAGAATTTAATCTCTGAAAGTAGTGCTTAAAACAAGACAACATGGTTAACCCAGGGTCTTCCTGGATTAAATTGGAAAGTAAAAATTTCCTTTTTAAAAAATGGCCCCATACCACATAGGTTACAGAAGGTATTTTTTTGTCAATAGACAGGGGTCCAGTAATATCCAAGAAATAAGTGCAACAGCAGGCCAAGCAGTGTTGGAGGTGCTTTTAACAGGCCCAGGGAGATAGGCCTACAAAAGATGGTGGGGGGACGGTGGGTAACGTATGGGTGGTTGGGGGTAGGGTGATAGCACCAGCGCATGCCTCGGGTATTCCTTTGTGATAAGACTCTTGCCTTTTTCGCAGTTAAGCTCTTAGAAGAATGTACACACATGACCATCATTTGCAAACCTTAAATATTTTCTATACGATAATTAATATAATTTTAAAAGTAAGATGTCACCAGATGCAAAATAGGATATTATCTTGTCAGCTGATAAGAACCATCTCTTCCAGGATGGAGTGCCATTCCATTCACATCATCAAATGGATCACACTCCCAGCCTACTTTTGCATTCACTGAATAGATTAATGTTGAAGACCTGCTGTGCTCAGCATCATAGTGGGCACTGTGAGGGAGATGAAGATGAGTAAGCCATGACTCCTTTACTCAAATTACAGCCCAGTCCATTTAGTCGATTTCACCGTTGTGGGGAAGTCTAGTGGACGGTACAGTGGATGTCCCAAAAGAGGTAAAATAGAGGATTTCAGGCACTGAGGGGAAGCAAAGACCACTTGTGGCTGGGGGAAGAATTTATGAAGGTGTTGGCATTTGGAGCATTATGGGGGGCATTATGGGAATGCACTTTGAAGAGGACAATGTGGCCTTGGGAATGGTTGCCTGTTCCCACCTCTCATTCGTTCTTCCAGCCCATTGCTGAATGGCAGGGGCCCCGACTGCCACGGTGGTGACCCAGGCCATCTCAGCCACTCCATGTGGCACACGAGAGCCTGCAGTGACACTGCTTACCCAAGTCAGGCAGAGACCCCTGGGAACTTGGAGCCAAGCTGGGGCATGTTTAGGATAATCACTGGGACTAATATTCTCCTGGCTTTGTAACACTTGGAATTTCCAGGAAAAAATGGGAATTTCTCTTATTTATAAGTTAGATCAATTTAAAAAATTTTTTAATTTTATTAATAATTGACAAATATAAGTAAATATATTCAAAGTATACAAAGTGATGATTTTATATACATATACATCGTAGAGTGATTACCAAGATCAAGAGCATTAACACATCCATCACCTCACATAGTTTCCATAGTTAACTCTTTTCATTATGGTGAGAATGCTTAAGGTGTACTCTCAGCAACTGTAAAGTATATAGTGCACTAGTAGTAACTATAGATCAAGGTTTTGTTTTTTTTTTAAGATTTTAGTTATTTATTTGATAGAGAGAGAGCATGAGAGGGAGGAGGGTCAGAGGGAGAAGCAGACTCCTTGCTGAGCAAGGAGCCCTATGGAACTCAATCCCAGGACTCCAGGATCATGACCCAAGCACTTAACCAACTGAGCCACCCAGGTGCCCTATAGATCAATTATTTTTAAAAGATGCATCATTTTAATTAAATATACTAAAATGGCACTTACCAACACTGTAGCCTATAGAAAAATGGGTAAGACACAATAAATAACAGCTGAACACAGCATCGTATGCAGATTAAAACTATGTTAACTATATATGTATGAATCAGCCTGTATGAAGGCGGTGAATTATAGTTCCCTTCTTGAAAAGGTAATATTCTTATTAAAAATAAGACAGTTTTTATAAAATCGGAAGAAAAAAATGGTTAAACAGTTACTACTAAAAAGATGTGTTGGGGCACCTGAGTGGCTCAGTCGATTAAGTGTCTGCCTTCGGCTCAGCTCATGAGCCCAGGGTCCTGGGATCCAGCCCCGCATCTGGCTCCCTACTCAGCAGGGAACCTGCTTCTCCCTCTCCCTCAGCCTGCCTCTCTGCCTACTTGTGCGCTCTCTCTCTCTCTCTGTCAAATAAATAAATAACATCTTTTTAAAAAAATCAAAAGATGCATCTAGGGACCTCCAGCCTGGCTTCCCCCCCCTCCCCACATATTTACCAACATGGCTGGGGAGAAGAGGACTCTGTTGTAAGAGCAGCAATCCTTGGTCTATTATTTTGTGCTATTTTATTTTCCAAGTATTTTTTCAGCATACACTTACCGTCTTCTCTCAGGTTTAAAATTAGGAACGAAAATACTTCCCAAGTTTTTTCCTGCCCAGAGGTACACATTTCATTAAGTTAAAATTCACATTTAGAGCTATCATCAGGGGCATTAAAACAGTTGTGTGAGGTCATAAGGGTGCTGCACGTTAGGGTTTTTTTTCCAGTCAAGATTTTGGGAGTTACCTTCTAAAGGACAGTAAAAGTCTTGGGAGTTTATTTAACCTAGAGGTTTGGATATTATTTTTTTAAATACTCAGAAGTTTTCCATTTGTGTTATGGGGAGGTTTATTGTTACCGTGAAGGGCAGTTCAGGTGTCTGCCACTTGTATAGTCACTTGTTTATCCTGAAATTAGATCTACAGTATTTTTAAAATGTTTTATTAGGGGGGCGCCTGGGTGGCTCAGTGGGTTATAGCCTCTGCCTTCGGCTCAGGTCATGATCTCAGGGTCCTGGGATCAAGCCCCGCATCGGGCTCTCTGCTCAGTGGGGAGCCTGCTTCCCCCTCTCTCTCTGCCTGCCTCTCTGCCTACTTGTGATCTCTCTCTGTCAAATAAATAAATAAAAATCTTAAAAAAAAAACAACTGGGGCGAGGTTGTGGTGTTGTCCTATACAATTTCCCTTATTCTGGAGTTTGCCAGTTGCATCCTACTGGTAGCTTTTAACATGTTCCTCTGTCTCCTCTGTTTCCTGTGAAGTGGTGGTTAGAGCTAGCGACTTGAATGTTTTTCACTTCAGTTTCTTTTAGTTTTTGCTAATAATGCTTCCTGGGTGATGGTGTGCACATCTGTGAGGAAGTACATATATTTTTTTAAGATTTTATTTATTTATTTGACAGAGATCACAAATAGGCAGAGAGGCAGGTAGAGGGAGAGGGGGAAGCAGGCTCCCTGCCGAGCAGAGAGCCCCATGTGGGGCTCGATCCTAGGACCCTGAGATCATGACCTGAGCCGAAGGCAGAGGCTTTAACCCACTGAGCCACCCAGGCGCCCCTGTGAGGAGGTACATAATGTCTGGCTAGAATCAAACACATTTGGACACAACTTCACAGGTATATCATAAATATTTAGTACTCATTTTCTCACTTTTTTCAACCTGAATTTTCTGGTGGTATAACATACATTTGGAAAAAGCACAGAAAACCTAACTGAACAGCTTGATGAATTTTCACAAAGTAAACACATACCAGTGTGTTCAGCCCTGAGCTCAAGAAACCTGTATTATTACTACATCCCCATAAGCCCCCTCATGCTGCCTCCTAGAAACTATCCTCTACTCTCCCCCAGAAAATTACAGGCCTGATTCCTGACATCATAGATGAGGTTTTCTTATTTTTGAGCGTGATATAAATTGTGTCTTTGTTCTTTGTGTCTGGCTACTTTGATTTGTATTACTTTTGTTAGATTCATCCAGGTGGTTGTACTTCATTTCTGTGTAGTATTTCACTGTATGACTATACCACAGTTGATGACTAGCTAGTGTAGGTGCACCTGTGGGTTGTTTCCACAATCGAGTGATTAGGAATAGTGCTGTTTTGAGCATTTTTGCACATGTCTCCTCTTGGACAGTTGCATGTTTTTCTGTTGGGTATATACTTAGGGGAATTGCTAGGTCCCGGGGGACATGTATGTTCGGCTTTAGTAGATACTACTGAATTTCCAAAGTCAGTGATTTCCAAGTGATTTATACATTGTACTATCAGTGAATAAGCACTCCACGTTCTTAGCAACACTTGATGTTTTGTGTCATCTTCCTTTAATGTGGTGGCATAAGATTGTGGTTTTAATTTGCATTTCTTTGATGACAAATAAAGTTGAGCATCTGTTCACGTCCTTTATTGGCCATTTGAGTATCTCCTTTTGTGATGTGCCTGGTGAAGTCTTGGTGTACTTTTCTATTGGGTTGTCTTTTTCTTGTTGATTGGCAGGCATTCCTTACATATTCTAAATATGCATCCTTTGGATATATGTATTACAAGCATCTTCTATCTGGCATTTTTTTCAAGTATAATTTACATGCAAAGAAATGCTATCTTAAGAGTATCATACATTCTGTTTATCAAAACACAGAACTTTTCCATCACCCACAACATTCCCATTTTTTCCTTCTCAGTCAGCATCCCCTCTCACAAAAGAAATCACTCATCTGATTTCTCTGACCATATGTTAGTTTTGCCTGTTCCAGAATTTTATATAAGTAATTTCCTACAGTGTATACTTCTATGTTCAGCTTCTTTCACTTAGCATGGTATTTGTGAGATTCATCCATCTTGTGCCATTTATCAGCATTCATTCTTTTTCTTTGCTGAGTAGTACTCCATGGCAGATTATATCAGTTTATTTTTTTCATTCTCCTGTTGGTGGACAGCTAGATTGTTTACAATTTCTGGTTATTATGAATAAAGCTGCTATGAAAATTCTTGTATAAGACTCTTTATGGATGTAGCATTCACCTTTTAAAAATTGATTAAGTATTTTTTCTTTAATCATACTACTCAGTTTATATATTGTTCTCTAAGATGTCCAGACACATGAAAGCCTGGATTCATGCAAAATATAAATGATTTGTTTCCTAGAAGAAATTTTTAGAAAAAAAATTCACAGTAAGATTCTATTACTAGTAGCTTAAGTAATTATTACAAATAACTGCTTGGGGATATCAGTTTCTCTCTTTGCTCATTTGGACTTTCATTCGTATGGATTTTTCCCTCTTCCCCACTTGTATGGACATATGTAATTAGCCTTACCATAGTTATTTGCATTTGCACTAATAGAAATCTTGTCCTTTGAAGGAAGAAAATTACTTGGTCCAATGCATCAGCCTCTCAACTGAAGGTCTTGAATTCAGAACAATTTAAATAATCCTTGGAAATGGGGGCAGGTGAACGTTCTAAAAAACAGGCATAGCTTACAATATTTAGAAAGTACAATGGCAGAAAAATTAATTTTGTGCTACATGTCACATTGGAGGTGTATGTGCTAAATATCTGGTGATCTTGAGTAAAAAAATAGTAAAAAAAACTTAAGTAAAAAAAAGTAAAAGTAAAAAAAGTAAAGTAAAAAAAAAACAGCACTGCTGAACTCATCCACCCCAATGCCTATGATGTTACTTTCTATAAATACTTCTTGAAACATGAGAGCTTTGATCTTGTTGCCAAAATAATGTGAGATCCTATAAATTTTCTAATTATAAATGACAGTATTTTAATCTCATTTCACTTTTCTTTCTGTCCTCCCCATCCCTACCCAGCCCCCCCAAAATGGTGTGACTGTATTACTACATATCACAGGATTGAATTAAAGCACACATCATTTTCTGCTTACTGCAGGGAGAACCAAGGCTCCTCTTCCCCAGATAACTACTGTGAGACCCAAGTACACTAGTCTTTCCTTTATTCTGTACTGGACCAAATGGTTGAAGTTACCTGTCAAAAGCTAGGATAATAAAAATGGAAGTTCCTTTTCTCAAATAGGGCATAAAATTTGTTTCTTTAAGCGAGTTGTTCAGAGAAAGCTCTCAGAAGAAATATGGAATTTGGAATTCAGTTTTGCATCTCTTCCTCAAAAGACGAATATGATTACTTACTGTATGGTGAGCAGTTTAATATTGATTACACAGTATATATGACACCTTTGATCATAAACATTTTGCTTTACTGTCTTTTCCAATAAAAGTGTTTAATTTTGGAGGGATAATTACAAATGCAGTTCCATGAAGCAGCTCTATTTCGCACATTTTAAAGTTTAGAATCTACCTCTAGGTGGCAGCACTAGATACTTTTTTTCCTGTTTCACTTCAGCCTTAATGAGTTATGGTATAAGCAGTAAAACTTTAAAGTCTCCCGAAACTTTGAAATAAGCTGCTTGTTGCCAATTCCGTGAGGATTTGGAAACATTAATTCCTATGTTGTGTAAGTTTGGGGCTTGTTTAAGCCTAGATTTTGACCTTTAAAAGAAAGATTCCAGCAGCAGTGATCCTTATTTTTTAACATGACATTATATGTTTTCATAAAAAGATTTAATTTAGCCCTCTTTGATTTGCCTGTTGAACTTACAATTGTCCTCCCAACAAAATTAGTTTTTTATGACATTTCTGTATAAGTAACTTGTACAGGGATCATTATATACCTAATATTTTAAGGTAATCTCAGTGTCCCCTCCTTTTATACTTTTAAAATTTATCATTGCTCTATGACCAAGAATGCCAAGATGAAACCCTTCTCTTTAAAAAATTCAGCATGGGAATCAATCTGAAGTAATATGCTGGGCCACTTGGCTTTGTTACTGCCACAGCAGATAAGGGTTGTTTGTGGAGTTAGACATTAAAGTAGACATTTCATAAGGCCTGATTTTTTTTCATAACTTTTGGCCACTTGTTGGGCATTTCCCCGTTAGTAGAAAGAGGGCCCTTGTCCATTTTTGGCTTACTCAGCAGGCAGGCTCCCCTGTGGCCTCAGGTACACTAAATAGGCAGAGGCTGGAAGGGTGGCCTAGGGAGAGCCTTCATTGCTTCCCTGCTGCAGGTTGGCCATTTCTGGGTATGTGCAAAACCAGTGTTGTTCCGTTACTGGATTTTTGGATTGTGAAAGAAGGCTGCTGTTGAGAAAACCTTTTTTTCCCTTACTTTTTGAATAATATTGGCCTGAGAAATTGATGAATAATCATACCATCAGAGAAAAGGTGAAGTTCTTAAAATTATTGGTGAAACAAGACATTATGTGAATACAGTTGGACTCACAAATGGTTTCAGGAATTTGCAACAGCTACCCTTCAGTACTGAGAAGAAATGGCCTCATTCACGGGTGTGGCCTCTCTCACTCATTTTCTCTGCCCCTCTTTGTCTTTAAATGGGAAGGTAGATATTCCCACACTCTTCACTAATTTGCTGTTTCTCTTAGGGGGTGGGTAATTTGTAAAATAAAAATGTATAGTGTGTCTTGGGGCCAAGTCACCTCAGTTACAGTAATCTATGTCAATAAACAAGAATATTTTTCCATTTGTTTTTATTGTATGATCATGTTAGGAAATGCTTATTTCGATTAATTCCTACAAAGAGCAGCTATTAACTAGCTCTGCAGTCTGAACGTGTGTTCTATATATTTTTTCAAATGCATAATCTTGAGTGAATATCGTCTAGATTAAATGATGTTCGTCTATTTTATTTTTTCATTCATACGATATTTATTGCATGCTTATCACATGCTGGGCACCCCTGAAAGGGATTTGTCCTCTAATGTCTGATTTAAACTTCAAAAGTGCCTGGTTGGTGACACTACCTCCATTTTGTAGGTGAGAAAATTGAGACTCATAGTCTCTGGCTTTTTATCCTTTGTTCAGCACCCTTCCACTGTGTCAGCCTCAAGTGTAGATGTCACTTGAAAATTGACCAAATAGGATTTAGGATCTTGTCACTGAGTTTTGAATACATCTGTTTGATTATCTACCTATGCAGTTAGAGTTAAAACAGTTTTCGGTTATTATTTTTTTTTTTTAAAGATTTTATTTATTCATCTGACACAGAGAGAGAGATCACAAGTAGGCAGAGAGGCAGGCAGAGAGAGAGGGGGAAGCAGGCTCCCGGCTGAGCAGAGAGCCCGATGCGGGGCTCGATCCCAGGACCCTGAGATCATGACCTGAGCCGAAGGCAGAGGCTTTAACCCACTGAGCCACCCAGGCGCCCCGTTTTCGGTTATTTTTGGTATTTGAATTTTTTGCTCAGTGACTTTTATATTGTTTATTTACCTTTATGCCCTAATAAATATGATAGCTTTCCTTAGACTTCTAAAAATCTTAGAATTCTTAGGGATTGCTAAAAGGTTATTTCAAGAAAATGTTTTAAGATACCGTGTGTATTAATTACCTTTACATGTAAATTCAAATGGTATATTTTGACAGACAGGCTTTGACCAAAGGTAAATAAAATTGGCTGGCCTAAAAATGTTTCTTTAAATACTTTGTGGAAACGAGGTAGCATAAACTACCTCAATCAGTGCATTGATTGATTTCTTGTGTCATTTTGATTGAAATATGGACAGTATATTTCGTTTCAAGATTGTCGGGAATGTTTTGGCCTACAGAATCTATAGATCCATTGTTTTTGCACATATTTTAAATTTCTGAATTCAGAACACCAAAAAACCATGTCGCGTTTTGTCTCAGATGCTGCTACTGAATTTTAACCACTGAATTAGATTGCACCCTACATGCTGTTAACTACTGAGCCAAGATGGAATCGACCACTGCATTGAAATCAGGGTTAGCAGTTGTATCTCCGCTTGAAGGAGTTGTAATAGCATTGAACTTGTTTTCTTTAATGGAATTTTTATTCTCTATTTTCAGTTTTAATAGTGAAACTTTGATTTTAAGAGATTTCTTAATAATACTGCACATTTGAGATTCTCACTATAACTGTAAGAAGATAATAAAACCATCCTATAGAAGTAGTTGCTTCTGAACCCAAACATCTGGGGGCATATCTGCATTGTATTAGTGCATTGGTGCTGTTTCCTTGTTTTATTTAATAAAGTGATCTTTTGTAAAAGGAGAAGTCAGTTGTCCATGTGATGTGAGCCTTTATCTTGAGTTCAAATGGTGTGTATGTGTGTGCATGAATTTAAAATCATTCTTTGGGATCTTTTTTTTTTCTTTTTTAATTTTTCTTTTATTTTTTCGGTGTTCCAAGATTCATTGTTCACAGGGTCTTTTTTGCATATGGGAATTCAAATAATTGTACCTCTCAATTTGTTTTTTTTTTTTTACATTAATAGGACTCGACCCCACCCAGTTTAGAGTTCATCATTATCATAAGGATGAGGAGAACGATGCCCTGCTTGGTGGCCCAGCACAGCTCACTGATGAGGAGAAATACAGGGACTGTGAAAAATTCAAGTGCCCATGTCCCACGTGTGGAACAGAGAATATTTATGATAGTGTCTTGGACGGTTCGGTTAGTTTCTTTTTGTTTCTTTTCTTCATTTTGTTAGCCAACTAGCATAGAGGCCTTTCCTCCCCCACTGTATATATAAGAAGGGAGGAATATGTTGCTTTCACGTGTTTAAAGAATTTTAGCATCATATGAATTCTGCCTTCACGACTTCATTTCTGCTTTGAAAACTCTTAGTAGACTGTACTTGAATATTTTTTTTGGCTTCCTAGAGTGGTTGCTTGGCCTTGGTTTTTAAATGGAATCTCTTAAAAATTCTAAAGTACCTTAAAGTATTTTTTATTGTAATTCCTTAATTAGTAACTTGTATTTCCCCATTCCCAGCCCCAATTTATTAAGACTTAGAGCAATATTTGCCTTTATCTTAAATCAAGTTAATGGGAACTAAGTGTTTTTGGAAAGTTTTTGTTTATCTTTACACATCCCACTTGCCTCCTTTTTGACAAAGGTACTCTGATTATCTTTCCTGCTGTCTTTGCCTGTCAGACATTAAAAAAGTCACAGGGAGACATTCCTCTCAGGAAGTACTGCCAAAAAATGTATCATTGACCTTGGATCAGAACTTGAAACTTAGCCAATTTACTTGATTCAACTGCAATGTTATACATGTACTAGCCATTGGCAAATGAGTAGGCAGCAGAACTGTGTAAAACCTTGAAACTGAAAGAAAATACATCCTTTATCTAAATTAAAAGTAATTATTTTAAGTTAATTTGGACAAACAGCAGATGTTTTGCATTTTTTTGAATCAAAACAAAGCAGTCTTTGGAAGCAAGTGCAAGGAAGAGGCAGACACAGATCAGCAATACTTGCTAAATCCTTGAGTTTTGCTTCATTACAGCTGTAAATAAGATAGTTAATTGCATGGAGGCTTGACGACTTGCAGATGGGCTAACTGTGGAAGAGCCGATGTCAAGCTCTAAAATCTCTTCCACCTGGAATTGCTTAGCGTGGCGGGTAGGGTTATGTACCAGATTGGAGCAGGAAACCAAGATGTTTAAGTATCAAGAAGGAAAACAAATGCTCCAGAAACCCCAACAGTTTTCCTATATATTCTATTTGCTTTGTTTTTGCTTAAAACAAAACAAAACAGGAGGTTTTTTTCCAACTACTAATAGTTAATTCTTTCAAATTTCGCTCTTCTTGCCTTCCCTTCCCCAAATAATTTTCATTTGAGGGGTGGTGGAGAAGGGAGGATTACAGAAATTTTAGATTTTCTAAGGGGACAATAAGTGATTGCTTTCTGGTGTAGTACTTAAGTTTTAGGCTTTAATCTTCAAATTGAGTTGCCAATATGAAAGGAAACTAATGTCATTAGTGTGCTTGCTCTGTCTTCAAGTTTGGAATGAGTAAGTACGAATTTAAAATTTGGATAAATATCTCTAAGAAGAATGTTTATTTCCAATAGTTTTCAGAGGGAAAATTATTTATCCATAAGGTCTGTCGTATATTGAATATAAAAACAGAAGTGATTTCAGGATTTTCCCTTCGACTTGTACTCCATTATTATGGTGGCAAAAAGGCAGGAGATTCATGTGACTAAGGTGATCTTTGAGAGGACAGTTGTTGAAAAAAATAGAGTTAAAAACTAACTGATAAAATGAATTAAAAATATTGCACACCAGGACAGCATGTTAGTTTTTAAGCACATAAAAACCTTTTCTAGCCTTGCAGTAACCTTTTGTGTATTTGTCTCTTCTGACTTCTGTAGGGAACTGATATGGAGCCCAGCTTATATCGCTGCAGCAACATTGATTGTAAGGCTTCACCTTTGACCTTTGTGGTACAGCTGGGCAACAAATTGATCATGGACATGAGACGTTGCATTAAAAAATACTATGAAGTAAGTATCCGCAATGAATTTCTTACATATGCAGCTTACGTACGTTTGGGTCTTGTTTTAAAATAAAGCAGTATGGTTTTGTATTCCTGATTTTTTATTTAACTAAAATTCTGAGAATTTGCAGGAAAAGTATTTGATTTTCTATTGGACATCTCTTTAATGAGCAGTATTTTAAATAACTGAACTTTTGCTTTAAGGAAAAATGAGAATATAATCAGGAAATAGTTTAGTTTGTTGTTACCTAAGTAAGACTAAATTAAGTGGTCCTTCAGATCTTTGGCCAGAGGAGAAAAAAATCAGTACTGCCTATCTCTGGCAAGAAGAGCCATAACATCATGTGTGGTGATTTTAGTAACTGCCCGCTAGCTAAGACTTTATGTTTCTGTGGTAATCAAAACCATTTCATAGCTGTGTTGTCCAAGGAAATCAAAATAAAAATTTTTAAAAAGATTTATTTTACTTATTTTGAGAGAGAGAGAGAATACAAGTGGGAGGGGCAGAGGGAGAGGAGAGAGAATATTGAGAAGATACCAGCCCCACACTCCCACCCCCTGTGATGTGAGCCCAGAGCCTGACGCGGAGCTCAATATTACGACTCTGAGATCAAAACCTGAGCCAGTTGGACACTTAACCGACCGTACCACCCAGGCATCCCTAAACGTTTTTAAACTTTAAATGCAGTTTGTCTGGCATTTTAAAGAGAATGTCTGATTTTTATAAGTATATACTAAAAATGCTAGAACAGTGAGTGAGCTGTCTGCGTTAGAAAGAAGGTTTTTTTCCAAGTATTTGTTTTGGTTTTAACATCTTTCATAGGGATGAGTTTTTTTCCTTCAAAACTTAAAATTGAAAAAACCGCATACTTACCATTTGGTTTTTCTTAGTGTTTATGTCATTTGTCATCTAAACAAAATTTCTATTACGTGAAAGCTCAGTGTAACTTATTTAAAGAAGCTACTTTGGCAAAGCATTTCCAAAAAATGCTCAGATTCTATTAGGTAAAACCCATGACTTTGATCAGTATCATCCTTTAATAGCTACTTATATTAGTTAACATATATAATACAGCATTTTCTTCTTTAAAAATCCATCTCATGAAATGAAAATCCATTATTAGATCATTAGGATGAGGAGTAGAAGCATAGAGTTTCAGTATTGTGATTTTGGAGTAGAATAATTTGTATTTGTCAAAAATACCCAAGTAGGTTTGTCTGAAGACATTTTTAAAATAGTAATTATGACTACATTTTGGGAAATCTGAAACTGAAACATTTTAGCGAATAATCCTGTGCTACGCTTAATGAACAGTTGGATCGGAATAAAGGTTATCTGTGGGTTCACATTCCGCAGTAGATGAAATGTTCAGCACATGTAATGTTAGGCCTTTATTTAGCATGAAGAGCCCAAATCAAAACTATTCAGCTCCTCATTTACAGACCTCGTTGAGCAGAGCATGATTCTTGACTCTTGGGAAGAATTCTGAGTTTTCTCTCAGTGTTTAGTCTATGAAAATCTTTACCATGGAAATGTTAATACTAGAAGAAACTCATCTCTTTCCTTCTATAAGAAAGGACAATCTGTTTTGACTAAGTTGAGAATAGGCAGAAAAGGGATCTTCTGTACAGTTAGAAATATGCTCTAACTGGAGGATTGATTTCTAACTAAATTGTATGTGGGTGGTGGTGGTGGTATGAGTATTTTTTCAAGCTAAATAACCTATTTTTAGGCCTCTAGACATTTAACCCAAGGTTTCCGTAGTATTTGCTTTAATTGTCTTGTCTACCAGCTATCTCAACAGCAAGTAACAGTTTTCCTCTAGTTAAGTGTGCACTGGATTGATTTTTCTATAGGATTTCTAATTAAAGTACCCAAATAGCACTCCTAAAGTTGAAGATTGATATGACTGTCCTCACAATTAGGAACATATTTCTCTATGTGCTGATCTTAGTCATATGTAATTGGATGGAAGAGAAAGAAATCCATTTATTTGTTCTTTTTATGGCCCTATGCTGAACTAATGTCTCAAATATTCTCAAGATCAGAGCTTTTATACAAAAAGCTCACACACCTCTACATTCTACTTCAGTGGTAGACTCTTCTCTTTTCTCCTGTCCCCACACTTAAAGGAACTTTAGCTGGTAGAGGGACATGGCATTGGGTTTTTTGTTGTTGTTGTTATTATGCCTCAAGTGATAGCGATGACAGTTCAGTGTGGTACACCACCACAGCGATGGCAATCCAGCTGGAGATTAATACATCACCTGTACTGGAGACCAGGATACTGGTAATAAGTACTGAGGTAAAAGC
>CM052901.1:85641088-85683588 GCA_028534135.1 Potos flavus | reverse complement strand
AGTATATTAATTGTGGCATAAGCCACATTTTAAAAATCTCTTTTGGACCCACTTTTTTGAGGAATCCCAAAAATAACGTTCAGTGTCAGCTGCCTCATGATGCAGAGACTTTATTAGGTTCACATGTGTAAGCACCTAGTGGAGAGGGGAGCATCTGACCAATGACATGGAGCCTCAGCGTGGTGGCTGTGAGTCCCTCTGGAAGATGGCACACGTCCAGGAAGTGGAGTGGGATGTTTTATGGTATGTGAAGAATCCATGTTAAATTCGGTGTGTTTTTTTTAAATCTTTGCAAATAAATAAAAGCCGCCTCATTTTGGGATGGATATGCATTCCTTGAGGACAAAATTAATAACAACCACCAAAAATAATAAGGCAGAGATCGAATTAGAGGTACCTTTTATCAAAAGTGCAAGGAGGGCTTGGTGAAATATTTGTTAAAATATTTGCATCACCAAAATACATACTCATTCAGCATCACAGACAGCAGAATCCATGGTGTCCGGCTGTGCTTGACGGGGAAGCATTTCTTGAGGAATACACAGAACTGGATTAATTAATAAATCTGCGAAATGAGAGAGGAAGCAGCCCCCCCTTCCCCGCCGCCATTCCCACCCAGCCTCCCCAGTGTAAATCACCAACAGGGCTACTCTTCATTGCTCTTGCCTTTCCTTTTTCACGTACAATGCTATGTCATGACAGAGCTTTATTGTGCAGGTGGATCTGAGGGTTGTAGTGCCACGCAGTGATGTTCAGTAACTCTCCTGTTCTGCTGCAAAGATCTGGTGTTCAATAACCCTCAAAATTTCTCATTTCTTACCTGTGGTGACGCAGGCTGAATAGTTTTTAGGTTAGAGCTTGCAGTGTGCAGTAGTGTCACAGGTACATTAGTTCAAATAGTTTAAACTCTCAGCACTATTGGAATTATTGTTTGTTTCCTTGCCTCTGCATTTATATTTAGAACATTTAAAAAGAATAAATTGGGTTTCTTTTTTGTAAAGACTCTTAACAGCATAATTATAAGTGGTACAGAAGGCACACAAAAAAGCAGTAGATCCCCACCCCGTTCATTCAGCATCACAGGCAGCACAATCCACGCTGCCCAGCAGTGCTCGAAGAAGGGTATTTCTGTAGGAATCCATAGAACTCATTCTAAATCTCATTAAAACAAAACAAAAAGAACATAATGAGAGTTAGTTTTTCTTTTTGCTCCACACCATTTGACAAGGAAGCTGAGCATAAATTTACATCACGGACACCCCTCGTGTTTTTTAAATGTGGTATTCTAATACCCAGGCCCATTGATGGTTTTTATTAGCGAATGGCTCATTTTTCTTTGGTACGGATATCAAGCAAGCTGATTTTGAGTCAGGTACAATGTTGTGCTACTATGCCATGGTGTGTTCTCACAGAAAAACTAAGAAATGGGATTTGGTGATGGTTGGAGTAGAATGTCAGTGGAAGCGAATTTATTATTGTACAAATCGGAGTGAATAACTGGTCAAATATAGTCCCCTAAAACATGCCCAAAGCAGCTTATCTTGGTATGAATATTGTATTATAAAGGAGTTCTAATAAGTAAATTGGATCAGATATAGCCTTATATGCCACCCGACTTTCATTCTTCATAGAATAAGCATTAACTTGTACTCTCTAGTTATCACAACACCTCTTTTGTCTTTTGATTTCATTTTATCTCAACCTTACAGCGTGGACCCTGTTTGGGAAGGCTCAGAACCAGAGTGTAATCTAGAGAAACTAACGAGGGGCCCCCACCAAATTCTGAGGTGCTCTAACTACTGGCAACAGTGGTGTCTATTAAGGACTGACCCGGAATCTGCCTGCACAATATGAGCTCGTGCCACAGCCTCTCCCTTTCCCATGTCCTTCCCTGCATTTGCATTTTTTCCCTCCTGAGTTTTTTGGCAGCAGGTGAGGCAGTTATAACCATGGCCCTTCCCTGTCTGATCGTATGTTCTGCAAGCTTAGCACATGGTTCTGTCCGTTCTCAGACTGTCTACTGCTAGCCTCACGGTAGACTGTGAGGTTTGTACTCAAATGCCGAGGTCAGAGTTCCTTTGTAGTCTCTTGCCTGGCCTGTAACTTGGGCTAGTTACTGGACTTCTCCAAGCCACAGTTTCATTAGCTGATGAAGCGATGATAGTCATGGTACCTGCTGCATGAGGTCATAGTGAGGACTGTCTGTGATTATGCATTTGAAGTGCTTAGAAAGTGCCTGGAGTGTGCATTATGAACGCTAGTTACTCCACTCTGAGATGGAGGATGAACAGGGCTTAGCTGTGTTCTTGCGTGTGGTCAGAACCCCCCAGAGATTCAGACCTGGACTGGGGCCTCACTGCCCATCCTCCTGAGCTGTCCATCTGGAAGCTTTCATCATCTCGCTGCTCTCCCTCTCCCGTCCAGTCAGAGTGATTCCACATCATGCTTCCTCTTGGTCCTCCCTGCAGTTTGCCAGTGTGGGAGTTCCCTTTTCAGTGTTGGTGAATTGGGTCCAAAAGTCAGCCTTAGGAAAGGACACTAGGGCCTGACTTCTTCGAGGCCCTGACTTCTTCAAGGCCCAGCCCCCCAGTGTTATGCCTAACCTGATAGATGCTCAGCAAAACGCTATTGAATGGGTTCATGATATTCGGAGAGATTGGTGCTATCAAGTGTCTCTCCCGGGTCACAAATAGCATCTGGCCCGTGACCGTACTTGGGGACCCTGATCCAGAATTCTGCCCATCATATGTGGTAAGCCATCCGTTCATGACTAAGAGGTCGCTCGCCATCTCCACTGCATTCACCCTTTCAGGAGGAGGCCGCACAGGCCCCAGGCGGTAGCATTGCCAGGTAGGCCAGGCCCGCAGGGCTGACTGGGGCAGGAATCCAGAAAGCTGATTACAACCCCCCAGCAAAGGGCTTGTGCAGCAGCTGAAGGGAAGCCTGGGGTTTCAGCAACTTCTGATACGGTTCGCCTCCTCTGAAGGGAAAATTGGAGGTTTTTTGAAATGCTGAGGAAATGCCATAGGAGTTGTCAAATATCTGAAAACAAGCGGGTAAAAACAGCAAACTGCTTGTGCCAAAACAGTAGAATTCCTTTCTTCAGTTTGATTTCTCTAACCTTGTGTATTTAGGAAAAACTCAACTTGAGGTCTAACTCCAGTCATCTAGAGGTACTATCTTGTAGTAGAGTAAGAAATTGAACCAGAACAGATTTCATTTAACCTTTCAAAACTGAGATTTTCACACCGTTGACCTTTTGGACTTCACGGAGCAAAACAGAACTACCTGCTCTCTGCTGCACATGTAAACGAGAAAGGGAGGAGAGCGCCTCAGACGATGGCTGTCTCTCATGTTTGGTTCGCCTAGAAAGCGTACATTACGGTTCACATGTGGAAATGGGCCCTTTGCAGATAGTTAAAGATATAAATTTCCAGATCATCCTGTCTGGCTTAGTCTTGTGCTAAAAGGGATAACCGTGTAACTATTCAGG
Organism: Potos flavus; assembly: GCA_028534135.1. Taxonomy (NCBI): domain Eukaryota; kingdom Metazoa; phylum Chordata; class Mammalia; order Carnivora; family Procyonidae; genus Potos; species Potos flavus. The sequence continues at coordinate 85,680,095 of CM052901.1, read as the reverse complement.
AGGGAGTGAATTTAGCTGCCTTTCAGAGACACCATAGAAAATTCTCAAAGCCTGGATTCTGAAAAATACACTACCAGTAAAAACTAGAGCAGTGGTATTTTCTAATTGATTGCTCTTGGTTTGTTTTGTGCTTGTTGTAAGTCAGGGGTGACTTTACCTTATGCTCATACCAGCACCTATAATGTGTTGGTCTCAGCTTGGTTTTGGAAAGCAGTACGTTACTTTTTGTCCTGTTCAGAACTCATCTGACTCTTGGCGTTCCCTCGATTTTTTTTTTTTTTTTTTAACTCTGCTGCAGCGTATTGTAACTCTTAGAGTGGGTGGCTTTGTGGAGTGCATCATCCTGCTTGTTTGCTGAAAGGTCCCTGGCGTCATTCACACTGCACAGGTGCTCAGGCTCCTGGGCTGTTTGAGAAGCTCTTCATGCTGCTGGCAACCTAGATGATTTGCTAACCCAGTTCTCAGAAGCTCTTGGCCAGGGTGGCAGGCCATCAGTCTCCATCCACCAGCAAAGAATGTCCAAGAGTTGTGCCAGGAAAATAGCCGAAACTGCCCAGGATATCTGTCCACCTGTATACCAAGGATTTAGAAACCATGTGGATGAAGTCACAGGTAGTCTTTGGAGGATAATTTCTCATCTACAGCTTTCCATCTAGTGATACTCAAGAGTCATTGCTTTTAGGCATCTATCAGCAAAGAAAGATCAAAGGAGAACCTAGATTCAAGAAAGGCCTGTTTAAAAATAACTTCATGGCAAATTATTTTAAATTAAAACTGACATAAATGTAGTAGCTCAGCTTTAAGTAACAAGGAACCTCTTATATAACAACATTTATGAAGAATAACTATATTACAAAGCAAGATAATTTAGTAAGAACAGTAGCATTGTTTTTACAGTTTTTGCATTTCTCATCAATGTGTGGCTTAGAAGTCAGCTGGATTCTGGTATCTGCTTCTGCATCCAGTCTATTGTGATAATGTTATTTTGTTGGAAGCATATGAAGAAAATTTGGCTTAACACAGGTATGTAGTTGGAAAAGGTAGAAGTATTTTAATAGCATTTTTTGTTAATAGTGGGTATTCTTTTTTGTCCCTATACCAAGCCTTGTAATGTGGTAGTTTCTTAAATGTTGTTTTCAATGTGCAGTCTGAAACCATACCAATAAATTTTTTGAACTGTGGTACTTAGAAATCTTTTATCTTGAATGGTATATGGTATATAACACTGTATTTCTTTTTGCCAAGTATTCAGCAATGAGCTATATTACTTTTTTGGGTGGATGGTGTTGGTTCATTTTGAAAATTTATTTTTACATTTACATATGGTAGAATTCACTCTTTGGTGCACAGTTCTGAGTATTGACAAATGCAGAATCATGTAACTGCTTCCAAAATCAATAAATAGAACACTCCGTCACCCACACCCCCTTCCCATAATTCGCTTGTGCTACTTTTTTGAGTTAAACTTTTGAAATCAGTTCATTTGGATGACTGACCCCGTCTCTTCTGTCTTGATTGGTACCACTTTTGCTTGCAAAGCGTCATATTTTCTGGCCTTATCTTCCATCTGGGAATGTGTTGTCACCATAGTGAAAGTATTGCCGTTCCCAGAGATGGTGCAAAATGAAATTTTTTAATGTGTTTCTTTGCTTATCTAGGAGTGGGTAGGTACTTGATCTGTGAATATAAAATGAAATTCTAAGGGCAATTCCCACAACAAACATTGGAGAAAAATTCTGACATTTCCGTTGGAACTTTGTCACAAGAGAAATTTTAGCTGTGAGGATTTGAGAAACAAAAAGTGATATCTTCAATTCATTACTTTCTTGCAATGGGTCATGAAGAGAGCATGAGCAGCAGTTCCACCATGCAAGTAGTTAGGTTCACTGTTCCAGCTTTCTAGAAACTAGAGCTAGGTATTGAGCCACTTAAAAGGGTCACTTAACTTTCCTATATTCAAATATGCTTTTTTTTTCAATTATGCATGCATTTTAACCTACCCGTGTCTATAGCAGAGTTTGTCATTTTACAAATTGTAGCACATTGTATAGAGTCATGTAAGCACCACCACAGTCAGGGTACAAAATAATTCCATTCCCTCCCCCAAACTGCCTTTTGCTATCCTTTTCTAGTCACCTTTCTTCCCACCCCTAACTCTGGCAGCTAAATACCTGTTCTCATTGCTATAGTTCTGTCTTTTCAAGAAGGCCATAGAGATGGGAATTCTCTGGCACACAGCCTTTGAGACTGTCTTCTTTCAGTTGGTTTGTTCCTTTTATTGCTGAATATTAGGCCACTGTGGGTATCAATTTGTTTGACTCATTCACCCATTGAAAGGTATTTCCAGTTTTTGGCAATTAGGAATGCAGCTGCTGTAAACATTTGTGTACAGGGTTTTGAGTGATTGTTATATTTTCATTCTTCTAGCATAAATACCTAGGAGCAGACTTGCAGCTAGCATGTTCAGTTTATGTTTACTCTTTTAAGACATTGTCAAACTATTTTTCAGAGAGCGGCACCATTTTTCATTCCCACAAGCAGTATATGAGAGTTCCAGTTTCTGCATGTCCTCACTGGCACTTGATATTGTTGGCATTTTTTATTTTAGCCATTCTAATAGGTGTGGGTGGTATCCCATCATGATTTTAATTTGTACTTCCCTGATGATTGGTGGTTTTATATTCATCCTTATATCTTTCATCCTGTTCATGTGTTTATTTGCCATTCTTTTATCATCTTAGGTGAAGTGTCCCAAGTTTTTCCCTAATTTTTATTTGGACTGTTTGTTCCCTGTCAAGTTTTGAGTTTTTTATGTATTCTAGGTAGAGGTCCTTTGTTGAATATGTGATTTGCAGATATTTTTTTGCAGTCTCTAGCTTGTCTTTTCATTCTTTTAATTGTGTATTTCACAGAACAAAACTTACATTTTGATGAAGTCCAGGATATCATTTTTTTCCTTTCATAGGTCATGTGTTTTGGTCTTATGTCTCCAGACTCAAATTTTATATCTAAATCCGTGATCCATTTTGAGTTAATTTCTGTATAAGGTGAGGCTTAGAACAAGGTTTGGGGGTTTTGGGACTATATAAGTGCAGTTGTTCCAGCACTGCTCACTGAAAAGACTATTGTTCTTCCACATGTAATTGCTTCTGTATTCTTTGTTTATTCCTTTGCTAACACCACAGTCTTGATTACTATAGCTTCATAGAAAGTCTTTTGTAGTGCGATTCCTCCATTTTATTTTTTTCAAAACTGTTTTCACTCATTTAGTATTTTCTCCTTTTCATAAAATTTGAGTTAGTTTGTCTTTATCAACAAAAATTCCTGCTGTGATTTTTACTGGAAGTGTGTTAAATCTATATATTACTTTGGGGACACTTGACATCTTTATTTATTATGTTGAATCTTCCAATCCATGAACATGGTGTGTATCTCCATTTATTTAGGTCGTCTTTTTTTCTTTCATTAGCATTTTGTAGTTTTTAGCATACAAGTCCTATATATGCTTTGTTGGATTAATACCTAAGGAGTTCATTTAGGGGGAAGTTTTTTTTTTTTTTAATTTTGTTTTCCAGTTGTATTTCTTAGTATACAAAAATATACTTATAATTTTTTGTTCTGATATTTCTATAGTTCAAAGAATCATAAGTGAATCATTTTGTTCTCAAAAGAATACCGAGGGCTCATGAAACGTTAAAAATAGCCTACATAAATGCATAGTTAATATGCAGCAGTTAATAAAATATTAATTTTAATAAATTAAAATTTGTTTTATAAGTCTATATTTTTGGCTCAAATATTTGGCTCCATAATAGTGCTGAGTTTTTAAAAATATCACCTTATATAGTATAGTGTCACTTATATGAAATTCCTCTGTGTGTGTGTGTGTGTGTGTTTAGATTTCTAGAAGGATGTTTATCATATGTCAAAAATCATCTCTGAGTGGTGAAAAGTTTAGGCAATTTTTGTTTTATATATTGCTTTTCTCTTTTTGAAGATTTCACAATAGGTGCATATTGTTTTTATTAGAACAATGAAGCTGCTTAAAAGAGAAAAGAAAAAATGAAGCGGCGATTTTTAATATAGTTCTTATTAGTAAACAAGGATAGTACAGACTCAGGTCCTGTCTGAGAATCAAGTACGTGTGTCTTAGAAGTCTCAATGTTGTCCTAGCCATTTAAAAATTCTAAACTCGTTGGGGCACCTGGATGGCACAGTTGGTTAAGCGTCTGACTCTTGGTTTCAGCTCAGGTAGTGATCTCAGGTCTGAAGATTGAACTCTGTGCTGGGCTCCACCCTGAGAGGGGAGTCTGCTTTGGATTCTCTCTCCCTTTGCCCTTTTCCCTGCTCTCTCAAATAAATAAATAAATCTTTAAAAAATTTTTAAATATTTTCTATTAAAACCAAAGGAACCTTTTAAGACAGATGGGACATTCAGAATTGAGAGTGCTGTGGTTGGAATTTTTCTTCACAGCATTTTTCTTTACTTTTTTTTTTTAAGATTTTATTTTTAAGAAATCTCTACGCCCAACTTGTGGCTCAAACTCACAACTCGAAGATCAAGAGTTGCATATTCCTCTATGCCAGCCAGGCGCCTCCATTTCTTTTTTATTATATATTTGTCTCTGTGTTAAGCAGAGACAGTGGATCCCAGCCTTGACTGCTCGTTAGAATCACCTGGGTCTATTTTGAAGAGTGCCTGATGGTTTAGCCCACCTTTGAACATTAGATTAGATTTCTGAGGGTGGGCAAGGACACTGGTGTTTTTATAAGTTCCCCCATGTGATTACTAAACTCTTCGAAAAACACATGTTGGTAAGTTCTAATGTAATGTAATAATAACCATGAAGTATTTTAAGTGAGACTTCTATGTATGAAATTTATGATTATTATTATATGTATGATTTCTGTATAGTCATAGTTTATATATGAAGATATGTAAATAAGAAAATAAAAATTATGTATATGCTTTCACACCTCTATCAAGTTAAATATGTTCTTATAAGTGAGAAGGCAGTTAGGGATGCCTGGGTGGCTCAGTGGGTTAAAGCCTTTGCCTTCGGCTCAGGTCATGATCTCGGGGTCCTGGGATCGAGCCCCACATCGGGCTGTCTGCTCAGCGGGGAGCCTGCTTCCCCCTCTCTCTCTGCCTGCCTCTCTGCCTGCTTGTGATCTCTCTCTCTCTGTCAAATAAATAAATAAAATCTTTAAAAAAAAAAAAAAGAAGGCAGTTAAATTTCTAAAACAAAATGAGTTCTAATGTGACTCCAAATAATTATATTATAGCAAAAAGAAACCAAAACCCATAGCATCTTTAATATTTCCACATTTTTCATGAGAATTTACCATCCTTGTTAAGTCTTCAGGTGTATCGCTGACACTTGACAAATGGCAGGTAATTAGCATTGCTCAACCTTGTCTCCTCTGTTGTGGATAGGATTTTATAAACCTAGGCTTAGGAGTATTTGTGTATAGACACGTCATCTTTCCTGTACCTCTTCTAGGAGACCTCCCGTATAATGATTTCATGACATCGTCTGATCCTGCATATGCTGAGGAATTACATTCTTGACAACAATTTAAAGTGGATCTGTGATGTGCAGTCCTGTCACCACCCTCTCAGTCATGACTGTGACTCACCATAGTCTCTTTTTGAGTAGCTCCAGCTTCCCCTCTGTAGGAGGTGTATAGTTTTTCCCAGGCCTAACAGGGCCCAAAAGTCAAAATGGGGCAGGGGAGATGTTAGTTAAAGGGTACCGTGTGGTTATGTAGGGTGATCAAGTGTGGACATGTAATGTAAGGTATGTCGCTGTAGTTAGTAGTACCGTGTCAAAGACTGGAAATTTGCTGAGTAGATTTCAGGTGTTCTCATGACATACAAAAAGGGACCTATATGAGAAGATGTGTTAATTAGCTTGACTGTAGTCATCATTTCACTGTGCATATCAAGTCATGCTGTATACCTTAGATATATACAATTTTGATTAAAAAAAAATAAATTACAGTAAAATAAATGGGACAGTCCCCAGGCTGCATTTTGCTAGCACTCCTTGTAGGAATCACATAACAGAAGTGGGATTCTGCAGCTTGCTCGCTGTGTAGCAACTTGAATGAAAACAGAATACTGTCTGTCTTTTGAAATATTTTGGGCTTTTGGGAGGTTCCTGTGTGAACTTTGAAAATCTTGCAAACTGGTTTACTTAGCTGCATTCTCTAGGGCTGTCAGGACCCTCCTCCCTAAACACCATTTTTTCCTGGTTTCACCTACCAAAAATAGGTAATGTGCTTTAAAGAAGGAGAGAAATGATTTTAAAATGAGAGTATTTCATTACTTTAGTATACATTGTACATTACCCAGCACGTTGCAGTTTTCAGAGCACTTTCACAGCCTTTGTTGATATGTTTCTCACGGTAATCTTGTGAGGTGCACAGAGGGATATCCTCCATCACGTCCCAACTCACGATAATAGAAGCCCACAGGTTGCTCCCATTGGCTGACGTGATGTTGTGTGTTGCCTATTCTTCCATTCCTACTACTCGAATTCAGTTCTTAGTTATCTTGTCCTTAGCTTTCTAATTGATCTTCCTGTCTTGGGCTATTGCCTTATCAGTCCATTCTTCACAGTGTTTCCCGGATTACCTTTCCAGAAGAGGGTTAGTAATGTCACCTTTCAGCTTAAAAACCTTCAGTGGATTCTCATTTCTTGTAGATGAAAATCAAATTCCTTAGTGTTGTATTAGTCCCCAGGCTAGACTTTGCTCCTTCATCTCCATCCTCACTGTCTACCATAGGCCCTCTACCCTCCTCAAAGGACAACTTCATGTTCCTCAAAGATCCCACATGCTTTTCTCCCTCCCTGCCTTCACTCTTGCTATCTCCTCTGCCTAGAAACACACCCCACCACTCACACTGGCCCACTTTGTGAAATTCTCCTTATGCCAGTCATCCGGGAAGAATGGCTTCCTCTTTCCTGTTTGCTCTGTAACCCTTTGTGCACACGTATTGCCAAGTTAAGCAGCTTTCTTCCCCCACAGACCGTGAGCTCCTTGTGAACACAAGCTGTGCCGTGTAGGACTGTGTTTTGCTTCATGTCCCCAAAGCAGAGCATAGTGCCAGGGACATGGCAGACATGAGACTTGATTATTTGAATAAAGGAAGGACTTTGGGAACCTTCAGAAAGACTGTGGGTGCAGTGTTTATGTTTAATGTAGTAGCACATTCTTATTTTTTATTAATAATGACTGTGCTTAATGGATGGTATTTTCTGGAATATCATCTTTAATCTCTCTCACTATTTACATTTCAAACACTGTAATCTCCAGAAGTTAAACTTACTCTTGCATCACACACACACACACACACACACACACACACAAACGTATTTTCACTTTAAAAAATATCCCTGCCTCTTGAACCAAAAGTGTGATGTTGATCTTTCCTTTTCTCTAATAGTACCCTTCCTGACCACCACCCTCCCCCCCCAAGACCATGACCAGCACACTGACTTCTTAGCAGCAGAGCCGGTTTTCAATTGTATAGGTTCTCTTAGCACTGGGCTCTCATGTCTTTTTCCTATTAACACCAGAACTAAATACCCAGAAATACAGTTTCGAGAAGCCCTTAGCACTGTGTGTATGTACACTTGTACTTTTGTGTGCTCTTTTCCTCTCTCTGGCGTACATATATGCACTATTGCAGAAGAGTAATGGGGTCTAGTTGGCTTTTGCTTCCTGTTGGAGAGTCATTGTGTTTATTGGTCATTGTGTGCTCAGTAGTGCTGGTGATACACGTGTTAGGGAAAATGAGTATAGGTAGGAAAGTGGCTGATGATAGAATGTGAAATCTAAACTTCTAGAGGGAGCCTCAGAAAAGCCCATCATATTCAAGTTTAACAGATGACTTGAATTTGTGATGCAGAATTAAATATTTTTGGACAGTAGTTAATGCAGTATCTCTATTCTAAAGTTGGTAATAAAAGCAACTCTGCAGGAATAAGCTAGAGCAAGGAAATGGACATGAGTTTAGATGACATTTTTTGTTAGGTCATCGCTACCAATTGATAAAACAGCTATACTTTTTGTACTATTCCCCCCTCCTTTTTTTTTAACAGAGCGAAGTGCAATTGGCAACACTTGGAACCTTGCAAAGGACAAGCAACCAAACAGATAATAAACCCAAAAGAAAAAGGAATTACCCAAGGCACACACTGGGTAGTAGCTTTGTATGAGCACCATCCGATTCCTAGGGCAGTGGTCCCCTCCGTTTCAAAAACCTATGGAAGTACTCTCTCCACCCATTATTTCTGTTGAAGCTGAGAGTCAGGGAAATGGCTTTTGTATTAGGCTTTAAATTCAAGGTTTTATTTTTATCGTATTAAACTGCCAGAACCAGATCTTCTTGACACGAGACCCCTGGGGCGCCTCTGCAGTGCCATGGACTCAGCAGGCGCTCAGCTTTATGGGAAGTCACACACGCACTAGCAGCATATGCATTCCCATTTCTATGTTGATAAATATGTGGATTGTAAGAACAACTCATTTTCTAAACTAATGCTTGACCTGGTTCTTTGGTGATCTTTCAGGTGATTTCAGGCCATCATTACAGAAGTTAATGCTTGGCATCCATCATGATGTTTGTTTTATAGGAAGAAAACTTGGACTGTAGGGAAGAAACAAAGTAGGTTTTGGTAATGTTACAGGAAGCAGATGCATGTTTTGGAAGTTTGGGAACCTCTTTGTTGAATTGATAGGTAGGGCGCTTATGATGTCTAATTGTTGCCTATCCAGAGAATCTGCTTCAAGCCACATTTGGAGCTGTACAAATGATAGCATAATGTTTGTGAAAACAGGTTCTAAGCAATCCTTATTTCTTTTTTTAGCTGTGGAGCTGAATGTCCATAGCAAACATTATATAAAATACATAGTTGCATCTTTATGTATATTTTCATAAGATTTGATTTATGATGTAAGAGGTTTTAAAAATCTGATAATGCTTGGTTACATACACACTTCTTTAAGAAGTCAGGAATCATCCCTTTTCTTCTCTAGTAGACAATCAAAATAAGCAGTTTGAAGAGATGGATTTAAGACAGCAAAATTGTTGTATCTTCAGCTGTGTAAAAGAAGTACTGTACCTTGGACCAGAAAACGTGTATTAGCGATGGTTCGGTTAGTGACTGAAAAGGCAAAACAAAATACTGTAGTGTAAACTACAGTTCCACATGACAGCATGTTCGGCTAGTGCTAGCCGTCAGGATTTAGGGAACAGGTAGAGCTAAAACGTGTTGTGCTGCTTTGCATGAAAATACATTAATAACGAAATCTTGGGGTGCTTTGTTTCTCATTGAATTCTACTAGGGAGAGATTTGGTCAGGTTTTGTTGTTGATGTTTGTTTTTTGGATGGACTAGGAGTGGACTGTTTGCCATAAACCTGTCCCCCCAAAAGTTGCTTATTTCTCATCTTCAAAACTTCTACTGCCCACGGTGGAATAAAGCTGCATTATTGTTTGTTTTGGATGTAGAAGTTGATCAGCGCATTGCTTTTTAGTGTGAAGTTATAGTGTAATGAGTTAAATGATAAACTTAACTTGCACAGGGATATTTTCTTTCCTCTGTTAGGGTTAATCTTTAAACAGTCTCTGTGTTCAGAAAAAAGATACTGTTAAAGACCCCAGATTGCAAAAGCAGTGCCACTTCTTCTGAGAGCTTTGGGGCAATCCTCTGATGTGTAATTGCTTTTACATCAGTCACAAGAGAGAGACAAGAATGCGCTTTCCTTGAACTTAACAGTTTGGGCAATTTTCTATAATCCAGTAAATACAAATTGTAGCTTGATTATTCATCTACGTCTGTCAAGCAAATTTTAATGGATGAATGAATGAGTCAAATCTATGCATGGAAATATACAAATGTGCAAAATATGGGTCTAATTACCAGGCTGCTGAATTTACACAAGGTCAGGTAAACAAGGCACCAGTGTAATGATTATTAATTGTTAATAATGCCTTTGGGAAAACATTCACATTTTCCTTCTGAATACCTAACAGTTTGCCTCTCTAGTCATTTCAACTCTGAAAATTTTAGCTGGTCTAAAAACACAAAAATATTTTTGCCCTATTTTTATCCTTTCCCTATAATTGCCTTCTAATTCTTTTAGAATAACAAGTAAAATACAATACATTTTACAGGACCCTGTGGAAAGTCACAGTTGAATATGATGGTGAGAGAATTAAGGCGGTGGGGGGGGGTGGTAACTCACACAGCAGAATGAAATAGCAGCTTTCTTTTGTCTTCATTGAAGGGATGAGCATGCCCCCCCCCCCCATCCTCCACCCTCTTCTCAAACATAATCAACATTCTAAAACACAAAACCAAGGTGGTAATAAAGGAAAGGAAATCAAAGCAGGCTTTTTTCCCCTCTATTTACCATAGTAAGTCAACATTTGACTCTGTCTTGATATTCTATAAAATGAATGTTGGAAAAAGAATAATATCAATGAGTAGTTTCCCATCAAAATGCCCAAGGGCCGAAATAATTGAGGGAGTACTTGCCGAGGTTTTTCTTAGTTCAGTAACTCTTGATCACTGTGCAGTTTTGTAGCTGTGCTATCATTAAGGGCTCTCCATGTCTGAAAGGACACCCCCCTCTTCCAGCTTTAATCCAGAAGTCATAAATTGTAGAACTAACATGTCGTCTGCGGGTCACCCAGGCGAAAACACTGCTTCTTGAGAGATCTATCTTTCTGCCACTGTGCTTTGAAAATCTTTTGAATATTTTGCATTAATGGGACTGCTGCAGTGTCTTGCTGGGCCGTCTTCTCATCCTCGCAGGCTCGACATTCAGAAGTTTTTCCCCATGGCTAATCTAAACGTTCTTCTCTCTGTTCTAGGCCTCACTGCCTGCTACACACCGGTGTTGTACGTTCAGTGAATGCAAGCACTTTCCTCTGTGTTTTCTTTTGAGTGTTTGTAAATAGCACGCATATCTCTGTTTTATTTCTTTAAGCTCTGTACTTGAGGACTCATATCATTTCTTAAGAATTTTCACTTTCATATGTGTTTTTCTGGAACTCTGTATTTTTAAATCATGGTTATCTTCTGTGGGTTAAATAATACTGCCTATAAGCCAAATGGATTTGGACCACTGTTTGACCTTAGCCCTCTCCTCTTTTATGGTCCACCCTAGAATATAATAGACATATTTTATACATACTCATAGATGCTCCCGTGGTTTAATTAAATCTATGTAAAGTTATGGCCCAACTCTTTATTCTGGCATTTGAGACATTATATAATCCAGCCTTCACTCCCCACATGCTCTCCCATCCTTTGACGCTGTCCACATCATTATTCCTCCAGACAGACCTTCTTGTTTTTTCACAACTGCCAGGATTGTCCTCGCCCACTTTCTATCTCTGTCTCCTCAACCTTCAAGACCCAAGCCCACCTCCGTTGTGGGAAAACTTTTGTTGACATTACAATTGTGGAACGTTTGTTTTTCCTTTGAATTCCTAAAGAACTTCAAATGTGTAACTTTTCTCCCACAATTTCTTTAATACAGTCTCTTGTAGTTATATTCTTTCATTTGACAAATAATTTTGTTCCCTCTAAAGTTGTAGACTTCCAGAGAGCAGAAGAAAGAAGAAAGGATAGTATTTTTTGAGCTGTAAGACCCTTTGCTAAACTTTTTTTTTTTTTTTTGCATACATGGTATCATTTAATTCTTGTAGCAACCCTGTAAGGTGGTGATATTTTTTCCATCTTTACAGATAAAGCTGAATCTTGTAGTAAGAAACTCAGCCTGTGTTAGAAGGCTAACACACTGTAGAGTTGGGATTTAAATTAGGGTCTTTTTCATTAAAACTCCACGCACTCTTCTCAGGAAGCTTCTTCCATGTAAGAGTGATAGTTTGCATTCCACTCTATCAAGTTACTAAAAAATTCAGAGAACAAAATAAGTGTTCCATAAATGATTGAATTTATCATTATGGAAGTCTTGATTGCCCCAGTTGCATTTCTTTTACCCATCTGCTAATAGTAATATGAATTAGCAATAAAATAGCCAAAGCCTTAGGAAGGACCCTCTGTATTCTCAGCGATGGCTGATAGATGAAAGGTTGACAATTGTACTCCCACATAAGACTGTTGACTTGAGACAAATTCTTTTTTTTGTTTGTCTATTTTTAAGGTTTTCCCTTGTTGATCCCAACATTCATTGGTATTGTTAAATGTCACTCTTCTCATTTACTATTTGCATTTCATTTTCAGAAAGTAAATCTCATTGTAGTAGCATGAATAATTTATGCTTCTGTCAAGGAACTATTAAAACACCAGAGGTTGAAAAATATGCACATTCTAAAATTTGTATAGAAACTAAGGAATATTTTCGCCTCCCCCCAACCCCCACCACTCCTAAGTGTTTACCCCAGTAGTAAACCTAGGTGCTTACTGAAAAGCCATGGTCTCTCGGACTTCAACTTAGGACCCTTTGCAGACTTGTAATTATATTTACAGATTATGAAAACTTGCCATTTTATTTTTAATAGAAAATAGGCTTTTGTACTTCTGGGGGCTGTTTACCTTTTTATTTAAAGCAGGGAATTTTTTATGAGGTATATTTATTGTTGAAGATTTAGTAGTTATGAGGATCAGGAAGGAAGATTGCTCAACCTTAGAATGAGCAGAATTTCAATTTCATGAACATAGGCAATGCGACTGAGCGTTGGGGTGACAAAAATATGATTTTTTTTAGGTATCTGAGGTTTCTTGTTAGTAACTTCTGTGCATATTGAGAAGTTCAGCCTATTTTGCAAACAGTTACTAATGCCATAATGCATTTTCCCATATCTTCCATCTGAATTTTTTACTATTATTGATTGAGGATTCAATTGAGAAATGTGTTTAGAACCCTGCTTTCTGTGGTAATCACAGAAGTCAGTGGGAAGACAAGAAAATTGTATTGAAAGAAATTTTGTGCGTGTGTGTTTTGTGTTTCAGCATAGATTATCTCTGCCAAAATAATAGCTGTCATTTTGTTCTTGTTATATTAGTGGCCTGTAGCTTACCACTACTCCTTTTGCCTTACTTTTGCTTCTGACCACTAGCTATTACCCTCAGGAAGAAGACCTTTTTAATTGAATGTCCAAATTTGAATGATTCTTGTCCTAATACCATCGTGATTTTGATCCATTTCAAATTAGAGAGCCCTAAGTTGCAACCTCTCACCTCAACATGAAAGCCCTTTAACATTCAGGTACTTTGAAACTTCAGTTCTGTTTAGAATTTCATATCATGCCCATCATGGGAGGAAAAGATGGAAAATGTATACGCTGAGCCTATAGGACTTCCTGCAGTGCTTATTAATCCTTTATGGATCATTTGAAATGTTTCTAGTTTATTTAAGCTTTGCTGCTTGTATCAGATTGTTCCTACGAAAAAAGAAAAAGTGATCATGCTTTGAATTTTTAAAAATGATCTCACTTTCAAGCAAAAGCACTTTTATGCTCCATTAAAGTTGAATTTGCCAAACTCTTACATCGCATTAACACAAGCTTTACTGGATAGATAAACGTGTTGTTCAAAGACTGACTTGAACTTTACCAAACTGCATATTAAGATTTTTTACCTTTATACTTCTTATTTCTTAAATTATTTTAAAATAGACTAGTAAAATAGACTAGATTTGCCCAAATGTACTACTTTAATGACAAAATAATTTTTTCATTTGTTTTAAAATATTACTATCGATTGGAAGCTATGAGACTAAAAGAAACAAAAAATATTTTGAGCTGTTAATTTCACATTTGTTCATATTTTATATAGTATCAATATCTTAATAAAACTATTTTGATTTTTCTTGAAACTTGTATAAGTAATTTAACCATTTTGACATTTCTGATTTTTACTCAATTATATCATGTGTGCAGTATTTTCTTGAAGATTTTAGTAGGTTAGCCGGTAAAATGTTTCATTTTTCCCCCTTTTCAATTCAGTGGGTTTTTAAAAATGTGCGTAGGACATTCTCCGGTTTTCTGTGAGATAGGATGTTAGGCTCTTTGTTTTTATTTATTTCATTAAGTTTTTAGGTTGGAGATAATCTTCAAATCTGTATCCTTTGACCTAAAATTACTTAGTAAACTCTAGTCCCATTTGTACCATGCTTCCTGGCTCCCTAACACTATCATAAAGACTTGGTCTTTCCTTTGCATCTCTTCGGCCTTGGGGTTTTAATTTAATATGATTGTTCTTCAGAAAGAATGTAAGTTAGTTTTCTACTTGAAATGACTTTGTGTATTTTTTTAAATACATGAAAACTTTACAAAGTATGGGGTATTATTTTATCTAAAATATATATCTGTGCTCTTTTTAAAGCAGTAATTTACATTAACATTCATAACGATCTTGAAAAAATATATATTTTAATGGTAATGAAAACATAATTTAATGTTAAGCTAAATCTTTTTCAGCTCTCATAGATTCAATTTTTTTAGCTGTTGAGTCACTAGGGTTCTTAATAAGAAGGAAAATGCTTTTCAGAGAATTTTTAGAGAATTACTTTTTTTAAGGCAAACAGCAGATTATACACATGGAGGGGAAAGAGAACCTTTTATATGCCTCATGGAGGGAAAAATCCAACCAGTTATATGAAATATTTAGCAAATTATTTTATTGTTACAGCTCACCATTTGTGAGAGAACAGTGGTACCTTATTAGTAAGAAACTGTAGGGGCACCTGGATAGTACAGTCGGCTGAGTGTCTGACTCTTGGTTTCAGCTCAGGTCATGGTCTTGGGGATCTGAGATCGAGCCCCTCATTGGGCTTCGCACTCAGCTTGGAGTCTGCTTGAGATTGTCTCTCCCTCTCCCTTTGCCCCTCCCACTCGTGCTTGCGCTCTCTCGCTCTCTCTCTCTCAAATAAATAAATATTTTAAAAAAATAAAAGAAACTATTAACTTTGGCTTCTAATGTAAAAATCTGCACTGAATTCATTTTTCACTAATTTACTTTATTCTCATCTCCCAGTGATCCCATGACCTTTCAGAAATATGTAGTTCCTATTTTGTACTTTACAAAAGCTGCCCCTTAGGTTGTATTGAATAACACAAAGTTGAATTACGAACATAATAGCAATTCTTAGTGGCATTTCCAGTCCAGGCTTACTTTTAGTGTGCTAAATTCATAAGTGAAGTGGTTTTTTTTTTTTTAAATTTTTTCCATGTTAGGGAAAAGGTTAAATAATGCTGGGCTTCTCTTTGTAGGCAAACAGGGAGAGTCATTTTGGTTGTTTAGTGGAAGGTTGTGTTCTCATATTTTCATTCCTCAGTCAGCATAAAGGATGTTCGGGATTGTTTTCGAGCTTTCAGACAGGGTTTACATATTTCTCACATATTTTGAAAACTGCTCATTGTACGATGGAAGTAAAAATCATCTGGGGATAAAAATTTTGGCCTGGGTGGTTTAGTCAATTAAGTATCTTGATTTCGGCTCAGGTCATGATCTCAAGGTCATGAGAGAGCCCCGCATCGGGCTCCATGCTGGGTGTGGAGCCTGCTTAAGCCTCTCACTCTCCTTCTGCCCCCAAAAATTGAGACATGACGTTACTTCCCAAAGTCATATACTTTGAGAAGCCTCAAGAGAAGAGATGAGAGAGTAATGGTGTCTTTGAATTCTCTGATGAGTCCGATTTCCAGAAGAAAAGCCTGGTTTCCCACAGGAAAATGGATGATGGAGTTTTTTTTAACTTCAAGCATAATCTTTCAAAAAATGTAATTTTACTTGATGTTTATCTTTCATCAACCAAGAGAACATATCTTTTGGTTATCTTTTCAGTATTTAATTGATGCCATCATCACTGAGTCATCTGCTGTGAAAGGACAGAGAAGGTACCCTGTTTTCCATTTTTTAAGTCAGGTGGATCCCATTATAATCTCTAAGTGATCCATCACTAGGCAATGGCTTCACAGCATTCTGATGAAATATTTTAAATATCCCTTCAGGAAGAAAAACCCACAAATACTGGGCTGTATATTGTCGGGAAAGAAGGCCTGAATGCATGTTCATGAGAATTGCAGTTGTTCACAAGTCTTTATAGTTTTAAAGCAGTTGTAAGACATTGAGCTCACACGATGCTTATAGTAACATCTCATGGAAGAGACAGGGTAGGTGTTGCTTGTAATATCCCAAGGTAGGCACACCCAAAGCCTCCTCGGGTGAAAGGGCCTACCCAAGGCACATAGCTCCTGAAGCAGTGAGGTAAGAGGAGAGCTTTGAGTTGGCTCTTGCTTTTCTGTTTTGCCACAGGGCTTCTTCTTTTTTTGCCTTATTTGTTTGTTTTTAATTTTTATTCTTTTGAGAGAGAGAGACAGAGAGAGAGCACAAGCACAGGGAGCTGCAGGCAGAGGGAGAAGGAGAAGCAGGTTCCCTGCTGAGCTGGGAGCCCGACGTGGGGCTCGATCCCAGGACCTGGAGATCATGACCTGAGCCGAAGGCAGACGCTTAACCATCTGAGCCATCCAGGCACCCCTGCCACAGGGCTTCTTTATCGCCTCCTTCAAGGGAAGGGAGCGTTCAGCTATCCAAATTAATCTTGATACCACAGAGTTTAATTCTACCAGTTTAATGTGGACAAAACCATTTCTTCACCTCCTTAAATGTATTAGACCCCACTCTAGGCAATAGGGGTTCAAAGCTGAGTGATAGGATCCCAGCCCTGGGGGGCTGAGGGATTGGTCTGTGGTTGCCCTCCTGTTTCCCTTTCTTCTACCTCTTCTCTTCTTTCCTCCGTCCTCAAAATATAGTTAATCCTATGTATTAACACATGTGAACCTTTGGCCCCTAAAGTCATGCTCATTCTCTTGTACTACAGATCTTCCAGATAAAAATATTCATTCTCTAAGAGATAGAATTGAAACTATGTTTTAAATATAGGTGCAGTATGTTGTTTACCTTTAGTAAGTATTCGATTTATTTGATTATTAAATTTAACTATTAGAAGAAAGTAATTCATACAGACATGTGAAAAATACAACTTCGTTGGGGGGTTTTCACTTTAAAAGTCCCTTTAAATCCAATTTTGATAATGATCCTAGTATAGGTAGCTAGGATAGAAGCTGGACTAAATGAAGGACATATACTGTCCGCTTAGGGAATCAATTTGCCTGACATAGGAATAGTTATATCCCTACTCCAGATACCTGTACCCACATACCTTTATGATCATTAACGTTCTAGTGATACTGTAAGTTTAGCAGTAGAATAGAGTCTTCCTCGTTTCCTGTTGGTATGGAAAATCCCTCAAGTGTTTGACCACCTTGACAGGAAGCTTTTGTGTGTTGGGTAACATATGTCAGGTTTGTGGCCATTAGCATAGTACCTTAGCTCTTCTCTCACCTCCACAGAATTCACAAAATCCAACGTGTTACAACAGGCTTTCTTTCCCTGATAATAGTTTGAAGTCCAGTTATAGAAATCTCAATCTCTCTGGCTTTTAATATACAAGGCCTTCTGGGCATGTTCCTGGGAAAGGAGAGTTGATTAGATAGAGACTTATTTTCTTTGTAAATTAATGTCCCACTCCAGCCGCATTTTCTCCTTTCCTAGAGGAACACTCAGTGACTGTACTTGTGCAGGAAAGTCAAATTCTTTAGTTTTATTATATAAAACATCAGATGAGCTAAAGAGAATCTTTTCCCAGAAGCATCTCTTAAGCCCCAGACTGGAATCACAAGTAGGGCAGTGGACTAGCAAATGGACAGGCGTGCCTGAGATCATCTCAGCATCTGTGGGAAGCACATCAGGCTTGCTGCAGTTGGGCGAAACACGAAAATAGATTTGGGGGCTAGTTAGAAGATTCAAAGCAAGGTCAAAAGAGCTGGGAGCTGAATATAAAGTTTTCTTTGAACCTGTTTCAATAACACATGAAAACATTTGCTAAGATGGATGATATTTTCTTCAGGGGAATTCTTTCCTTATGCCTCTTGCTATTTAGAAATTATAGGCCCTGGAAATATTTATTAAAGTCCTTCGTAATCTAAGTATTCAGAAGGGTATAGAGTTTTTTGGGCTTTGAGAGGGGTAACATAACAGGCAGATGTCAGCATTAGCAGCTGATAACATATATATATTTGCCCCTTGTCATTCTGGCACTCTACCTCAGTGTGACTTCTGTATGTTTTCGCAACTTGATGGAGTGTGCTATTTAGCCTCATGATTTGTACTTATTAAACCTTGTTTGTATAAATCCATGCCCATTTAGCCATACTGTGGAGGACTTGCTAAAACACAGACTGCAGGGCACCACCCCTGGAGTGTCTGGTTCTGGGTCTTGGGTGGGGTGGGGGCAAGAATTAGCATCTCTGGAGCGCTGAGTGGCACAGTTGGTTAAGCATCCGATTCTTGGTTTTTGGCTCAGGTCATTATCTCAGGGTTGTGAGATTGAGCCCCACGTGGGGTCTGCTTGGAACTCGCTCTCCCTCTGTGTCTGCCCCCCAAAATAAATAAAAATAAATATTTTTTAAAAAAAGAAGAATTGGCATCTCTAACACATTCCCAGGTGATGCCGATGCTGCTGGTCTGGGGACCGTGCTTTGAAAACCACTATCCTAGGCATTCACCAATGTATACTACCGCACCAAGAAAGCAGTCAGTGAAAACAGTAATGATGTGATTAATAATAGTGGTGTAATGAGATTTGTTAAGAGGAAATGTTTTCACTGATGGGAACATGTGTATATTTCCCTAACCTCAGTTATAGATAAGTCATGAAGGCTTATGGAGAACCTCATGTTTGTTTTTTAAAATTAAGTCATAGAATTAGAGGATTCTTGTGCTGGAACAGACCTTACAACCATCTAGCCGGATACAACACCCTTCTTAGTGAAAGAAGAGATTAAGATTTCCAAAGTTGAGATCTCTTCAACTTCAGGGGTTTTTTTTGTTTTGTTTTTTTGTTTTTTTTTTGTTTTTTTTAAGAGGCAGAGCCAGGAAACGTGATGGAATAAGAAAGCTATGTTAGGGAAGGGAGCTTTTATGAGGACTAATTATCCAAATATAAAAGGAACTATTTTAGTATTTATTCATCCACTTAATATCCTTAAATTAAATTCAGCCCCAAAGTTGATTTGTATTTTTTTTCACCTGTAGTGATTTTAATCACCACCACCCCCCCTTAGTGGTTTTAACAGTTATTTTTTCCAGTGGCAGAGATTGGTGGCTTAGTTCTTGGGTCCGCAGTCCTAGATTATTGGGAAATCTGATGCTAGAGGTAGTGCAATGAAAATGTTGGTAAATGTTAGGTTTTGAAAATGGTAGCTATTATAATTAGACAAGAAAAATAATATATAAAAATTGGAAGGAGAAGAGGGAAATGATCATTATTTACAGATTCCTGTAAACCCAGAAATCCCAATGAAATCAACCAAAAAACTACCACAGACAAAAAAATTTAATAAGGTCATTAGTTACAAAATTAGTATTAAAAAATCAATAGTTTTGATCTACACCAACAACAACCAGTTAGAAAATATAATGAAAGAACTAAATACCATTTACAGTTATGACTAAACATTAAATACCTAGAGAAAAACTTAACAAGAAATATGCTAGATATACGTGTGTGTGTATGTGTATGAACATGTATATGAAAAAAACTTATAAATGTTAACTGAAGGATTTCAGAAGACGACAACTTTGGTAAATGGTAAAGTATATTATATTCTTTTTTTTTTTTTTTAAGATTTTATTTATTTATTTGACAGAGAGAACACAAGCAGGGAAAGTGGGAAGGCGAGAAGCAGGCTTCTTGCTGAGCAGGAAGCCTGATGATGCGGGGCTTGATCCCAGGACCCTGGGATCATGACCTGAGCCGAAGGCAGACACTTAACTGACTGAGCCACCCAGGCGCCCAGTATATTATATTCTTGGCTAGGATTGTTCTCTAAGTTTATCCATAAATTTACAACTTCCTTAGTTGTTAAATAATTCACAGGAAAATTCCTACAAATAAGATGACCTACTGCCAGTTGTTAAAATTTTTAGGACTTCAGGGTCATTAATGTATTTTGGTGCTTTCCTGATTTCGATGGAGCCATTATAGAAAGTCCAGAAGTAGACCTAAAAGTTACGTTGAGTATTTTATAAAGGGGTAGTTTGTATCAGTAGGGAATAGTCATCTGGGGAAAAAATACAGTTGAATTTCTTCCTTGCTCCTTACACTAAGATGAATTCCAAAAGGGTCAAAAACTGAGCAAATGAAACTAACATGAACAGACATTTATCCAGAGAAGACATCCAGATGGCCAACAGACACATGAAAAGATGTTCATCATCACTTACCATCAGGGAAATGCAAATCAAAACTACGGTGAGAGGGGCGCCTGGGTGACTCAGGTAGGCGTCTGACCTTTGATTTTGGCTCAAGTCATGATCTCTGAGGTCATGGAACACCACATCAGGCTCCATGCTCAGTGCAGGGTCTGCTTCAGATTCTCTTTCCCTCTCCCTCCCCCTCTGCCCCTCTCCCCACTTGTGCTTGCTCTGTCTCAAGTAAATAAGGGTGCCTGGATGGTTCAATTGGTTGAGCGTCTGACTCTTGGTTTTGTCTCAGGTCATGCTCTCGGGGTTGTGAGATCGAGCCCCATATCAGGCTCTGCCTTGAATGGGGAGTCAGCTTGAGGATTCTCTCTCTGCTTCACCCTCTGCCCCTCCCCACTCTCTCTTTCTAAAATAAATAAGTCTTTAAAGATCTATAGGTAGATAAATAAATCTTTTTTTTTAAAGTACAGTGAGATACCACCGCACACCTGTGACAATGGCTAAAATCCACACACAAGAAACAACAAGTATTGGTGAGGATGTGGAGAAAAAAGAACACTCACGCACTGTTGGTGGGAAGGCAAACTGGTACAGCCATTATGGAAAACAGTATGGAGGTTCCTCATAAAGTTAAAAAATAGAACTAACCTACGATCCAGAAATCACACTCCTGGGTACAAGAACACTAATTCAGAAGGGTACATGCCCCCTATGTTCATAGCATCATTATTTACAATAGCCAAAATACAGAGGCAGCCCAAGTGTCCATTGATTGATGGATGGATACAGAGGACGTGGCACATATATACAATGGAATATTACTCGTCCAAGAAAAAGAATGAAATCTTGCCATTTGCAACAACATGGATGGAGCTAGAGAGTATATAGCTAAGCAAAATAAGTCAATCGAAGGAAGGCAAATACCATATGATTTCACATATATGTGGCATTTAAGAAACAAAACAAACAAGCAAAGGAAAAAGACAAACAAAGAAACAAGCTTTTATTTATAGAGAACAAAGTAGTGATTGCCAGAGGGGAAAGGGTGGGGTGATGGAGATTAAGGAGGGCACTCGTCATGATGAGCACGAGGTGATGTTTGGAAGTGCTGAATCACTATATGGTACACCTAAAACTAATACAACACTGTATGTTAACTAACTGGAATTAAAATGAAAACTTAAAAAAGAAAATGAAACTATAGGGGTGCCTGGCTGGCTCAGTCAGTGGAGCATGTGGCTTTTGATCTCAGGGTTGTGAGTTTGAGCCCCACATTAAGTGTAGTGATTACTTAAAAATAAAATCTTTCAAAAAAAATGAAAGTATAAAGTGATAGATGTTTTTAATAATCTTGGATTTGGGAAACTTCTTGAAACAGCACAATTCAGATTTCAAGAAGAGAAACTATCAGTAAATTTGACTACAAATTAAATAAAAATTTCTGCAAGGTAAAAATTATACATATACACATACATAAAATACCGTAAAGTCAAAATAGAAATGATGAATTGGGGAAAATATTTGCAACTCATATAACAAATAAAGGCCTAATTTCCTTTAGACATAAAGTGCCCTTGCAAATCAATGAGAAAAAGACCAACAACCTAGTAGAAAAATAGGTAAAGGACAGGAACACGCAGTTAGCTCATAGAAAAAGAAATGTAAACAACTTATACACACAGGTAAAGATACTCAAGCTTTCTCTTAAGTTTAGAAGCCCGAATGAATACCACTTTTCACCTACCAGAATGACAAAGATCCAAAATTTAAATAGTTGTGCAGGTAAAGGTATGAGGAAAGGAATACTCACGTACACTGTTAATGGGTATGAAAACTGGTATGCTCTCTGGACCACAACTGGGTGACATCTGTCAATATTTGAAATGAAATGCCATCTGGCTTAGCAGTTCCAATTTGGGTATCTCTCCTTATAGATGTAGTTACTTGCAGGTGTTGTCAAAGGTAATGTACAAGGATATTCCTTGTAGCATTATTGATAATAGTGGGAGACTGAAAACAACCTAATTGTTGATCAGAAGAGGGTTCATTGAGTTATTACAATCATACGATAGAATTCTCTGCAGCCATTAAAAAGAATATCACAGGTCTATATGTACTTACAGGGTGTAATTTCTTCCACTTCTAAGCAGAACAAGTTTAAGAAGGTTGCATATGATAATTTTCTATTTTTTAAAAAGATTTCTTTATTTTAGAGGTAGAGGGAAGGGGAGAGAGAGTCTCAAGCAGACTGCACACTGAGCATGGAACCCAACACAGGGCTCAGTCTCATGACCCTCAGATCACGACCTGAGCCAAAACCAAGAGTCAGACGCCTAACTGACTGCACCACCCCGGTGCCCCTCTACTTTTTTTTTTTTTTTTTTTGGAAGCAAACTAAATCTTATTCATTGTGTTCATAATGTTTTTGTATAGCAGGTTTTAATTTTAATGTAATCAACTCTATTATAATCTTTTCTCTTATAATTTGCTTTTAATGCCTTTTTTTCTCAAATACTTTTATTTTATTTTTTCAGTGTTCCAAGATTCATTGTTCATGTACCACACCCAGTGCTCCATGCAATACGTGCCCTCCTCAATACCCACCACTAGGCTCGCCCAACCCCCCACCTCCTCCCCTCCAAAACCCTCAGTCCCTTGCTCTGAGTTCACAGTCTCTCATGGTTCTTCGCCCCTCCGATTTCCTCCAATTCATCCCTCCCTTCCCTCTCACAATGTCCTCCATGTTTTTCCTTATGCCCCTCTACTTTTTTATAAAGAAGAGGAGAGGAGACACTTGGCTGGCTCAGTAGAGCATGTAACTCTTGATCTCAGGGTCAAGAGTTCAAGCCCCGCCTTGGGTGTAGAGATTACTTAATACAGATTACTTTAAAAATGAACCAAGAAAAGAAAAAAAATAGGAGAGAGCGTTGTTCATAATATAACAAAAATTTTACTTAACCCATTATATCAAATACTGTTTTATCTATAATGAATGTTAAAAATAATACATTTTATATTTTTTGGACTAAGTCTTTGAAATTTGTTTTTATATTTTACACTGGCAGCACATTTCGATTTGGACTAGCCACATTTCAAGTACTCGAAGCACATACAGCTACTGGCTCCTGCATTAAACAAATTAGGTGTAGAGAGTAAAGGGTGCTGGGCTAGAAGTTCAAAGACCCGGGTGGCCCCACAGCCAATTGCTGTGACAGTATACAAGGAATTCGCTCTTTCCTGGGCCTTATTTTCCTCAGATAGAATACGAAGGATTAGACTAGAGCCCTAAAGTCCCTTCCCAACTTTAAAATTTAGGGTTCAAATATATTGTTTCATATTACTTACCAAAGTCAAAAATGTAATTGTGTTTTCTTCCATAGACCTTCTTTTCACCAGCACTCCTAAAATTCTGTATTTGTAATCTAGGGACTATGTTCTTATTGCTAGAATAAGATTCTTTGTTTATTGGTTTCTTTAACAGAAGAATGTTACTCAGCTGCATACATGATGTAAGCCAAGTAGGAATTGGTCAGTTCTTTTAACAGAATTAAGTCAGGTTTGAGATTTTGCTAATTCTAATGCTGTATAGAGAGCTTGGAGAGAGTAAAAGGGAGTCACATCAACAGTATCTGAAGAAAGAGTATTGAAGGAGAAAATTGAGAGACAAGGGTTTGTGTGTGTGTGTGTGTGTGTGGTCATTTATTTATTTTATTAACATATAATGTATTATTTGTTAGAGACAAGTTTTTAAGGTACAATTCCGTTTATAAAATTCATTTTTCAGAAGATAACAACCAGTAGTTGCCTTTGAACAAGAGAGAAGGAGAATAATACGGACACAAGATCTGAACCACGACTACACAATTAGAATTACTTGAGGAGCTTTGTTAAATTCCCAGTGGCCATTCTGTACCTCAGAATGGTGGTTTTCAAAGCATGGTCCCCAGAGTATCAGTATCACCTGGAACTTGTTAGAAATGCAAATTTTCAGGCCTTATCCTGAGACCTAGTGAATTGGGAACCCTGTGGTGATGCCCAGCAGTCTGTGTTGTAACACTCCCCTGGTGAATCCCATGTGCAGTCAGAGTTGAGCATTCTAGAGCAGGAAGGTTTACAGGGCAGAGATAGCAAGTGGCTTTCATATTGAGTGCCAGCTTTCATCCTGTATCAGCTATGGGGATGGAGTTGGAGATGCAGTGCAGTTTGCCTGCTAGGTATTTGCCATTCCTGATTTTGGAAATTGGGGTCATGTATTGGCATTACAGGCGGTTGGATGGATTATAGGATGTTGCATTTCACAAAAAGAAGTCAAGAAGTGTCCTATTCAGTCAGCCAAAAAGAAAAAGGAGAAAAGGGGATAAAACAGGAAAAAAGAAAAGGAAAAAAAAACAAACATTGGAACAGAATCCGCAAAAGGTTGGGCAGGAAGGAACAGTATACTGGGTAAAATGTTATAAGTGAAGAAATTCGGGCTAGATTACAAAATATTTCACTTATATAAAAGGATTTCTTAAAGAAGTTCAAGCATCATGGGGATTTTAGGCCCACTTTATGATCTGTCATCAGTTCTGTTTGATCAAAAAGTACTGAAGGCTTGTTCAACCCTTTACCATTTGGCATTAAAGGGTACATTTCCATTTAACATTTAGACTTTTGATAGGATGCACGTTAATACAGGTTCGGTAAATTCAGAATGAACTAAACCAGAAAATAAATATATTTTCCAAGTATAAAGAGGTTGTCACTGACTGAGAAGGAGTTAATGTGTCACATTCTTTTGATTTCTACTCCTCGGGAGAAATCACAGCATCTGTAATTTTGGAGGTATATTCTGAAGAATGTTATATTGTGATTTCTCTACGCTGAATCTTAGAGATCTGTCTGGGAGTTTGCAGCCCTGACAAAATAAGAATGGACCTATTATAGGATCAGATTAATTTGATTTTTCAAAAGTTAGGGAAAATACGCTGATCATTTCAGAGATTCCTTCTGCTCTGCATTGTTGTGAGGGCAGATGAAGGAAAGCAGGCTGGGCTGTTGCGAGGGTTGGGAGCTTATTTTTTTGAGATCTCGGCAGTACAACTTCTACAAGCCCTTTCTGTGTGTATTTTCTTTTCTCCTCCCAAAATATTACATTTTACCCGGGAAAGCCAATTTTGATAATTTCCGAAAAGCTAGGCATTACAGCAGAATTTGTTCCTCTTAGAGAAAAACCACTCCTTCACTATTGCAGTTAGAACCTGCCTTTCATACCTGAGTAAAAATAAGTCTGATACAACTTTTCTAATCATCACATTTACTATAGAAAAGATGATAATACTACTTGTGAGACCATGGTTATCTACTAAAAATATGATTTCGATTTTTTGTATTAATTTCGGAGTGTTCGGCTTGTTTTGTGAACTGGGCTCTGCGTATAAAGTGGTTTTCAGCACACTGGTGATATTGTTGAATATCTTCCTCAAATAGCAAACATGCATTTCCACAGCTTTTTGGACAGAACCACAGTTAATAATTTATTTACAGGAAAAATGTATGGTTTTTAAAATTATTAGTTTCTCATCTTATGTTCTGGCATTTACATTATGAAACTTAATCTCGGCGTGTAGACTTACCTTGTGTTGCCAAAAGGAAAGAAGTGGCTTTTCTGCAAAGCTAAATAGTTTTGACTTTATTGTCTGCTACGAAACAGCTGCTGATACCAGAAAAATGCCGTCTCATCATTGGACCTGGGGTGTCCTAAAAGGAGCAGGAAAAAAATGACTGTAGCTCCCTGTCTGCCCTGGCCCTCTCCTCTTTTCTCTCCGTTTTCAGTTTTCATTGCTGTGAAGAACAGGAGAACAATATTCTGCAATTAAGGATTCCATTAAGTTGAAGAAAAGAGCAAATGGGGGATGTTTGTTCTCCAAGCTGAAAAAATTTGTCTGGGGTGGGGGGGGAATAGTGGTAGTGGTATAGAGAGAGGTGGGTGGAGAGACGAAGTCAGGGCTGTTTGTTGAATATACTGTTAAGGACTGTTACCATCCTAATTAATCAAGTTAGAAATTACAGCTGTAGTCGGTTTCCCCCCAATTCTTGTTATCAATTTTCTTCTCTTTTGAGACAAAGCAAATATAAATTTTGTGTTCATTTGTCATTCGTTCTTTGACTTCAGCATCTCTGAAAATAACAATGTAGCACAAAAGCCCAGTATTTACCTAGTTGTAATGTGGGTTGCCATGGTGTTTTGCAAATTATTGCAATTATGTTCACCATGCGAGTCGCCCTTGGTAACTGGCGAAAAAACTGATAATCCTGTTTTGAACAAAAGGTCAAATTGCTGAATAGAAAGTCTTGATTAACTAAAAGATGTACAAAGTGGAATTATTTCCTACCATTCAGAAATAGTTCTTGATCGGGTTTGGGGGAGGGGGTGAGTAAGTACATCTGATTACTGAAGTACAAAGCATTGAAAGGATGTTGTCTTGAGCCTTTCATGTAGTCTTAATGGTGGCTTTTTTGTCAAATTTACCCATTTGCGGCATTGAAAGAGGCAGCTGCATTTAAGCTGGAGAGACGGTGCTTTTTCAAGAGTTCAGTGCAAGGAAAGTTCTCAGCAGTATCTGCAGTTTACTAGTAGCCCCTGGTCTATTAAAACTGATGTGCCGCATTTGAGCCCATTGCTCTCAGTACTTGTGAACCCCTCTGGCTGATGATCTAATAAAGTGCTCTTACTGGACAATCTCTGATCAGCTACTTAGAAAGGAGCTTGGGGGAGGGGCAGGAGGGACACCCTCACAGGCAGTCAGACTTGGTGTAGGCCAGAAGAGTCTCAAGCGAGTGGCCAAACCGAAAGGTTTGTTCTGATGATAATCGGTGCTAAGCTGTGATCACAATTTTTCTTCTGGAAGGAAATCTTAATTTTATTCAAAGTTGAATAAGAAAAGATTAGAAATGTCTTTGAAATTCAAAAATCCATCTTTGTGGATTTGTTTCTTAAATTAAAGGCATCCATAAAATAACATAATCCTACGTTTATGTAAAACCAAAAGTTTCCCAGGTTACAGGCAAAGGTCAAATGGATTTTATCTCTTCTGTATCTGGCAGAGCATCTGGGGGGAGTGAATTTCGAAGGCAGGGGGTCTCTTCTTTTCTTAATGGCCACCTGAAAAATCAATTCTCAAAACTTTTGAGAGTGTGTGAAAGTGGCATGAAAGCAAAGCAAACCTTAACAAGTTTGTGGGTTTACATTCTATGTCACCTAGCAACCCCCTGGCTCGGCCAGATCTCTTGTCCACCCTTAGTTCTGTTTACAGACTATTCAAACGGCCCTTCGAAACCATGAAAGATATTCAGTTTCATTAGTACCATTCTCAAGGAGAAAATAATTAAAGTTAAATGAACAAACATTGCCTGGTGATGGTTTGAACTCCATTCTGATTTTAAGATCTCCTTTGAGGCACTTGCATAGATAGTTCAGTTTTAACATTTGTTGTTTGGTACCCAAAGGTATATCACATTAAACTATACCAATAAATTACTAGCCTGCTAACAAACAAACAATAAAAATTACTTTTAGCTAGACTTCAGCAAGGGAAAGAAACTCTGCTAATAATAAGGTTCTAGGCATGCCCACCTGATTGAATTTTTTTTAATTTGATTCCTACCCTGGACATCTGAGTTGATCCGTATGTACGTTGAATAAAAGACTGGGGAGGGGGCGTGGGGAACAAAGCACCGCTGTTTAAAACGGATTTATTACCTACCTTCAGA
Source organism: Potos flavus (assembly GCA_028534135.1). NCBI lineage: Eukaryota > Metazoa > Chordata > Mammalia > Carnivora > Procyonidae > Potos > Potos flavus. The sequence continues at coordinate 85,652,032 of CM052901.1, read as the reverse complement.
GATCCAACATCATAAAGAAAAGTATTCAAATCATATTCCATAGAAGGCTGTGTGCATTTTAGTGAATGGCTTAATTAAATAAATGATTCTACTGCTACTAATACATGCCCTGCCACTTTCTACTTGGGAACAGCTATGTGCTCAAGTTGACCTATTTTTAAAATTTCTAAATTAGTTGGGGTGCCTGGGTGGCACAGTGGGTTAAAGTCTCTGCCTTCGGCTCAGGTCATGATCTCAGGGTGCTGGGATCAAGCCCCACATTGGGCTCTCTGCTCAGCAGGGAGCCTGCTTCCCCCCTCTCTCTCTGCCTGCCTCTCTGCCTACTTGTGATCTCTCTCTGTGTCAAATAAATAAACTTAAAAAAAAAAAATTCTGAATTAGAAAAAAGAAAAAAAAATTTTTTTAAAGAAAAAACATATTTGGGGCGCCTGCGTGGCTCAGTCATTAGGTATCTGCCTTCGGCTCAGGTCATGATCCCGGGATCCTGGGATCGAGCCCCTCATCGGGCTCCCTGCTCAGCGGGAAGCCTGCCTCTCCCTCTCCTGCTTCCCCCGCTTGTGTTCTCTCTCTCACTGTGTCTCTCTCTGTAAAATAAATGAATAAAATCATAAAAAAAAAAAAAAAGAAAAAACATTTTTTCATGTGCTTTTTTTTTTTCTCATAAGCACGTTTGCTGAAAATTCGTCTTGGTAACAACCAAGCACCTGTGATATAGTTCAAAATATATTTCACATGTATTAGTGATTTGATTGTATTGAATGCTGTTGGCAAAACTGTCTCTTCCTTCATTAGTAACAGCTTTCTAATTATAAAAACAACATATGCTTGTTGTAGAAAATTCAGAAACTACAGAAACAGAAAAAACCACCTACAGATAACCAGTGATGACATTTTAGGTAGTTCCTTCCAGTCTTTTTTTTTTTTTTTTTTTTCTGTGTACATATTGATGAAACTAAGGCTCGAGTTTACTTTTGAGGTTTTATTTGTTAGAATGTGTTCGTAGCAAAGGTGATTTTTTTTTTTTTATCATTGAAGACTTGAGAGTCAGGAGTGGTTGCACAAGTAGTGAACAGTTTTTCTTAGAGTCTCTGTTGGTAAAATATTCATATAAACGACAGAATAGCCATTTGACCATCTTGTTCTACGTGATTCTTCCTTTTCCTTGTTGAAATGTCTATATGCCTTAACTGACACATCCATTTATAACCATTTATGTTGGAAAGTCACAGTTGAAATAGTACATCCCCAAGTCACTTGTAGCTTCACATAGAGAAAAAAAGTCTTTTATGAAAAGATTTGTAATACAATAGAGATTAATGGAATGTGGAGAGAAAAATGCTTTCAGTTTCTCACAAAAAGTAAAAGCAGGGCAGCTCAGAGATCTTGTATTCTTACTATTTGTATTTTGTTAGATCTCTAACATCCACAGTACATGGCTGGGTTGCATGAGCTCTTTGTGCTTTGTTGACAGTTGACAGACAAAGCAAAATTATTCCTGAAGCAAGGTACTGTGTACTTAGTTGTGACCTATTATAGCTTACGAATGTAGCTTGCTTTTGAGTTGGATGAATAGGGAGAGTATTTTATAGAACAGGCTTGAATATACTAAGAGAGATTTTAGCTGCCCATACAGAAAGATACATGTCCTCCATTGAACTTTTTCCCCCCAAAACGTAATTTTCCTTATAAAATGATTTTAAGTATATTTTCCCCTGTTGCTTGCATGGCGACAATTTTAACTGTTCTAGTATTGTCCTACAGTGGTAAAATAAAATTGCTGGTAATTGTTGGCTTTCTCTGCTCACAGTATAGCAGGAGGAGATGGCTTGCATGGGGTTCTTTAATGTACCTCAGGGACATCTTCTGATGCTCAACCTCTGATTGCAAATTAAAATAACAAGGCTGTGGTATTGGATTTGATGTGAGGCAAAGCAGAACAACTTGCTAATTTATCATGTAATATACAATTGCTGAGGTTGGAATTTGTCCACTTGTGGTGCTATTCTGTGTGTTTAAATGAGGACCACTGTTTGCATCTAACCTATCATAACAGTTTGGGAGTGCTCCATTATCCTTTCAGCAAACTGATGGCAGAGTCTGGTCCTCACACAAATGATAAGATCAATAAGTTTCAAATAACTTGGATGAAATGACATGTGACTGTTCATTTGAAGAGATCTCTTACTTTAAAAATCAATTTTGGTAATATTTAAAATTCTTAACATTGACGAGGCACTTTCTTTCCACTTCTCTTTTGGTTGATAATTTTGTTAAAAATATTTTTGTATTAACTTCAGTGAATAGTTAGTTTATATATGTATATTTCCTGATTTGCTCTTTCATCTCCTACCCTGGCACCTCTCTGAGACTTAATAATCACTCTTTGACAGGCCAGCATGCTGCAGTGTAGAAGATTTAACTTTAAAAGCAAAATTATGTTCCTGTTAAAACTTCCCCTGGAGATCTTAGGAAAATTTTCTCCCAGTTTTGGGTGCAAATGTGGGTCAGAAAGCAATTTGTTTTTTGATATTTCTGGAAATCCCAAATCACAACATGTCATTCTTCAAAAGCAGCTGTGGGCCCATACTGTGTACTGTCTGTAAGACCCATTTTACACTGGGGATAATTCTATGACAGAAAAATGTGACTGCAAGGGAACCCCAGAACATTTATAAATGGTTTTGGGTAAAAAGAGTGTCTGGTGTGCTCAGAGCACATATCATTTGGGGAGAGAAGCAGTTAATGGCCATTACAGGAAAATACTAATGATGTGATGAACTCTGTAAGAGCACACGAATCCTGGCAGACCTCGCCCCGTGCTGCTGTCACCGCACTCCTGGAGAGCCATTACAGTTTAAACTAAGTCATACGTCAGTGCACTACTGTGGTATGTTGTGTCTTCAAAATCTCTGAGTCCCAAAATAAAGCAACGACCCCTTCCTCTTCCCTCACCATCCATTCTGCCATCTGTAACTTCAAATCTGGTACGGTTTTGTCAGGAAGAACATGGAAGGGTCGCTTACATTGACTACATAGTTCTATTATTTTACATTCAAATTGCAAAGCACTCTTACCTAATCTTACCAGTTATCCATCATTGTAGCTCTCCATATTGGGTAACACCAGGTGGGAAACCGACCAGGCTCTTTCCTGGTTGCAGTAGTGCGTCTTTAACAGTGACTTGTGGCCTGTAGCCAAGCACCGATGTTCCCCAGTAGTGGAGACTTGTGTAGGGTAGTGATAATATCTTACATTTAATGAACAGTGTTGCGGGCTCTGAGCAACCTTATTAGGGTAAATATTATTAGCTCTTGTTTTGTAGATGAGGAAACTGAAGCTCAGAGGAAAGTTTCAGTGACTTACGTGAAATTACCCTTTAATAAATGGGTGGGGCGGGGCACCTGGGTGGCTCAGTGGGTTAAAGCCTCTGCCTTCAGCTCAGGTCATGATCTCAGGGTCCTGGGATCGAGCCCCGCATCGGGCTCTCTGCTCAGAGGGAGCCTGCTTCCCCCTCTCTCTCTGCCTGCCTCTCTGCCTGCTTGGGATCTCTCTCTCTCTGTCAAATAAATAAATAAAATCTTTAAAAATTTTTTTTTAAAAATGGGTGGGGTGAAGCCACATTCACGTGCAGTTTTTCATAACCTCGTTTCTGTATTCTTCATTGAGTGTGAACCTTTGTACTAGAGACTGGAGAGGACACTACCAGATCCAAAGCGGTCATCCCCCAGGCCTGACCTTCCAGTTAGGGAGGTAAAATAAGATTGTTCAGGAACAGTGCACAGCATGGTATGCTCAGTGGCAGTGGGCTAGAGGGAGAAGTCTCTGGAGGGTAGGGAGGTTTCACAGGAGAGGAGTGGAAATGATGCTCAAGGAATGGCCATGTTAGGCAAAAATTCTACAGCATGAGCCAAGACAGGGAGTTGGCAATAGGCCAGATGTGTTGAGGACAGTGAGAAAACTAATCTAGTGGGGCGAAGAGTTTGTGTAAGAGAAAGGGGGGATGGAATGAGGCTGGAAAGATTTGAAAGCCAGACCAAAGCATGCATTCTCTAAGGAAGCTTTACCACAGTGGGGACGGGAGTAAAGGGCTCTTGGGAAGCTACACTTGGCAAGTCTTTATGGAGAGAACAGAGTTGGGGAAACCAGGTAGGAGACTGTTAAAGTAGATCAACTTTGAGGTCTGGGCTTTGGTGAAGGAGATGACAATGGGACTGCAAGGCCAGTGGACAACTTGGGTGACTGATTGGAAGTGGGAGGAGAAGGACCCACCATATATTTGATTCAGGAGTATAAGAACTGTGCGTTTTTCTTTCTCCTGGGAATTTTAGACCCTTATTATTTTCTATAAACTAGCTCCTCTGTATTATTTTATTGCTTCTGTTCATTCATTTATTCAAAAGATTTTTTTGAGTGCCTCCTCTGTGCCACATTTCCAGGTCTGGATGATTTCTGCATGTGCATTCTTCTAAAAATACAAAAGTACACAAGTGGGTAGGTTTGTGTTTAAGGTGCACCTACCAGGAACGCCTCAGTTACAAAGTGGAAATCGATCCCTTTTTAGCATGTGCAGACAGAAACCATTTTAGTTGAGACCTCAGAAATATAATTTAGCAATCAGAACCAACCAGCATTTGACACAATTTCGTACACAATGATTTCAAGGAATTAGTGATGCCGAAACTAAAGTAACAGGTGATGGATCTTTGCATGTTTTGGTAATGGTTTATTTTGCTGTTGGCCAGGCTAGCCTCACTTCTTTTGAACCCTCTACTTATAAATGTGGTTAAGGTCGGCATCTGTCACGTAATGACTTTATTCCTGTTGGTTGTGACAGTTTGGCATTTACATGTGGTGTTGCATAATAAAATGACATATTTGGATGTCACACATCCTTAGAGTGGTTCTGGGGGTTTTCATAAAACCCAGCCCTCTTTATAGGTTGGACTTCCAAAGAACTACACCTTATTAATTTTTTTGCCATTAACTTGGCAATGTAACTTTGGGCTGTCCATTATTTCCCGACACGGGAAATGAAAATAAGTTTAGTTTTGTCTTTGTGAGTGGATTTTTCCAGTGCTCGTATTTGTAACTAAGATTGGCCCCATCATGGAATATTTTTAAAGACTTGGCATATTTAATTTTAACAATGTAGATGTTTCTTGAAAGGTAGATTTGGCTTAGTCCATTAATATTTGCTGGGGGAACAAAGGGTTAACCAAAGTGTACTTGGCAAAACCAAATGGAAGCAAAGCATATATTGAATATGATTAGGGTCTACTTCCCCTATAGAAGAGTTTTGTTTAAAATACGCCATGACCAAAAGCTTACTTATCAAAATAAAACAAGAGGAATCAAGAGTTACAGGCTTCTGATATTGTTTCAGCCCCAGTTCCCTTCACACAGTTATCAGCATGTGTAATTTCCATGCATAATAGCACTAGTTATTGTTGTCATTTGTAAAGGGAGATTAACAGATAGTAAGTACAAACAAACCCAAATAAGTACTGAATAGAGAGGTGACAAAGAAGAAAAGACCTCTTTAATGTTAATTATAACTGGTAGGAAGTCTAGACAAATTATATTATCTGTTTTCTATATGGTTTGAAAGGACATTTAGTTAGTAACTCTGTCAGAGATAGTTAGGTGTTTGCTTTAGAAACAGGTGAGGTGACAATTTAGCATCTCCTTGGTTGGCAGCTTGCTACTAAGTCATGAAGTTGTAGTAAATTGATGGAATCAAGTTTCCAAAACACCTGAAGAGAAGTCGAGCTTTGAGAAGGGTGTATTTTAAAAATTAAAGAATAATTTTAACTTGCAGTTTGTATGCCAGTAATTAAAAATTTATTGTCTCAAAGCATGGAGGTTGTTGCCTGTCTGCTTGCTTTTTAAAACTTTTGTTTAGAATTGAATGAATGACAGTTGGGGTTGGCATCGTTACCTGATATCTATTCCAAAGTGTGTAAAGCCTCAGATAGCAACTTTAAGGTAGCAAAGCCAAATGAACGATCCAGGAGTAGTCCAGTCCTGCATGTCTCATACATACTTTGCTTGAATTCTACTGCTTCCTTTACTAATATCCCTAAATGGGTACTTCTGGAAACAACTAGTCTCACTGTTCTGGGTCAGAACCGCTGATACCTTGTTCTAGTTTGTGTTCTGCTGCGGTAGTGGTTTTTTGTTTCGAGTAGGAGCCACACAACTCCAACCCTTTTCCGTCTCGTTTGGCAATTATAGTTGGTACCCTACAACTTGGTTCTTAAAGCCAAACCTTACTGAATTGCTTTTAGTCTTTGTGTGTGTGAATCTTTCTTATTTAGGTTGTCATTTCCTGAAACTCTGTACCTGGGGCCTCTTTGGCTACTCTACACAATATTTAATGTAATTGTGGGCATATATTAAAGGTTTCATAAGGAGTCCTTGAGATGCTCTATCTGAAAAGTTTAAATTTTAAAATAGGTGAGTGTATTGATTGAAGACAGGAATGAAGTTCACTGTGAATGTATTGACTAGGTGAATTTTATAATCTTTAAAGGTAGTATATTTTCATTTAGTCAGAAACTTTTACAGTCTACTTTCTCTGGCTGTGAAAGCCATAAATGGAGCTGGAAGAACTGATTTTTGGTGCTCTCTCTTGAGTCTGGTTGTAGTTTCTTCCAAGAAGAGCCTATTCTGAGGACTGAGGTCACACAGCACAACAGTGAGTGGGGACATCCTGCAGATTTGGAGTAAAGCCATGTGGCAATGTTAATAAGTGGCAAATGAAGGTCCCCAATGTAATTAAGCAGCATTTGTGTATGTACTGCTCTTAGCTAGGGGGAAAAGACCAACGAGCTGCTCCATCGAGAAACAGAGAACAGGGTTAAACACGTCAGTGATTCTTTCCTTAATCACATCTCACGTAGCTCTCTCTGGCTTTCATTCTTTTGCATGTGTCATTCTCTCTGCCTAAGTGGTCTTTCCTGCTTTCTCTACCTACCAAACTTCTACTCACTCTTCAAGACCATTTCAAAAGTTCTGCTTCCCCAAATGCTCCCAAGACCCAAAGACAGTCAAGTTCCTATTTGCAGCTGCCTAGGTGGGAACACCGTGCAGTAGGGAACGCACCTTGTACCCCAGCACTTCAGCCTACTTTGCTTAGCCTTATTGTGCCTAATACATGCAGCACTAAACCCACAGACTCTAGTGCCTTCCTAGGAACGCCCGAGCTTTGGGGCGTCTGGGTGGCTCAGTCAGCGAGGCATCCGAATCTTGGTTTCAGCTCAGGTCATGATCTCAGGGTTGTGAGATCGAGCCCCGCATTGGGCTCCATGCTCAGCAGAGAGTATACTTGGTATTCTCTCTCTCCCTCTGCCCCACCCCCCCCACCTACATGCTCGTGTGCATGTGCTCTCTAAATACATACATACATATATACATAAAATCTTTTGAAGAAGAATACCTGAGTTTTGCTCCACCCCATTTGTGCAGTTTTGTATCCCTTTTTGAGCAGATATGTTTTATAGCAAACATGATACTCATTTAAGATAATAGGCATGTTGTTATCACATCTCTATGAGAAAATTCAAACAAGAGCAGCAGGAGAGGGTAACTGAAGAAGGAAAGTGAGAAGAGAGTCTAAAGGCCAGAGAAGTGGGCAATGACTATTTCAGAAGTGGGAAAAGAGTGGTAGGTTGAAATTGTCCTTGAAAACGTTGCAGCCAGTTTTATGCCTCCAGATTATGTGTGTAGAAGAATCTGTCTTAATTTTAAATAATTGCTTCCTTTAAGTGTTTCTAATATGCTGAGTATAGCTCTAAGTGTGCTAAATGTATTACATCATTACAACCTATAAAGTAAATACTGTTGTTGGGCCTATTTTACAGGGAAGGAAGCTGAGCACAGCAATTAAGTCACTAGTAGTCATTCAGCTGTTGGGAAAGTCATTCATTTCTACATGGTATACTCTTTTTTTAAGATTTATGTATTTATTTTAGGGAGCACGCATAAGTTGGGGGAGGGGCACACAGAGAAGGAGAAGCAGACTTCCTCCTGAGCAGGGAGCCCGACGTGGGGCTCCATCCCAGGACCCCGGGATCATGAGCTAAGCCGAAGGCAGATGCTTAACCAGCTGAGCCACGCCATACGTGGTATTCTCTTGACTTTGATAATGGTCTTTATCAATGACCGAAAACCCACCCATGTATAATCGTGTAAGTTTTTACTGGGAGGTTTTGCTATATTGTGCTGGGGGTATATATTAAGAAGGGAAGAGTATTTTATGTGATCTTTTTTTTTTAAACTTGATGAGTTTCCTAACTGTTAAGGTTGGGGCATAGATCAAAGTGACATGTCAGAGAAGAATGCTAAGGAGCTATTTCAGAATCTCTAAGGAGGGGCGCCTGGGTGGCTCAGTGGGTTAAAGCCTCTGCCTTTGGCTCAGGTCATGATCTCAGGGTCCTGGGATCGAGCCCCGCGTTAGGCTCTCTGCTCAGCGGGGAGCCTGCTTCCTGCTTCCCCCTCTCTCTCTGCCTGCCTCTCTTCCTACTCGTGATCTCTCTCTCTCTGTCAAATAGAAAAATAAAATCTTTAAAAAAAAAAAAAAAGAATCTCTAAGGAAAGTTTGAACGAAATGAGTCCATCTTGATAATAAAAGGGTTTTTATTTTGTTTGTTTAAAGATTTGTTTGTTTATTTGAGAGACAGAAGCAGATTCCACACTCAATACAGAGCCTGACACAGGGCTCAATCTCACCACCTTGTGATCAGGACCTGAGCCAAAATCAAGAGTCGAATGCCTAACGGACTGAGCCACCCAGGTGCCCCTGAAAGAGGTTTTTGTTTGTATTTGTTTGATGGTGGTAATAAAACAGAAGTGTTTTCTTTCTTCTCTCAAGGGCTGGTTGATTTGTGAGGAACCAACGTGTCGAAATCGAACTCGGCGCCTTCCCCTTCAATTCTCCCGAAATGGGCCTCTTTGCCAGGTCTGCATGAAAGCTACACTTCGGCCAGAGGTAATAGTCACATGATGCTAAAGAACTGTGTACAAGGGGGTGGGGGGTCTGTATTTTCCCATCTCTTAGCTCTGAGAGGTAGATATTAGATATTTGCCCTCTGGAAATACCCTACTACCACACACATGTATTTTTAAAAATTCAGACTTCAAAAAGGTAAATGCTTTATTTTTTCACATCATGAATAACACTACACTTATATCTAAAAGAGAAACTGACTAGTTCTCATAGGAATTACTCTGATTTCTTTGGTTGCTACTTCATAATTACACAGAAGAAAATGTTTTGTTTTGTTTTTGTTTTTGTTTTTTAAGAAAATGCTTTTGTAGAAACTTATCCTTGGACTAGGTCAGAACCCCTTTTGTAAGGGCCACAAAACCTCCCAAACCTGTGCCCTAAAGGATTTATTGTATTTGTATGGGATTCCATTGTTTCTTTTTTTTTTTTTTAAGATTTTATTTATTTATTTGACAGAGAGAGAGAGAGAGAGATCACAAGTAGGCAGAGAGGCAGGCAGAGAGAGGAGGGGAAGCAGACTCCCTCCTGAGCAGAGAGCCCGATGCGGGGCTCGATCCAAGGACCCTGAGATCATGACCTGAGCTGAAGGCAGAGGCTTTAACCCACTGAGCCACCCAGGCGCCCCTCCATTGTTTCTAAGGGACAGCATATCCAGCTTTTTCTCTGCCTTACTTAGCATGTACACCTGAGGGAGGAGGCCAGCTATCATTAATGACTTCCAAGTAGGGAGCACATAGTCTGGAAACACCTTCCTGGTATTGCTTTCCTTCTGTTGTGCCCTTGGAGCATCATCAACCCAAGCAGCATTCCTCAAACTGTGGGGAGAGAAATGTTTGAAGGTCTTCCTTGCAAAGAGGGTTTTGTGATCAGGTACATCTAGCAAACTCTGGGCTAGCCAGAGTTAAACAGGCTTATTGCAGATTGTCTGAGAACCTGTAAAATGATAATATGCAATCAGCCTCACCAGTACAGAACTGTAATGTGCCTTGCTTTTTACAAATTTGTCTGGCCCGAGGATTTATAAGGATTTTGGTGAGAAGAAAGAAGGAATAAGGAACCTGTTATTTACTTTTTTTTTTTTTAACGCTGAGGCAGGGTTCTATAATCGAGTCTTGACTTCAGGTCTTTTCACTGAAAGGGGTTGTTGGTACACAGGCTAGCTTTAGGAAAATATTTTAAAGTTCTAATGGCTTCTTATTTTAAGATAACAGGTCATTTCACAAAATTTAGTGAGGAGTCTTGAACTACAAATGGCTACTACCATTGTATATTCCCTTGTTCTTTTGCATAGCCATATGTATTTTTTTAAAGATTTTATTTATTTATTTGAGAGAGAGCACACCAGCAGAGGGGAGGGGCAGAGGGTGAGGGAGAAGCCGACTCCTGGCTGAGCAGGGAGCCATATGTGGGACTTTATCCCAGGAGCCGCGGATCAGGACCTGAGCCAAAGGCAGACGCTTAACCGACTGAGGCACCCAGGCGCCGCACCATATGCATTTTTTCAGTCATGATGAAAGTATGCTTCTGTATCATGTTTATCTTTTGTCAAGCGTCTGTCTGTGTTGCTCCATCATTTTCAGTACCTAAACCAAATTTAACCATTTTCTCTTGTTGGACATTTTAGGCTACTTTTACTATCTCTTTATTAGAAAATTGTAATGAATATTCTCCTGCTTATGTTATTTTTTATTGTTATTTGAAATATTTCTTGATAAATTCTTCTTGACAATACGTATCAAAATTCCTAAATGCAATATGGTCATGAATCATATTGCTACATTGCTTTCTTTTTATTTTTTTATTTTTTTATTTTTTTATTTTTTAATTAAAGCATAATGTATTATTTGCCCCAGGGTACATGTCTGTGGATCCTTAGGTTTACACATTTCACAGCACTTACCATAGCACATACCCTCCTCAATGTCCATAACCCAACC
>CM052901.1:85634961-85640588 GCA_028534135.1 Potos flavus | reverse complement strand
GGAGTCTCCAAACCCAGCAGATTCCTGCCGCGAGCTACCGCGCCGCTCCTCCCGGAGGAGGAAGGAGGGGGTCTCTCCGGATCTGCCCCTTGTGGGGTCCCTGCTCGAAGAGCAGCGGCCTGACTGTGCCGGGATCACCGTTCAAGGTAAGCCCGAGCTGGTACCTCCCTGTTCGGCTCGGTCTTTGCTGTTGGCTTCCCCGTTCTGATATCCGGGAGCTCTGCCACCCTCAGACACCCCCGGTCTTTCTGTGACCCCGCGGGTCCTGACACCACACTGTCCCCGCGAGGGCTCCACCCCCGCTTAGCCTCTGGAGCGATGTCCCTCAGTGGAGCAGATTTCTAAAAGTTCCGATTTTGTGCTCCGCTGCTCTGCGGCTTGCCGGGAGCCGGCCCCTCCCCCGCGGTCTATCTTCCCGTCGCTTTGGATTTACTTTCTCGCACGTCCTACCTTCCGGTTGCTACATTGCTTTCTTAATGGATTTTTGAAACTTAAACTGTAGCCAGTACTTGATTCATGTACCAGTTTTACCACTGTCTTTGCAGCATTTGGACATTATCATTATTTTTAGCTAATTTAGTAAGTATAAAACGTTCCTTGCCTTATTTTTTGTATATCTTTGATAATTAGTTAAGTAGTATATAGTTTTTTTTAACAAAAATATGGAACACATAGTGAGAATTAGGTGTTGTACTAAGTTGGTCTCATCCCAACACTTGGATTAGCAAGTGTAGGAAAAGAACAGAAGTATATATATTTAGTGTGACTCATCACTCCACTGTAGACTCTAGGGGAATCACCTGGCTTCATGAACTGATGTTGCCTTTGAGACTTCTTAGACATCTAGCTCATCAAGTCAAGTTTAGTGAAAATTGAATTACTTCTTAGAAAGTCAGTGAGTTTTATGATGATTCCATTGTTGGTGAGAGAAAGTAAAAGGAGACTGGATAGCTAGTAGATTGGTCGCCCTCCAGTAAATGTTGACGATGTTATTGGTAGTGCTTCAATAAATCAGGTCATTATTTATCATTTAGTATCTTTTTTTTTTTTTTTTTTAATGAGTGAGCCACCACAGGCATTTTGAAGTACGTTTTTTGCTTTCGTATCCTTGTCCTCAAAATGGTAACATTTTAGGCAGGCATTTACCAAGGTTATTAGCTACTCTTGACAGGGAGGAGCTTTCATAGTGTAGGGTCATATTGCTTGGGTCATATTGCTGCTCAGAACATGACCCTTTGGGATAACTGGAGGTTCAGAGCATCCTGGTTGGTGATACTGCCTGTACTGTCCAGGGACCTTGACAGTAGGTCTGAACGTACTCTTCTGCAGTCCGTTTGGAGTTGCTAGTGATGACTTGGGCATTGCTTGATTCTGTGTATGAGGTTCCTGGGCTTTCCTAGTAAGGGGTAAAAGTGGCACCTGTCCAGAGACCATTCCAAAGAAGCTCCAGAGTCAGTGGTAGAATGGACAGGATCGTTGTAATTACCATAGGGTTTTCTCAAGTGTCTGTTTTTCAGGATTATGCTTACCTGACCCTTAAGTTATAGGGTACTGTGCTTCAGTCATGCATTACTTTCATTTAATAATTGTTTTTTGAACACCTACTGCATCTTAGGCACTGTGGGGCTGGGGGCAAACCAATGTACAGGACATTTCCTTATTTATAAAGGTAGTTTCACATTACATAAATTATATAAAATTGATATCTGTGGGCAAAAATAGGCATTTGCAGATACCTATTTGGACAGAAGCACCAGACTTTCCCAGTGCTTGCCTAGTGGGGGCTTTAGATACATTGTTCAAGTTTGATGGTAAAGCACTTGCTTCTTACCATGCCAGTCTCATCCCTACATAATAAATCTCCTCTTATTTAGTCCTGGGTTGCATTTGGCTTGAGTACTTTCCAGGACTGACTTGGGGTATGAAAGCTGGCTCTTCTTCTGACTCATGTTGCCAGAGTCATAAGAAAGCTGGGACAGTTTTGTTCCCAGGGTTTTAGATGTGTCCCTCTTCTCAGATACCTTTAGGGAAAAAAAATCAGTAAAGTTTTTTCATGTTCACAGGAATTTAGCAGTATTCAAATTGCTGATCATTTAAAAATACATTCTCTGAGTGTTCTCTGTTATATAGGAAGTGCACATAAATGCAGGAATTCAAGCTTCAATATATGCATACATTCCTACATAGGTAGAACCTTCTTTCACACTGGAAGTAGACACAGGACTTTCCCAAGTTAGAGGACAAATATTTTAATATCTCTTTATTTTGAGGACCTGTTTTTGACTTCTTACAGTGGCCAAAATCTGTCTGGCTGTCAGGGGAACCGACAGGGGATTCTGTATTATGTAATTCAGCAAAACTAAAGGGTTTGTTTAGTTTGTACTGTAGAACTAAGATTTCAAACTAAATTAAACTTCTTCTCACTAACATTTCTGTTCTTGATATGGAGGTGAGGAAGCATCTACATGCGACTCCCTGGGCTGTGGCAGAAATCACTGAGGAAGTCTTACAGCCCCTGGGCTAGAGCACTGTGGTGGATCCCTTCATCCTGTTGTTTATTCAGCTAAATTTCTTGAAGGCCACTTATAAAGAAAGCAGTAGAATGACTTCTCGTTCTACTTTGGGATACCCGTAGTATTTCTCACATTATCCTCAGTTGTAAAACTGTGAAAATCCTTTGTAATGGGATGTGTGTATCATACAGGACTTTGGCCTTCAAAGAAGAAGAAGCAGTAATACTGAATTTGTGGTCATTGTGTGTTACAGTTTCAAAATGGCTGCAGCTGAAGTGTTGATTTGGTAAGTAGATTAGGGACAGTGAGAATATTGCCAGGCTACCTGAGAAAAAGTGTCTTTATTTCTGCATAAGATGAAAGCATGAAAATAATTGTGGTCTCTTAGGGTAGTAGTTATGAGTTGTGCAGGAAGAGAACCTTAGAACTGTGATAGACAGTCTTAAACATCTGTACCTAGTCACTGGTTACCATCCAGGAGACAATGGATTTTTACCATGAAGGGTCTTTTGGACTTGTCCATTGTGATTTTGATGTGCCTGTTTGTTGGTGCAGAGTTTGTTAAATTCTGCATACAGCTTCTCTTGACCATGAAGCGGATGATAGCTTTTTCAGTAGATTTTTTCATTTTTATTAAGGTGAAATTCACATAACAAAATCAACCATTTTAAAGTGAATAATGGAGTGGAACTTAGTTCATTCACAAATGTTGTAAGACCACTACTGCTGTCTAGTTCCAAAATGTTTTCATCACCCCAGAAGAAACCTTTTAAGCCATTGTACCCCATTCTTCACCTTCTCCCAGTCCTAGGAACCACTGATCTGCTTTACATCTCTATGAATTTACTTATTCTGGATATTTCATATACAGGGAATCATATCATATGTGACCTTTGGTGTCTGGCCTCTTTGACCTAGCATATTTCCGAGGTTTGTCTGTGTTACAGCCTGTGTCTGTACTTCATTCTTTTTTATGACCAAGTAATAGTCTATTAAATAGGTATACCACAATCTGTTTATCCATTCATCCATCCGTGGACATTTGGGTTGCTTCTTTCAATATACTTTGAAGTTTATTTTAATTTCATTACTGGACTGATCTTACATTTGGCTTAAATATGTGTTGCATGGCTCACTTGTTGGGCCTAGTTCAGCTGAATGGTACTACACAAAGCTAGGCTGATCCCTTCCTCTGTTCTGCATTCAGTAAGCACTTGCTCAGCACCAGCTCTGCGTGCTTTGAGAACTTTTTAGATACTTGAAGGTAGCTGTCTTCATGAGCCTTCTCCTCCTTGGCCCAGTTTTCCTAGGTCTTCAACCATTTCTCCAGTGCTCTGCTTTCAGAATAATCATCCTAGTCTAGAGTTTGTGTCCCAGTAAAGTGAGGAGCCCAGAACAGCATGCAGCCCTTCAAGTGCTCTTGCTAGCGCTAGTCTGGGGCAGAATAAACCTGCCGCTGCTAACTTTTCTAGGTAGTAAATTTCTCTGAAGTCTATTTAGGGTTGCATTAACTTCCCTAGCATCCATATTCACAGTGTTGACTCCTTTTGAACATTCCCCCTACTAAGATACGTAATGTTTTTGCACATGCAACTGCTAAGCCATGGCTTACCGGATTTTCTGAGATCCACGTGGTTTTTTTAGATCTCTCTGTAAGACTCCATTAGCAGTGTGTTAGTTTCCTAAGTCCGCTGTAACAAAGTACCACAAGTTAGGTGGCCTAAAACAAGAGAAACAGATTGGCAGTTCTGGAAGCTAAGTAGAAAAAGTCGGAAATCCAGGGAACAGCAGGGCTCTTTCTCCCCCTGAAAACGCTAGGGAAGAATCATTCCTTGCCTCCTAGCTTCTAGTAATCTTTGGCGTTCATTGGCCTATAGACGCATCACTGCAGTCTCCACTTACATAGTAACGTGGCCATCTTGTCCCTCTGTAGCTCCGTCTCTCTTCTTCCTATAACGACACCAGTCATATTGGATTGGAGCCTACACTAATCCAGTATGACCTCACCTTCATTTGATTTTTCTCTGCCGAGACCCCATTTCCAAATAGGACTTCAGTATATCTTTTTAGGGATATCAACCCGTAAGATAGGAATTATACTGAGCTTGGGGAAATGGAAACCAAAAGTAACAGTAGCTTCACCAGAAATAAACATTCAATTCACTAAGAAACTTTAATTTTTTTCTCACACGACAGAAATCCAAGTGTGGGCTGTCCACGGTCGCGATGGCGGCTCCCTAGTGTCGTCAGGTGCGCAGGCGCCTCCTGCCCTTCTCTATTGTCAGCAGCACCAGGCTTTTACTCTCAAGCTGCGCACATTCCTTCAAGCCATTACGGGCTACAAGACAGAAAAGGTTGAAGGGTCAGAAAGGTGCACCTCCCTCCCAAGTCAGGTCTTTGAGTGGCCTTTCCAGAAGTCTCATCCAGCATTCATGCTTACATTTTGTGAGCCAGAAATTAGTCACATGGAGATAATAGCTTATTTTGTTACCAAAGAAAAAGAGTAGACTGGATATTGGGAGCCAACCAGCAGTCTCCGTGACTCCAAGACCTTCCAGTGAACCCTGTGAAATGCTGTCTTTCTGTGCCCAGCCCATCACCATCCCATTGTGAGTCTTTGGATCCTGATTCTACTGTGCACCCAGCCTTTTGGCTTCTACAGATCTGATGCTGTGATTAGCCTTCCCTATTTTATCTTCTCCAAAGTATTGACTAAAATGTTATCGTGCATTCGTGCACATACCAATGGATAGATGCCTTTGTCCAGGTGGACACTGCTCCATTTTAATCAGCACCCTTTGTGTAGCATTGTTCTACCAGTTGCTAATTATCTTGGCTTCTGGCTTATTGTTCTCTACAAGGGGTTTCTCCTAAGGAGAAAACCACAACATCACTGATCAGAAGCTGATGGTCTCATGGGTTTGTAACTATTTTGGCCCCTGGAATAAGAAATCATGGGATCTTTCTCCTTTGACAATCTGGTATTTTAAGCAGTATATTTAAGAATGTGCTTGCTTTTACTCATTCTCTACCAGAAGCCATGTGCTTAAGGAGAAGAATCCTGTAATTTCTTAAAATACGGTTCTGTTGTTGGCCGGGAGAGAGTGTGTAAGA
>CM052901.1:85617461-85629961 GCA_028534135.1 Potos flavus | reverse complement strand
TCAACAAAAATTTATTGAGCACCTACTCTGGGCCAACATTTTTACAGCTACTAGGGATACAGCAAGGCACTGAACTAAGTCCCTGTCCTCGTGGAACTTCTATTTCAGCATAGGAAGACAGATAATAACCAGTAGTTGTATGACATGGCAGGCACTGAGCGGTACCATGGAGAAGAATTCAGCTGTGGAAGGAGGAACGAGACTGATGTGAGTGAGGTTTGGTCATTATACAGGGCAGTTGAGGAAGTTCTTGATATGACCCAAGGCCAGAAGGATGGGAGGCAGTATGCCGGGCATGAGGAATGACAACTCTGAGGGACTGAGGTAGGAGGGTCCTTGGCATATTTAAGGAATAGCAAGGAGGCCAGTGTGGCAAGAGATGCGTGAATAGTACGAAGAGTAGGAAGAGGTTAGGTGAGAGAGATGGCGGCGCGGGGGGTGGGGAGGGGATTGTGCAGACTATTGTAAAGCCTTTGACTTTTATTATAGGGCAGATGGGGAGCTGCTGGGGAGTTCTGAGCAGAGGAGTGCCATGGTCTGACTAACTGGATTGCTTTCACTGCTGTAATCCAGGCAAAAGATGATGGCAGCTTGACTGAAAGGATAGCAGGGGAATTTGTGAGAAGTGGTTGAATTCTGCAAGCATTTTAAAGTAAAAACTGATAGGATTTGTTACTCAGATCTTTTTTTCCCCATGTTGTTATATAGAATGAATGTCAGAGACATTGCTTCCTGCAGTGTACCGATTCTAAATTGAATCCTAACACATCTAATTACTCACCTAAAAATAAGTAATTTTCAAGGTAAAAAAATTGCATAGGCTCCTTACCCAACTGCAGACTTAATGGTTGACGGTTTGTCATACAAAAGACAAAAGATTTTGTGGATCCCTCCTGGCATAGCACTGTCCTGGGTCTTAATATGCTTTAGGGGGCAGGAAATGACTTGTGCTGCACTTTAAGCCCACATTCTGGCTGACGAGGCAAAATTTCTGCACTACAGACACCACACACACACACACTTTTACACACATGCAGAGATCCCTGAAAGTCATGAGAATCACACAGCTGGAATGAGCCATTGTCTTGGATGGGTGTGTGTTCATCCATATGCAGGTGTGTTGAAGGGGTGGCAGGAAGTAATTAACAACTGCTATACTAATTTTCAGTATAAACATGTACATAAGTGGTTAGAGAAGGGAAAGATGAGAGATGATTATATAGCAAAGGTGAGATGTAAGCTAGGACTAGAAAGATGAGTAGGAAATAAGTTAAGTGGAGATGACACAGAACACATTCTTTTGGGTCTCTTCTCTGTGTCTATTTAGATGATGCTCTGACATTAGGAAGACCAGTCTCAGAAAGCTCTGTCACTTCTACTTTGAACCAATAAGTTGAAGTTGAATCTTAAGAGCAAACTAATCCACGGTTTGATTAGCTGCCAGACCCCACTTTAGTGGAGTCAGGGTGTACTCTTCTTTTTGAATGGTTATAGATCACAGAAAATCTTTTTGGGCAAATCTTGAGATTAAGAAGGTATTGGGAGTATGTTCTGTATCCCGTTCCTTGTTTTTAATCCTTACTACCTTATCCTTCCACCAGTCTTCCCTCTCTTCTCCATTTTATATTCAGTTCTCCTATAACACAGTATATGTGTTTCTAAAAATCACCGAGTTATGTAAAATGACACAATAACAACCAAATGGTTTATGGGAAAAACACAGAGATTGGGGCACAACACACAAAACCTTAATCAGTGACATGAACAGGAATAAAGGAACCTAAAGAAAACAGTGGCATAATTTTACACATTTTAAATAACTTTAAAAAAAAGAAAGAAAATGGCTAAGAAATACATAAGTACTACAATAAATATGGCACTTTAGTTTGAAAAAGGCCTTAAGTTTTCTGGCAGAAGCGAACATCAGAAGGATTGCAGCTTGAAATCAATGGTGAAGCGGTGGAAGGAAGGTTATCTGAAATTGGAAGGAAAGTTGTAACAAACACCAGATGGGGGTGAATGTAGCTCATAACAGTGAACTGCAGTAGCTGGTCAGTGAGATAGAATGTGTGTATGTGTGTGCATGCGTTTTACATATTTCTAACGCCTTGGTTCAACTGGGTGCAGTTTTCTGCATTCATGTAATGTTTCTTTTAGACAGAATCCACAGAAGCAAACATAAAATTCACCATATGTTCAAATTACTCTCTGTAATATCAGTGGCATTGGAATACATTTTAATTTGCAAAATAAGCATTGAAGGGAACCAATTGTACCTTACTTTATCTTGATGATTAACTGGCACCTTACTTTCCCCCTACTTCATTATTCTCTCCTCATCCTCATAATGTTCAAAAATATTCTTATTTTTACAAAGACTGATGAGAACATCTATCAGCCAGATATTTAAACTTACTGAATATTGAATATTCTGAGTATCTCCAGGATGCTTGTCTGGGATATGGGAAGTAAAAAGGGTTTTGAAACCAAGGGCTCTGTCCTTTTATAGTTTCAATATGAGGAACCTAGCACAGACATTTGAGGCAAAACAAAAGTTCTTAAAAAGTAACAATATATTACAGAACTAGTACATCAGTGCTGAAGAAATAGGGTTAAAATAGTTAGTGAGGTAAGATTTCTTAGATTTAAATTTTGATCTAGATCTTAAAGTTGTGAACATGATTTGGAAAAGAAAAGGAACTCCTCTAACACCTAGAAAGAATGTGGAAATCCCCCAGGTTTTTTCTGTTTTTCTTTTTCTTTGTTTTCTCATGCCCCAGCCCACAGGTGATCTTATGGTGGCAACAAGCTTCAAAGGCAGTCACCAGGAGCCAAAACTACAAGGAAGGCAAAAGTTCTTTCTCTCTTCCTCCTCTTGTCCTTCTTCTCCTCCTCTTCATTATTCTTCTTCTTCTTCTTCTTCTTCTTCTTCTTCTTCTTCTTCTTCTTCTTCTTCTTCTTCTTCTCTCTCTCTCTCTCTCTCTCTCTCTCTCTCTCTCTCATAAGTAAGTAAAGACCCAGCTTTCTGGCTGGAAGACTGAAAACAAGAGATAACTTCAGGGACCTGGAAGGTACCAAGGAGATCACAGGCACAGACAACCTCAAAGAAAATAACTCCATAAAGTTGTTCATGAGCGCTTGTGCTCATCACCCAACCTGGAAGGAAAGGATCTGAACCTAATGAGCATACCAAAGACTTTGAGAACTGAAGTAAAAGACCACCATCTAGGACCCAGATTGACTACTGGGTGATGCACACATTGGACAGATCCAAAAAACACTGCAGCAGGTTTGAAAACTAAACTGATACCAGAGCCTCAGCCCACAGAAAGTGGGTTAAGACTCATAGTCTAAACCTAATGAAGTCAGTTGCCTGCTAAAACAAAAGCATCAACATCCTCCATAGGATTTAAACAACACCTGTAGATTCATAACATACTATTCAAAATGTCCAAGATATAGTCCAGAATTACTTAGTATAAAAAGAACTGGGAAAATCTAAGCTTACATTGGGAAAAAAAAAAAAAAAAACAAGAAGAAGATGTTAACACTGAGCTAACACTTAGGGTAGAATCATATGGCAAAGACTTTAAAGCAGCTGTTGTACCAGTGTTCCAGTGAGCAATGGTGAACGCTTTAGAAATGAATGGAAAAATACAAAGTTTCTACAAAAAAAAATATAGGCGATACAAAGAAGAGCCAAATAAATATATTAGAACTGAAAAATATAGTGACCAAGATAAAACCTCACTGGGTGGGCTCAGTAGCATAATGGAAATGACACTGGAGTCCGTGAACTTAAAGATAGATCAATAGAAATTACCCAGTCTGAAGAAGAGAGAGAAAAAGACTCTGGGAGGTCGGAGAGAATAGCGCCTCAGGGATCTGTGAGACAATAACAAAAAGTCTAACTTTTATGTCACTAGAGTCCCAGAGAAGAGGAGAACCAGACTGAAAAAAATAATTGAAGAAATAATGGGATTGTTGGGATGAGCACAGGGTGTTATATGTAAGTGATGAATCACTCAACTCTACTTCTGAAACTAATATTACACTGTATGTTAACTAACTGGAATTTAAATAAAAACTTGAAACAAACAAAGGAGAGAAGAATGTGAAAACTTCCCATGTTTGGCAAAAGACATAAATTTACCAATTAAAAAAGCTAAGTGAATCCCAAACAGAATAAACCCAAAGAAATCCATTCCCAGACACACCATATTCAAACTTTTGGAAACAAGAAATGAATAAAAAAAAATCTTAAAAGTAGCCAGAGTTATTCTAAGGGAAAATGATTTAAATGATCATACATTTCTCATCAGAAACCATGGAGACCAGAGGAAGTGCAAATGTTTTTAAGGTACTCAAAGAAAAGATTTAACTCAAATTTTTATATCTAGCCAAAAAAAAAATCTTTAGTAGTAAAGATAAAAGAAAGACATTTTCAGGTGAGAGAGAACTAAGAATTCATTGCCAGCAAACTTTCTCTGAAACAACTGATAAAGGAACTATTCAGACAGAAGGGAAATGATACTAGAAAGAAACTTGGAACATCAAGAGTAAAGGAAGAGTAAAAGAAATGGTAAGCATAATAGACTATTTTTCTGCTCTCGAGTTTTCGATAGGTGTTTGGTAAAGTTTTCGTTGTATGGAGGTGTAATATGTAAGACAGCTGCAACCTAGAAGGGAGAGGTAGAGGGAGAAGGCACTTTGATGGGTTTGTATGCTCTACTGAATGTGGGAAAATGTTGATTCTAAGTACATTATCATCCTTAACTATAAACTCTCCAAAGAGATGTCAAAACACAATTAATTTAATAATACAAAGTGTTAAAATACCCTAAAAGAGAGCAGGAAATTGGAAAGAAGAAGGAAAAACAGGGGGAACAAACAGAAAACAAATAATAAACATATCAGTAACTAAGGGCAAATGGTCTAAATGTGTTTACACCAATTAAAAGACAAATGGATCTTGTAATCAGAATGGATTTTATAAATGATGCAAGTATAAGATGTCTTCAAGAAACTCATTTCAGGGGTGCCTGGATGGCTCCGTCGGTTAAGCATCCGACTCTTGATTTTGGCTCAGATCATGATCTCAGAGTTATGAGATCAAGCCCTGTGTCAGCCTGCACATTGAGAGTGGAGCCTGCTTAAGATTCTCTCTCCATCTTCCTCCGTCACCCCCCACCAAATAGATAAATAAATAAATAAAATTTAAAAAGAAACTTCAAATATAATATAGGTAGATTAAAAGTAGAAAATGGCAAAAGATATACCACGCAACTAATCAAAAGAAATTTAGAGTGGCTATATTAATAGCAGAAGATTAGACCTCAGAGCAAAGAAAATTACTAGGGATAAAGAGGAACTTTACATAACGATAAAAGAGCTAATTCGCTAAGAAGAGATACTCCAAAATGTGTATGCATCTAACAACAGTGCTTCAAAATACCTGAAGCAAAACCTGGCAGAACTGAAAGGAGAAATAGACAATCCATAATTATACTTGGCAACTTTAACACTCCTCTCTCAGTAATTGATAGAAATATTGGAAAGAAAATCAGCAAGGATATAGAGGAACTGACAACCAGCTGGATCTAATTGATATTTTATGGAACACTCCACCTGACAATAGCTCAGTCCACATTCTTTTCAAGTCCACAGGGAACATTCAGCAAGATAGACTATATTCTGGATCATTAAAGGGCCTTAATGAATTTAAAAGAATTGAAATCATATAAAGTATATTCTCTAACCATAATGGAATTAAATTAGAAGTCAATAAGAAAAAGATAACAGGAAAATCTTCAAGTACTTGGAAATTAAACAATAAATTTCTAAATAATCTATGGGTCAGAGAGGGTCTTAAGCGAAATTAGAAATATTTTGAAGTGGGTGAAAATGAAAATAAAACGGTTGTTGAAACAGTATATATACTGTAATGTATATTGTCATACAAAGTAGGCCAATTACTGATATTTGAATGCTGACACCATTATTTATTCATCAGAGACACACACAAAATTCATAAAATACTCAAATAGCAAGTGTCAAGGGATTGTATATTCATCTAGTTGGTAAAACAAGCTAATTAATTTGGCAAGTAAGTATTAAATAATCATAATTAGAATCAGGTGACTTTTTAAGGGATCAGGTAGAAAACTGAACAAAGTTAGATGATGCAGCCAAAGCAGTGCTTAGAGGGAAATTGATAGCATTAGCTGTTTCTGTTAGGAAAGAAGAAAGGTTTCAAATCAATCTGCTTTCTGCCTAAAGAGAATTTAAAAAGAAGAGAAAATAAACCTAAAGCAAGCAGAAGAAAGGAAATAGTGAAGATCAGACCAGAAATAAGTGAAATTGAAAACAGAAGAGTAAGGAAAAACAAGGAAACCAAAATATGGCTATTTGAAAAGATCATTGGGGTGCTTGGGTGGCTCAGTCAGTTAAGCGCTGCCTTTGGCTCAGGACATGATCCCAAGGTCCTGGGATCGAGCCCCACATCGGTCTCCCTGCTCAGTGGAGAGCCTGCTTCTCCCTCTCCCTCCCTCTCCCTCTGCCTCCCTTTGCACTCTCTATCTCTCTGTCAAATAAATATATAAAATATTTGAAAAAAAAACAACAGATAAGCCTCTAGCAAGGCTGACAAAGATGAAAAGAGAAAAGAAATAAATTGGCAGTATCCAGAATGCTAGACTGCCACAGATTCTGAAAGGATAACAAGGGCATACTCTCCATAGTTGACAACTTAGTGGTAGTGGACCAATTCCTCAAAAATCATAAACTATACAAATCTATCCAAGATTAAATGGATGACCTCAACAGCCCTGTCAATATGTTAATGAAGGAATCAGTTGTTCATTTTAAGACTTAGATATTATGGCTATAGTGACCAAGGCAGTGTGGAATTGGCAAAAGGATAGACACCTCAACCAATGGAAGACAATAGAATAAATTCGCTGAAGTGTGACTGTTTGATTTTTGACAAAGATACAAAGACAATTTAATAGAGAATATATGGGAGAATATATAGTTCTTTAAACAAGTGAAGTTGAAAAAATTAACTTTGACCATATGCAGAAGAAATTAACTCTGACCCAAATCGGTTACCTTATTCAAAAATTAAATCAAAATATATCACAGGTCTAAATATAAAACTATAAAACTTTAAGAGGTAATATGTAAGAGAAAATATTTATGACCTAGGATTATGCAAAGAGTTCTTAGACATGAGACCAAAACCATGATTCATAAAATTTTAAAAATTCATCCGGACTTGATCAAAATAAAAACCATTGCTTTACAAAAGATAGTGTTAGGGGAAAATAAGACAAGCCACTAATTTGGAGAAAGTATTTACAAATCACATATCTAACAAAGGACCTGTATCCAGTATATATAAAGAACTCTCCCAGCTCAACAGTTACAAAAAGCAGACAGTCCAATTTAAAAATAAACAAAATTGCTTGAACAGATTCTTCACCAAAGAGGATATAAGGGTGACAAATACACATGGGAAAAGTTGTTCACCATTACTGGCATGAGGGAAATACAAATTGAAACCACAACAAGATTCTATTCTACACCTGTTGGAGTGGCTAAAATATAAAGTACGGTACCAAATGCTGGTGAGGATGTGGAGCAACAGGAACCTTCATCTGTTGCTGGTGAGAATGTTAAATGGTACCACCCATCTGGAAAACAGTTCAGCTCTTTCCTATAAAGATATATACACATGTAAACCATATGACCTAGCAGTCTTCCTGGGTATTAACCCTAGAGAAATGAAAACACGTGCTCATTAAAAAAAAAAACAAAAACACCTGTACGCAAATGTTTCTAAGAAGCAGAATTCATAATAGCCAAAAACTGGAAACAGCCCAAATACACTTCAGTGGATAAATGATTAAACTGTGGTACTTTCATACTGTGGAGTATTACTCAGTAAAAAGGAATGGACTACTGATAGACCCAACAACTTGGATGGATCTCAGAGGCATTGTGCTGAGCGAAAGAAGCCAGACTCACAAGACTACAAACTGTATGAACCCATTTATAGGATGTTCCTGAAATTATAGAACTGAAATGATTGAGAATGCATCAGTGGTTATCATGGATTAGAGAAGGGTGTGAATATAAAGGGACAGCACAAGGAAGTTTGGGGGGTGATGGAAGTGTTCTATATCCTGATTGTGATGAGTGTTAACATGTGTTAAAAGTCATAGAACCGCACCCCTCTCCCAAATCAGTTTTACTGTGATAGTTTTAAAAGTTTAAAAGTAAAAATTGAAGAAAATCACAGTTCACAGATTTCTGCAGGCTGGTGATAAGAAGATAGAACTCTGCCTGTAGGAACTTTTCAAGTAAAAGGATTCCTTTTCCACCAAAAAAGTTACATGAATTAGGGGTGCCTGGGTGGCTCAGTCAGTTAAGCATCTTGCCTTCAGCTCAGCTCATGATCTCAGGGTCCTGGGATTGAACCCCGCAGTGGGCTCCTTCTCCCTCTCCCCTCTGCCTACCGCTCCCCCTGCTTGTGCTCTCTCGCTATCTCTCCCTGTGTGTCAAATAAAAAAATCTTTTTTTTTTTAAGTTACATGAATTAAATATCCAGCATTGTGGTCACCATAAGGTAAATCCCAAAGCTGCTAAACTGAAAACCAGACACACCTAAACAGAAATGTCATTGGGAGCCCCTGCTAAGCTATTTGTCAAGGAATCTACATCATGAAAACAAAAAAACGGAATCTACTCCACGGAGGAAGTATCCAACTATGACAAAAGAAATCTCTTTGGAGGAACAACACATTAATATTCTCATTGCTAAAGTAAAAACAAAGGTCTTTCCTAACCTTAGCTTAAGAAATGGGTAGAATAGATTTGGGCACCAGAGTGTCAGACTGCTCGTGCAAGTTGTAACCTTTTCATTAAGAATGTAAAGCCTTAAAAACATGACAGTGTTTTGAATAGGAGAATCTGGATATCGGAGCATTGTGTTTTTTTGACAAGGGTAGGTAGAGTTCAGGAAGCTCTGTGTTCTTTTATGCAGTATAAACATGTGTTTGCTTATAGTTCCCATTCTTTTATCTTACTTATTGAAAGGGGGCGGGCATAGCATCATAGAGAACAAGAGAATTTCAGTCCTGATTTGTTTTCTTTTTGTCTTACCATAGCCAGCATTTTGGAATCTCTTTCAAAGATATCCCTTCTTCTTGGTTAAAGGTGATTATTTAAAAACAAACAGACCACATGAAAAAAGAGCACAATTTCTAAATTTTTGTAATAATAATTGGAAATGTAAATTAGTTTCAATCATGTTCCTTTTGTTCTTCTGGTTTAAAATTACTGGTTAAGGTTATTTTGCATTCACAACTGTTAAACAGTGTGTCTGAGCTAGGTGAAATGAATTAAGGTGGGGTCGTATTGGCGGGCGAGACCTCCCACAGGCCTGTGTCAGACTGCAGGCTCAAGTTGCCTCCAACAGCTTCTGCCCACTTGTTCTAGCTCTACAGGGGAACAGTATTCCAATAAAGATGTTTTCTTTTCTTTCCTTTTATTTTATGTTATAATGGTTGCGATTGTATGCCATTTCATATTAGGCTTAGCAAATTCACATCCTCATCTTCAGCTGGTCATGTACCAGTTTGCTCTTTTTGTTGCTCTCTATTTGGAGAGCCTAGAGTTCTAGCTCATACACTGTGGATATACCTCAGGGGATGTTACCAGCTTTAAAAAGTGTTTGTAGCTGCATTCTGTGAGTGGGACCACAGACCTTACCCAAAGATAACCCTGGAGTATTTCCACTTTTATGTACTTTATTTATGAGGTTGCTCTACTAAAGGTTACCCATAAAAATACATTCCATTCCTAAGAAACTGTTTGAAAACCACTCACCTGGACAGATAAAATTCACAGATAATGAGAACTTGAATTTGTCACCAGTCATCTCCACTTCCCATCCGTTTAAACTTTTAGGATGTTGCTAACAGAAACATTTGACTGATTTCATGCCTTATTTACTCAGTATCAGCACAGTGTTTTTTAAATACCTACTACATTCCAGTACCATATTACAGGAAGGTGTATTACTTTTTCTCACTTTGCTGGTTGAAAAACTGCTGAGAAGTGAAGTGGTCTGAGGCAGGAAAGGGGAAGAACAAAGATGTGGATTATCTGCATCCGAATAATTGAGCACCACAGCGTGTATATTCAAGGTGGCGGTGACTCAAGTGAGATAGGTGGGTGGTAACAAATGATTTGCGAGAAACAGACCTGCTGGAGCTCAAATAGAGGCACTTCTGTTATAGTCACTGAGAATTACAGAACAATTAGAGCCGAGAGGAATGCAGAAAAAAACAGTACACTTTTTCGCGTCACCTGCCAAGGAATCAAATATGATGTAGGCTTAGGAACTGAGGAATGGTTCATTGTTGATCCTTGAACTTTCTGTTCAAATCCCAGATGGAGCATGATAGAGCATGAAAGGTGAGACAGAAAAACAAACTGTGGAATAGGATCTAAATCTGTTGAAACTGGAATGAAGCCTATCTCAGGAACCTGAGGACATTTTTTTAAGTGGAAGGAAAGAGTTAGTAGGATATATTATCAAAGGGCTCCCCATGCTTCGTGACCTAGAGGTATAGAGCCTGGGCAGGTTTGTGGGTTTTGTTTTTCTGATTTTTTTCAAATATAATTTCTTAAGTCTCAAAGCTTTTTAAAAAAAAAAAAAGTTATAGGAAATTGCTGGGTCCTTTCTTTTAGGTGAAAGCAGTTGAGAGAAAACACATTCATAGCTGTGCGTTTTATTCCAGGGAAAGTCCATTAGCCAGTTTATGTTTTAACACTTTACTGGAAAATGGTGTGGTTTCCCACTGAACGTAGAAGGAAGCCTAGGTAAGCTTTCCATAAGGTCTTGTATATAGGCAAGCTTTGTTTCTAATTAAACAACTGTCTAATACTATAATTTATAATGCACTTTGAAAAGAAAGGACAAAGAGCAGCCAGATCAATTTTTGTTGGCTCTGTTTTTACAGTGCTAGTATCATTCTGGCATATTGGAATAATGTAGACAAGGAATTAGTGAATTACACATGTGTATGTGTTAATACCTCCCTTTTGTTGCTGTTTTTTTCATTGCTTATCACAATTAATTGGTTGACATTTGAAAAGTATATGTACAGTGAGTTCTCACTGAATGTTTTGTTATACAAAACATTATGGCAGGAAAATCACGACATATCTACCATGAGTCTTTGTGTAATAGGTTTCAGTAACTAAATTATGTTAATAGCTACCTGAAATTTCCTATAAAAAGTCCAAACCATTGGGTCCAATAAGTGATATCTCAATAAGCAAATTACTTCTTATCATGTATTATGATGGTGGCTGGTTAGGAAAGGGAGTCTGTGGCCTTCACACCTAGTGGCCATGCTGGGGTAAGATACATGGATCTTTTTCATTGACTGAGCCGGCTAGAACAAGATAATGGCCAAAGGGAGTCTGACCAGTAGAACTGAAGACTAACAGAAACTCATTCTTAACTAATGAAATAGGACAAGGGAGGCATAAATGTTAAATCTGCTTATGCCTACTGTATTTCTCTTCTGTCATGCCATCAATTACAAGGCACATGCTGATTTAGTAGTAACGTTTCAGGGGAAAATAAATTTGTTAGCAAGGATAGCAGCTGTAAGATAAATCTTTGTTTCAGAAACATTAAGATGCAATGATAGAGGTCTTAGAATCAAGGCAAAATATTACAGAGTATTATACTTCAGTAGTAGCCAAGGCAAACTGAATGCTTATCACCTGCAAACAGTTTACTTTTGGCAAACACTTTATATGTGTTATCTGTTTAGTCCTCACAGCACTCTCATGGGTGTTTTACAGATGGGGAGCTGAGGCTTGGAGAGGTTAAGTGACTCATCCAGGGACTCCACCTACCGTAAATGTCAGAGTCGGGTTTTGAGGCAGTCTGTCCAACTCTAGAAGCCACACAGTTAACCACTGTTCTGTACATTTACCCCTTGTCTTTAACGTAAGATCTTATACCAAAATGAAAGACTGAGAAGTATCAGCAAAGGCCTCTCCAGATCTACCTCTTCACGTTTTAAAGCAATAACTGACTTCCCCCAGCAAAAAACAAGCAAACAAAAAAACACCACTTCTTGAATGTTCCTCAGCATCAGTTTTTACGTTTCTGTCTTCTAATAGATTATAAGGTGTATAACCTCAGTACAGACTGACATATAAAGACACTAGAACAAAACAGACTGTAGAGGTACATTAAGGATTTGTTTTAGCCAAATTATACCCAAAAAAGATTTAAAGCAATCCTATACAACGTACTGTTTCAGATACTGTCGTAAGCTTTTTTCTCTATTTAAATTATTTTTTTCCCCAAATACTGTTTTTTATTTTTTCAGTGTTACAAGATTCATTGTTCATGTACCACACCCAGTGCTCCATGCAATACGTGCCCTCAATACTCACTACCAGACTCG